>OY282590.1:0-428000 GCA_958298965.1 Chrysolina haemoptera | reverse complement strand
CATAGGTCATAGGTCATGGGTCAAGGTCACTGATGACGTCATAGTGGTGGGGGGAGGCCCAGAACCGGCTCAAATCTCCTACTTTCGCTTGCATTTGAATAATGATTGTGCCCTTAAATTATCCAAACTACCAATGGAAAAGGCTTTGCTATAAATCATTTGAAAAGTATTTTGCTGAATTATGAAAATTACTGTAATTTTGGATCTTCGGTATATTTCAGACACGCTTCTTCTTCTCAGCTTTCTTTCTTTCCTACCACTCAAAACGTAGGTGGATATAATATCAGTAGATAGCCAAAACATGAAAGTTAATTTTTGAACGTTATTTTTACTTTTTGGTCCATAGTACTATGAAACTGTCGATCAAAAAGCAAAATTTAGTATATGAATTTTGCCTTCTTCAGGCAATAATATATTATTTTTACTTATCAGTTCGATAGATTATAAATAAAAGTTTGATTTTAAAGCGACGGCGACGTTCGGAAATGAAATTCCTTCAAATCACCTTACTGCAATGTCCCTTCAGACTTTTTACAATTTTTTTGAAAACGGATCAGCGAAATTCCATATAAACATGCAATCCAAAAATCTCTCAGTTTACTCCTTATTTCCTCTCTAAGTAACGTGCACTTATAATAGGTGTTTTATACTAAGTTACTTTACATTTTTTTGGCCAACATCTATAATAATATATTTTTACAGTTCAGACATGGAAAATAGACGATATTCATGCTCATCACGAGGACCTTACGAATACATTCTTTTCCGTAGGCGTACGAATTCGGGGCCAAGAGAGAACGTATCGCCTCAGGAACTCCAGAGGTTAAAATACGAAAGCGCCCCCAAAAGATTCGGCCCCATATCATTGTTCATCAAGTTCGCCCAATTCAGCAGCTCCAAAAGATCATTCGCCGACGTCCTCCACAACTACCTGATGACCCCCGATGAAATGTCGAAACGGGGCTATCCTTCTAGATCCGAACTAGTGCCAGGCCGGGTATTCATCTACAAAAGCGGGTTAAACGTTAACGCTAGACCGTTTGTCCCTGAAGATGGACAGCGTCTCGGAAATTCCTGCGCGACGTATTTGATGAGGACCTGCAGTAGATGCACTAAACAATTCTATACGACTGCAGATAGATATGCAGCTTCTGAGAAATGTTACTATCATTGGGGTAAGCCAAGTAATTCGGATGAATCTGTTTACGAGTGTTGTCGGAGCCAAGTTGGTTCCGTGGGATGTACAGAGAGAACCCACCATGTCTGGGATGGGCTTATGGCCGGATTGAATGGTCCTTATTGCGATTATGTCTTTACCAAGCCACGAAGAAGTCCGTTGTCCAGTGACGATCATGGCGTGTATGCTTTGGATTGTGAAATGTCTTATACAGTGAAGGGGCTGGAACTAACGAAAATTACAGTGGTGGCAGTGGATGGGCAATTAGTGTACGAGTCATACGTTAAACCGGGCTATGACATCGTGGACTACAACACCCGGTACTCGGGGATAACGGCCAGAGACATGATGCGTCCCGATATCAAAAATCTGCGCGAAGTGCAACGTGATTTGTTAGGTTTTATCAGTGCCGACACAGTCTTAGTCGGGCATGCCTTGGAAAATGACTTGCGTGCTTTGAAAATAGTTCACGACGTTGTTGTGGACACGTCTTATGTGTTTCCTCATATGAAAGGGCTCCCGTTTCGTAGATCGCTGAAGCATTTGACGTTAAGAACTCTGGAACGTGAAATACAGTGCGGGACAAATGGACACGATAGTTTCGAAGATGCTTGCGCTTGTATGGAACTGATGTTGTGGCGTGTGAAGAGTGACTCTCTCTGAATATTCCGTTGTCAAATCAATTAGTTTGTAAATATGTGGTGTTATGTAATATGTATATATATGTAATATAGCAAGGCTACATATAGCGACCACGCATGAATTATTTCAAATGTTCACTACAATTTATTTAAAATATATTTTTCAAAGTATAATTTCTGATATTGCTGTCTAATGTAATAGTACATTTTCATTTTTTTTTAGAAGGATAAGTTATCGTATGCAATATGTTCTCATCAATTATTTAAAAAAAAAAAATTGACAACATTACTCTTAAATTAATTTAATAACTAATTGTCAGAACATCAAAACCCAAAATAAGCACATAAGCTTTGTTGTGTGACAGAAGCAGATGGCCCAGAAAAGCATGCCCTCCTTTGTTGTTGCAATGTGGATCTTCTGTTATCATTTGTATATATTGTGCTAATAAGTTTGGACCCAATTGAATAACTCGTGTATATTCTTTTATGATTACTTAAATTACAGATTTATTTACATTAATTTGTTGGGTACCTTGACAACAATGAAAAACTACCCAAAAACTCCAAGCTACTTTGGAACTCATCTCCTCAAAACTTCTAAATATATCATTCATCATTCATTTTTCTCTTAGTCTTTCCCAACAATTTCTTGGATCTCTTCTCTATGTGCTTCTGCAATTTATTGGACCTTTTCAAAGTTTCATATTTCTCTATCAAGCTCTCCAATTTTTTCACAGCTGTAAATGAAAAATCGTACAATGTACCATGGGACAAAAATACTCAAAGCTACTTACATTTCTTTTTGAAGTAAGGTTTCTCACCGCTCTTTAGTTTTGTCCTGATCTCTTGTTTCTCTTCGACTTTTTTCATCTCTTCAGCTTCTTTTTTATTTTCTTCTCTCAGTTGATTGTCCTGTAGAAAAAATTATTGTAGATGTGTTCTGTGGTTGTCTATATCAATAACAACTGAGTAATGCTTTAAAATTAACATAGAATAATTCGTCAAATCCTTTAAACTCATTTTAAAAAAAATTTGGTTTTGTAGTTTTCTTGATATAGTTTTTTAGGTGTTTAACCTTCCACAATTTTGAAAATGAAAATATGTAAAACCAAACCAAATCGAGATGGGCCACAGATTAAAAGTGAGAAATAAGAGAATGGTGATTGACATACCGCACATTCCTGACAAAGGTTTTGGTAGATTTTTTTTCCTCTTCCGTGACCATGTTTTGACAAGATTGATTTTTATGGAAAGGCTTAGTGCTTAGTAATCCCGACAAGAGCTCCGGAGCACTGGGGTAACTGAGCCTTTTCGTTAAATGCTTCGAAGCACTAAGTACTGATTTGAGAAAGTGCTTGGAAGCACAGTGCTTACGAACAGAAAAGTGCTTTCACGAGCACTAAGCACTGTGCTTCAGGACAGCTCTGACAAAGTTAAAGGTAAATTTAAAAATAAAGGTGTTACTTAAGTAGTTTCATCTGAACATGAATCTGAATAAAATTCGTGGCTCTCTCAGTTCTTCTCGAGTTATGCCCTTCTGAATTTTGAAAATCGACCTTTACCACGACAAAAAGTTCTACGTACTATTCTCTGTATCAGCAACAGTATAACTCTCTTCCGTTCAGGGTTAGCACAAGTTTTCAATTCTTTTTTCAATACTTCTTTCTCCTTCTGACGAATATCGCTAACAAATTTATAATTGGTCTTGAATGTCTTTTCTTCAAACTCTCCGCAGAGAGGGTCGAATCGGGGATCCCTGGGAATAATTTTTTGTTGCGGTGGGGCATTTACTAGAATGAGTTTCTCGAACTTCTTTGGCCGAGTTTTCGAACTCATTTCTCTCGGTCTGTTTTTATTAGCACGCTGAAAGTCAGTTTTGGGTTTTGATTTATATTCTCCGTGGACAGTTTTGTTGTACAACTTGGACCCCATTTCTTCTTTCATTTTTAGTAACTGCTCGAAACTGAGGCTGGATACTTTTTCGCGAATTGCATCTCGCTCATCTTTAGAAATGTTTTCAGCCATAATTCACTTTCGCTAGTTTCAGTAATCAGTAATTTCACTGTTCGATATCTTTTTTTTTATTGTTGGTTCGAATTTCGAAATTCCAATGAGGTTATGCTTATGCACGACTTCTTCTTCTTGTTCTCTTGACTTCTCGGAAAAGCTTCGCTATCATTTCAGCCCACTCTCCTTTTGCTACTCGGGAATCCGTCTCGTTCCGGTCTAATTAGAGGCGTAACTGCCTGAGACTCCCTCCGTAGGATGGAGGAGAAATTTTGCTCGAAGCAATCCGTCCACCAAAAAAAACATATTTTTTTATAGTTTCTAATAATATGCAATGCACGTGTAACCATAGCATGTGGCGTAACGACAGACTTCACACAAACAGGCCCCTCTTCCCCATAAGCACACTGGGCCCTGTGATAGATTGGGGCCCCCTAGTCCCTACTCCATTACCAACGATAATCGATAGCTACTCTACTCTCGTCTATTATCCTCTAATATGCCCAGGTCCTCTTATAGGTGAAAGACGGTATTGCAAACAAACACTGTACACAGTAGTACGGCGAATCATTATACACGACTTTATGACTAACAACATCGTGCGGCGATTCAAACTTGCCTTGGAATGGTTTTATTGTTCGATATAATAATGACAGCGGTAATTACAATATTCAACTTCATTAACTTCAATAGGTACTCTAGATAAAACAGAAACAAGTTTTCTGTGATTCTGGCAGCACTGTTGCCACGTAGGCTGGTAGCACAGAACAGATTATGTGTTATGTGTTTACTGCTCTTCTCGTAATCAGATAAACTAGAAGAAAGACGGTTACTTACTTCCGGTTCCACGATACGTCGTGAAAATCGCTGTGGTTTCCTGATGACTCGACATTTAATTTCGGTACGAGTCACGTCAAATAAAGGTGAGTTTGAATTCCCAATGTATAGTTTTTGCTTTTCGCTAAAATTGAGTGTAAATTACACTAATCACACCGAGTGTGGGAAAGTGCAACACGTCGATGGAAACGAAAGAACTTTTTAATTAGTTTCGTGCATGAGTGACAGACCCTGGAGGTAAAACAAACACAATCGTAGAAAAAGAAGAAGAAATAACCTTACTTTTCCATTTCGTTTCGTTTGCTGTTTCTGTGCTCCTATTTTTGAACAATTTGTGAAAATTTGTGATTTTTTTATTGGAAAGTGATTGCGTTTCTATTGAAAGATTCTAAAGAACGTTTTAGTATGAATAAAGCGAAAAAGTGGATTTAGGTGGGTTGTCAGATTTCTCAGGTTATGTTGTTTGTTGTTGTTTTAACTCCAGGGTCTGTCAGTTGTGCACGAAACCAATATGAAATAATTATTGAACTGGAATTTGGAATCGTCCGTTGCTAGTTGTTGGTTGATAAATGCAGTTTTATATTGCCACAATAAAAATTTGAAAATGGAGACTGGTGAATTTGTAGAAGAGCAAGTAAAAAAAGAAGTGGACTATGATGATTTCGATGAAGCCTTTCAAACAAATACACTGAAACATGAGCCTTGCAAAATAAAAATTTCTAGTAAATGTGGAATGTATGATGAAGGTAATACTAAACCAGATTTTGTTAATAACAAAAATTCTACCAGCTATCAACAGCAGACTGAAGAAAAATATGCAAATAATCCCAAGCCAGAATATATAGATCAATCCGAAATTTGTGAGGATATATCAACTAATCAAGCAAATGAAGAAGGTAACACAAAAATGAAAAATGATAATAAAATTGATATTTTCTATGAAGATGTCAAAAGTGAAATTGATGAAGAAAAATCTAGCCAACTGTCCAAGTTCTGTGAGGTGTGTAGCAGGAGGTTCAGTAATGAAACAGAATTCAGTGATAACAAAAATAACAGTTTGGAATGTAGCTGTCAAAAGCAAAATGCAGGTAACTCTATTCATTCGAATATGTGAGGGCAGACAATTCATGTTAAGAAACAGCAGAGCTTTAAAATCAAATAAAAATAATGCTACCTTTCAAAATCCTAGATTCACCTCACTTTCATGTCCTGCCCTGTTAACAAAATTTCACTATGCCTGAACATATTCAGCTAGAGTCAGCTATCTAGGAAAACCTTTCTGAAAGCTCTTTTCCATCGAAATACACAAGTACTGCTTTCTGTTTTGTGTTTCAGTATGATGGAATTAGCTACTTAGCTACTTTTTTACATCTGTTTGATTTGCAAACTGGCTCCTTACTTGTAGTGATACAAAAAATGGCCAGAATGCTTTCACGATACATAAAAGTTCACAACCAATATGATCTTAAACTTCAGTGTAACTCCACTCACTGATACCGCCTTGGTCCAACAATTTAGAATTCGTAGTCAATAACAACCCGCTTGACTATCACAAAAACTGTTCATTTATTTATTTACTGGAAAGCACAATTAGGAATACACGAGAAATTAGAAATACAATGCTAAAGCAAAAAATCAAACTAAATACATAATATATGTTATTACAATAAGGCCAGAAAACCAGGTGTTCTAACTTAACCTAACCTAACTTCATTGATTATGGTGTAAGTACCTCATTTTCCTTTTTGAAAACGACAGTCTCGTAAATCAACTTAATCAGAGTTAAAAGTACCAGCTTTTTAACTATGTAAGGTGGACAAATAAAACAGTTGGTATTTATAATTTCTTGCGATGTATTGACAATCTTACCCGCTTTATGGTATATTTCATAAGGATTGGTTAATTTTTCAGATTCTGGATTACGAGTCTCTCCCGCAGCACCTCAAAGGGATTCAGCGACTCCTTTGGAAAATACGAAGTTGATAGCTAGCAACATGCCTGATGATTCTCTCATCTCAAAACACCAAGTGACTGATCTTCTGGAGACACAATTTCATTGCAATATATGCTCTAGAGCTTTTGGTAAAAAAAAGTACTTGAGTGCTCATTTATATATTCATTCGAAACCATTCCGTTGCAAAATTTGCTCTAAATCGTTCAGTCAGGCCAACGTCTTGAAAAATCATTCAAAGACTCATACAGGAGAAAAATCATTTTATTGCAAAGTTTGCGCAAAATCTTTCATTACTAAAAGCAGCTTCGGTGCTCATTTAATGATTCATACAAAAGAAAAACCATTTCGTTGCGAAGTCTGCTCAAAATCTTTCAGTTTGTTGAAGTACGTAAAGAAGCATGAAAAGATTCATGTACCAGTAAAAACATTCCATTGTAATATTTGCTCAAAATCTTTCATTACTGAAAAAGCCTCACAAAATTTAAAATCTCATATGAAGGTTCATAGAAGTGAAAAACGATTTCCTTGCGAAACCTGCTCAAAATCCTTCATCAGCTCGACGAGTTTGAAAGCTCATATGAAGATACATACAAAGGGAAAACCATTTATGTGCCAACTCTGCTCGAAATATTTCAGTAGAAAAAAGTACTTGAATAATCACTTGAAGAAACATACACAACAAAACCGATTTCATTGTAAAATCTGCCTGAAGTCATTCAGATGGCCCAGCGAACTGAATTTTCATTTGAAGGTTCATACAGAAGAAAAATTTAATTGCAAAGTATGCTCGAAATCTTTCATCTACTTGAAGAATTTGAAATCTCATGAAAATATTCATACAAATGAAAAACTATTTCATTGCCAAATCTGCTCACAATATTTCAGTATGAGAAGGTACTTAATTCGTCACTTGAAGATTCATACTGGAGAAAAACCATTCAATTGCGAAACTTGCTCAAAATCCTTCATAGATTCAACCCAGTTGAAAAGCCATGAAAATATTCATAAAAAAGACAGACCATTTCATTGCCAAATCTGCTCCAAATCTTTCGGTAGTAACAACTGCTTGAAATCTCATCTAAAGATTCATTCAGAAATAAAACCATTCAATTGCAAAGTCTGCTCAAAATCTTTTATTTTCTCGAAAAACTTGAAATCTCATGAAAAGGTTCATACAAGAGAAAAACCTTTTCATTGCGAAATCTGTTCAAGTTCTTTCATCTACGCGAACAGGTTAAAAGATCATGTGAAGATTCATACAGGAAAAAAGCTAATTCATTGCAAAGTCTGCTCAAAGCCTTTCATTCACTCGAAGAATTTAAAGAAACATGAAAAGTTTCATGCAAGAGAAAAACTATTTTATTGCAAAATCTGCTCAAAATCTTTCCGTAAAGAAAACTATTTGAGTGCTCACTTAAAAACAAAATACCATTCCATTGCAAAATCTGCCCAAAATGATTCTTGAGCTCAGATCGGTGAATTGAATGTTTAACAATTCATAACATAACATACAAAGTGGTGCATCTAGCAACACTAACCTGTAACGATACATGGTTTAAAGATTTACTTATTTCTGGTAATGCAGATACAGAAACTAGTGACCAAAAAGGAGATGAGGGTTAACAGGATGTGCTATGTGACTGTTTAGGTGAAGAACTTGCTGTACCTACAGTGTGACCCATTTAAGATGGAAGCACCCTTATAAAACTTACATTTTTCAACCGATTGAAACGATTATTTTTTTGGTCAGGTAGACATTCAAAAAGTCCGCCATGACACCAAATTTCATGAATGAATCTCCATTACTAAGGCCATTAATCTGTTTTTTTAAGGTAAAAAATCTAAAAAAACTACTATCGACTTTGTTAGGAACATTCTGACTATACCATTGAATTCGCGACATTTTCAAATGGTTCATATGTAAAATGTAAATTACGTTGAAATGCGTCAAACAATAAAAAAGTTGTAAGGAAATGAAATTTAAAAAAAAATCCGTTCAATCAACCCACTAATTCAATTTCAGAACTTTTATAAAAATTCGGAATACGCCACTGTATTCAGGAGGTCTTGGAATATCACTGGCCAAAATATTATGAATAAGAAAATCATAAGATAATAAAATTTGCAAAATGTGTTAATGGAATTTCAGGAAAATATCATTTTATCTCATATTTTTTTTTATTTATAAACAGATTTCGATTAAATTGTAGTCGGTGATATTTCGAGACTCCCTGATTCCAGAAGTGACTACAGTCAAAGTTCTGAAATTGAATTGGCGTGGTAATT
Source organism: Chrysolina haemoptera (assembly GCA_958298965.1). Classification (NCBI taxonomy): domain Eukaryota; kingdom Metazoa; phylum Arthropoda; class Insecta; order Coleoptera; family Chrysomelidae; genus Chrysolina; species Chrysolina haemoptera. Next base: position 419,098 of record OY282590.1, on the reverse strand, counting down.
AAACGGTATATTTTTCAAATTTTATCCCCTTGGTAACTTTTTTATTCATTGACGCATTTCAACGTAATTTGCATATGAACCATTTGAAAATGTCGCGAATCCAGTCGTGCAGTCAGTTTTTTTCTTAAAAATTGCTAGTATTTTTTTAGATTTTTGACCTTGAAAAAATAAAATAAGTTGGCTTTGGAAATGGAGATTTATTCCTGAAATTTGGTGTCCTAGTGGAATTTTTTAATGTCTACCTAACGAAAAAAAATCATTCCAATCGGCTGAAAAATGTAAGTTTTATAAGGTTTTTCCCATCTTAAATGGGTCAGTCACACTGTATGTACATTTTTATGTTTATCTTGTGTTGTTGTTTTTTTTGTTTCTGTTTTCTGTCTACTTTTCATAATAAAAATATGTGAAATGTTTTCTAGCGTTTCCTTTTTTTGTTGAGAATTTCTTACAATTACCATCAATAACCAGATTAATTTAATTTTTTTTTGAGAAAAAAGTTCACACACAAGAAAACTCCAAAAAGTTCATTCACAAGAAAATCCCTAAAAGTTCACTCACAAGAAAATCCCTAAAAGTTCACTCACAAGAAAACCCTTGAAAGTTCACACATAAGAAAATCATTAAAAGTTCACACACAAAAAAATCCATAAAAGTTCATACACAAGCAAATCCTTAAAAGTTCATACACAAGAAAATCCTTAAACGTTCATACACAAGAAAACCCCTAAAGTTCCTGCACAAGAAAGCCCATAAAAGTTCACACAAGCGAAAAATCCCTAAGTTCATACGAAATAACAATTCAGTGCAAAACTAAAAAAAATTACCTTTTGTATGGGTCGAAAAGCGCTGTCCCTGGAGATCGATAGTCAAATTCAGTATGCATCCGTTTCTTCTTTCTTCAAAAGTGATGCGGAAGCTGATGATTTCAAAGGAGTTTCAGCATGCTACTTAATAGGAAAGCGCAAGAATTAATGATTTTTACAGAGCATTCATAAAACAGAACAAAATAAAAGTTACCGTAAATGGATTTGGTGCCAAATAAACTTTCCATGAACGTAAACACATTGTTCTTTTGAGCACAAATCACATATGTGATCCATAGGTGACGATGGATTAACGAAAATTCGTCGAAATAATTTTTCCATAAAAAGTTACAAATAGCGTGGGATCATAGAAATTGAACATCGTTAGTTCGCAGACAGAGAGTTGAAACATTGGCGTCGACTCAGTCACTGTTCAGTGGCGCGTCTGAATAGGTTGGTGTACAAAATAATTATATAAATCTTCAAAAATGACCTACTCTGAAAGAGTGCAAGAAGGGGACAGCTCCACTTTATGATGATTTTCTGTTTTGTATTGACATATATGAAGAAAAATATTCGCAATGTTTGTGTGAAAGAACCATCAGCTCCAACTAACAAAACCAATAAATGCACATGTATTTGGACCGGAGTGAAACTGGCAAAACGAAATCGCCAGCAAGATGAACGGAGCTATACTTCGATAAAGTTGTGCTTGGTATCGCGGAACCATGGATTTTCATTTTATCACGTTTACTTTCGGCTGTGTTGGTGAAATATTTTCCTATATGAATTTGCTAGGGAGATAAAAACCTATCCTATCTTCAAAACACTATAATCAATAGCAAGGAAAGCATGCATTTCAACTAATGAAAGTGAATCGTGAGAAATAATGAAAAAAATGTTTCTGTCTCTATTTCAACTTTTTGGAACTTTTTTCATGAAAAATATTGAGATATTAAATATTGACTACGTTAAATGTGAATGTTGGTTTTATTCGCATTCATTTGACCCTTTCCTCCACTCTGGAAATAATGAAAAATATGTTTCTGACTTCGGTTGTCATCTTGCTGGTTTTTTTTCTACACAAAATGATGGGCAAGTTTTAAAATTCATCGATGAGCATTGCATCCTTATTTAACTAATGGAAAATGACAATGACAGCACGAATGCGCATTATCCATCGATGAATTTAAAAACTCGCCCGATGTGTTGAATACGTTGAATGTGCATGTTGATTTCGTCTTGCCAGTTTTACTCCGGTTGTATTTGTAGCAAAAAATAGGACAACTCCAATACATAAACCTTATATGACGAATGATTTTTTAAAGAAAATATTGAATTCGGTTTTTAAGTAAAATATAAAATAATGCGAAATATAAAAATAAAACCTTTTGAAATGAATTTTTAAACGTTTTTCATTGTTTCTGGAATGTTTTGAAAAATGGAGCTGTCCTCGTTTTACACCAAGGTCTTCAGTTTGTCATACTTTACTCTGTATATGTTCAGAAAATCATTGGTTCTTGGAGCAGGCGCAGATGATAAGAAGTGTTCAGCTAGGTTGATATTCGTTCACTTTTGTTGAACTGCGCATGCTGCTGCCGTCCCAGGACTAATTATTTTTGAAATCAGGGGTGGGATGTGGGATACTGTAACTTATTTTGCATAGCGATAGCGAAGCGAAACATAGGCTATCCACAGACCACCTACCCCTAGACGGTTCACCACAACACTAACTAATGAAGACTGAAATAAGCGCCACCAGAAGATTGGTATCGGTACTACCGTGACGATGCGGGAAATTCAAATCTTGAATTTAATACACAGACCACATACTTAGATGTTCGTGAGTTTCATAATGTTGTTTACAACCTCAAACAACACTTGATATCACGACTACAAAGTTTTTCAAATATCAAGTGTTGTATGAAGTTTAAACAACATAAGAAACTTTCAAAAAATGTAAAAATTAATTTATAGTATATTAGGTATTCGATATTCTGTGGTAATGGTGAAAAAAAACACTTTCAAGTCAAAAGGTGGTTTATTGTCGAAGATGTACAATCTCATTGGACAAGCTTAAAATAATCAACACATTGTTTGAAAAATTAAAAAATTAAATATGGGTGCAGTACAAAATATATGGGTCCTCATATTAGAGAGTACATATGGTAAGTCATATAGAGCACAAAGTCAAGATGTTGATGGAGTGTCACATATATCATTTGAGCCAGTTGAACTTATACCTAAAAAAATCAGGCATTTTATTCATTCAAGTTTCATGAATAAGTTTTGTACTCACCAGGAAGATTTAGTGTTGGAACAGCATTTGCAAATAACTTGTGAGACCAATTAGAAATATATTGTGACTCAAAATGTTGATGACAGAGCCTTTTAGAATCATAAACTTTTTTCTGATTCATTTCTAACAGTTCCAAATTATTGATTGCCTGTATCCATTTGTTGAACCTAACTAAATCTTTACTTGGATCAGGGAATCTATGCCTTATTTCATTAGAGCCATCGCAATGAGGAACGCAACATTTATTGTGGTAAACCATGATGAATGGTGAAAATGAATAATCACTACAGAATTTCACAGTAAACACTTTTAAATCACACTAACAATAACAATTTTCACTATCAGAAACACAGTTCTATAAGTAATATTATTTGTTGAAGTCCATTTATTTATATACATTTTGTTTTGTTGTCAGTACTCTCTTCTTCTTAAATTTAACATGACCATTGATACCACACGCACAGAACTCATAATTATGGGTTCTGTGACCACAAGACGAACGTGTTAGAACCAAGCATAGAACGAAGAACAACTCTACAGATCACAGCGCCCCCAAAAGATTGGTATCGGTACTAAAAAAAAGGTTCATGGTCACTTAACCTGCGTGAATCGTCTAGGGGTAGGTGGTCTGTGAGGCTATCTCTTTCCGGTACACCAGAAAGTGACAGTGTGTACTTCAAAGTCCCACCCCTGAACAAACCTAAAGAGTATGGAGGGATTTTCATGCATACCATGTCAGACGATCCGATGGTACGAAAATGTTCTGATTGGTTAGAAAAGTGTTCTGATTGGTTGAATTGTTGTCACGCCTACCAATTCAACCAATTAGAACATTTTCGTACCATCGGATATCGTATGATTCGTATGCATGAAAATTTGCCCTAAGGACATAAAAAACTAAAGAGTTATTGTTTACTCTTGAAAGTTTTTAAATAGAAGATAAACAATATTTCCCATACCTTACTGAAAAATCTGAAAATGGATACTGGTACATTGGGAACAGCTAAAGTTAAAAAAGAAGTGGGCCAAAACGATTTCGATGAAGCCTTTCAAACAGATACAGTGAAACAGGAGCCATGCAAAATCAATATTTTCAATAAATGTGGAAGGTATGATGGGAGTAATCAAAAAGATTTTGATGATCACAAAGATTCTTCCAGCCATCAAGAACAGACAGAGGAAAAACTTTACGCAAATAAGCCTAAACCAGAATATCATTCCGAAGTTTGCGAGAATATATCAACTGATGAATGTAACGTAAAACAAATAAAAAATGAGAATAACATTGATATCTTCTACGAAGATATCAAAAGGGAAATTGGTGAGGAAATATCTAGCGAACTGCCCTGTGAGGTGTGCAAAAAGAGTTTCAGTAGTGAAACAGACTTCATCGATTCTAAAAATAATCGGTTGGAGTGTAGCTATCAAAAGCAAATGGATTCAGTTAAGGTACAAGCTGAAAATTTGACTCGAGATGTGAAACCGTCCTCTCTTGGCACTGATGCAGGTAACTTTCCATTCATTTGAATAATATGTGAGGGCAGACAATACTCATATAGTTACGAAACACGTACAAATCAAACGAAAGTAATGTGTTACATACACATTTGAAAAATGTTCTTTGACTCGTAAAATAGGTACAGCCTGTCGGCTGTCGGACAGATTCAGATACATTACTTTGTTTTTGTTTTTTCTGTGTTCCTATGGACAAATATCATATCTGTGATAAATGATAGTTTTTGTACCTATATTTTGTGGTTTTTGACGTGTTTGTTCACTAATATTTTCCTTGTGAATATTTCAAATGAAGAATGAATAAAGTATCTATCATGCGAGCCAAGGCAGAGTTTTTCAAACACGTTTAATTCACAAGCATATGCATTTTTGACCCATGTTCCTATGTATTCTACATGTAAGACGTAACCCTTACTGGGCTCAATGAATTTGGCATTTACATTAATGATTTGCCTATACATATCAGTACTGGTTCTATAACTCTTTGCTCATCACATGATAAATGAATTAATTTTTATTGAGAAGGAAGTAATCACAATATTCATAAAATAATTGATCACAATCCTTAAAAATAGAGATAAGTATCACAGTTAGGAGACTTGATGAACTCTATTTATATATTTTTAACAGGTTCGAAGAAAAGTCCCACTACATTTATGCACAATTTTATTTTATCACTCGTGTTTTCAGTACTCAGGCAATCCTAATTCAGCTGAAATAATATCATATTTCAACATGAGCAACCGAGCAAGGAAAACGAAAATAAAACTAATCACCTTTGACCACCATTGGACATGAATATGAAATAGAAATCATATCACTACCCATATGAAATAATTGTGTGCGCAGTTTCCAGAAAGTTCAACCTTACGTAGGAACTTTAAAACCTTGAATGCATATACCTCAAACCTACCTCTAGTAACAAATAATATATTATAATCATTATTATTATTTATTATTACTAATGATCGGCTCCTTTTTCAGATTCTGGATTACAGCGACTCATAGTACAAGATAAAACAAGATCTGAGGATGAATGTAGTAGCAAACCAGGTTCGTCACCAGCTCCCCAAAAGGGTTCAGTTATTCCTTTGAAAAAACACAAGCGGACAGCTAGCAACATGTCGGATGATTTCCTTATATCCAAACACCAAAGGGCTGAGAAGCTGAAGAGAAAATTTCAGTGCAAAATATGCTCAAAATTTTTGCGTAATGCCCAAAGTTTCAAGTTACATGAGAGGATTCATACAGGAGAAAAACCTTATCATTGCAAAGTCTGTTCAAAATCTTTCCGTTACTGGAATAGTTTGGAAGCCCATAAAAATGTTCATACGGGAGAAAAACCATTTCATTGCAATGTCTGCTCAAAATTTTTCGTTGGAAAAGGTTACTTGAAAGTTCATATGAAGATTCATACTGGAGAAACCCAGTTTCATTGCAAATTTTGCTCTAAAGCTTTTCTTTATTCGAACTATTTAAAAATTCATGAAAAGATTCATACGGGTGAAAGGGCATTTCCTTGCAAAATTTGCTCAAAGTCTTTCATTACAAAGACCCAATTGAATGCTCATTTAAAGGTACATACAGGAAAAAGGCCGTTTCATTGCAAAGTCTGCCCAAAATCCTTCATTTACTCGAGTCATTTGAAAGCTCATGAAAACATTCACATAAAAGAAAAGACACATTGTTGTCAAATCTGCTCGAAATCTTTCGCTAGAAAAGTCTTTTTGATTGCTCACTTGAAGATTCATACGAGAGAAAAACCGTTTCATTGTAAAATTTGCTCAAAATCCTTCATTAGTGAAAAGGACTTGAATTATCACTTGAAGATGCATACAGGAGAAAAACCTTTTCAGTGCAAAGTCTGCTCAAAATCTTTCCTTTACTCGAGTAGTTTGAAAGTACATAAAATCGTTCATACAGGAGAAAAGTCATTTCATTGCAAGTTTTGCTCAAAATCTTTCATTTACTCAAGCATTTTAAAAACTCACGAAAAGCTTCATACGGGAGAAAGAGCATTTCATTGCAAAATTTGCTCAAAATCTTTCATTACGAACACCCATTTGAATGTTCATTCAATGGTTCATACTGGAGAAAGGCCTTTTCATTGCAGAGTCTGCCAAAAGTCCTTCATTTACTTGTTTCGTTTGAAATCTCATGAAAAAATTCATATAGTGGAAAAACCGTTTCATTGCGAAATCTGCTTGAAATCTTTCGGTAGAAAAGCCTATTTAACTACTCACTTGAAGAAGATTCATACAAAAGAAAAACCATTCCATTGCAAAATTTGCTCAAAATCTTACATTAGTAACAGCATCTTGCAAGCTCATTTAAAGGTTCATTCTGGAGAGAAACCATTCCATTGTAAAGTCTGCTTAAAATCGTTCACTTTCTCAAGTAGTTTGAAGATTCATGAAAAGAGACACACAGCAGGAAAGCCGTTTCATTGCGAAACATGTTCAAAATCTTTCTCTGGGAGATACTACTTCAATACTCATTTAAAGATTCATGCAGAAGGAAAATCAATTAATTGCAAAATATGCTCAAAATCTTTCATTAACAACAGCTGCTTGAATGCTCACATAAAGACTCATACTGGAGAAAAACCTTTTCATTGCAAAGTCTGCTCAAAGTCTTTCTTTACCTCAAGCAATTTAAAAGATCATGAGAAGAATCACACACGAGTAAAAACATATCATTACAAACTGCAGAGAATTTGAATGCCCATGAAGGGAACCATGGAGAAGAAAAATCTCAGTGCAAATTTTTTCAAACGCAGTCTATGCACCGGGTCGTGCCGAAAAAAAATCCTTTGCAGAATATACCCAAAAATATGCATTGATAAAAGTAATAAAGTCCATGGAAAGTTTAATAGCTGAGGATGAATTTAATGTTCATTTGAAGATACATACAGAAGAAAGACCATTTCATTGCAAAGTCTGCTCAAAATCTTTCTTCACCTCAAGCATTTTAAAAGATCCTGAAAAGAGTCATACACGAGTAAAAACATATTATTGCAAACTGCAAAGAATTTGAAAGCTCATGAAACCGTTCATACAGGAGAAAAGTCATTTCATTGCCCAGTTTGCTGAAAATCCTTCATTTACAATTTGATCAGAGTGGTGTAAGTAACATTAATGGAAATAACAATTTCTTCTAGACTAGATTTAAAATACTTTCTTCTATTTACAATGAATCTCTAAGAATTGTTACTTTACCTCGTTTCAAATTTAATATTGTTTGTATGAGTATTGAATTATTCAGTTTTATGCGTATAATGATTGTTATTTCTGATTTTTCAGTGATAATTTAGCATTCATTCTGTAAACATCTTACAATTTATTGTCTAATTGTTTGTTTTTCTAGGGCAAATGTTAAATTGGTTTATACATACCTTTATTAAAACATTACTTGTAACTCACTTTTACTTACCACCTCCTCTACCACAAACAGTCATAAGAGTTCTAGTTTCACTCCCGCAAAAATACGGCGTCATTATTACGAGTACAGTCCCACCAACATAGCTGAACATATATTGCATAAACTTCCCAAAAATACATTGTGGGTACATCAGGTTATGTAATATAACTTCTCTACATTTTATTTATATCACATCAGGTATATTACTATACTAATTAACGTATGGCAGTTACGTGCATGTGATATCAAAGTTACATTACAAATGAATTTTTGTTACGTACATAAAACATCGCAAAACACTCAGTTATATTATGTAATTGTATTTAGAAATGCGCCACACTTTCCGATTCTCCTATATGACAAAAACTTCAAAATTAGAAGTCATTAATGTATGATTTTCTATTCCTGAACCAGTACCGGAATAGCTTTTATATAACGAGTCATGAAATGAGCGTGTTTTTGCACCAGACATGAATATTTGAATATGAGCGTAGTGTAATGTGTTATATACAAGTCTTTTTGTAATTTCGTTGAAGTCTTCATTCATTTAATATAATGGACTACACTGAAAACGGGCATAGGGCAACATTTTTATTGAATTGTCCACAGACCTCATAAAAGAGGTCTATGCACTTGTCTCGAACGATGGTTGTGATTATGTTACCGGATAGTAGGTAGCGTCACACGTGTTGCCGATAGAAAATTTTCAAATTATACGCCAGTTGTAATCAGATTATACGATTTTATACACCCAAGCCGTTCTCGATTTGGTCGAAGAAATTTCAGTGTATTTGACAGCGTTTTAGCTGATGACGTCATAACAAGCCGAATGTATTCAGTTATTTTCTCCCTCAGTTTATTGGCCTTGGCTTCCAATGTGGCGCATTTGGCTATATTTTCGGTTATTTTAAATAAAACCATCACTGAATGACGTATAACAGTCACATATCACAGAAGTAAAGCATGAAATAAACGCTCGGTGATTCCACAAAACAGACAGAAAAATAAAAAATATAACTGATTGTACAATGACGTATGACAGGCATATATTCTGTGTCTGTGTCATGTACTTCCGCCTCCGAACACTAATGTCTAATGTCTTATACACCACTGCCATCTAGATCTAGGGTTTCAAATCGATCATCTACCATCTAAAATTCAACATCACGAAATCATACGGAATTATACGACAATACGAAAATTATACACACCCAAGCCAAAATATACAAAAATCGTATAATTATACACTGATTGGCAACACTGTGTCACACTGCCAGGATCTTACTTTCAATCGACAAGCTGTCATTAAATTATCTGTCAGGCTGGCTTTCGACTAATTTCGACCAAATTTATCAGTTTTTGGTTTTTTGTGTTTCTCCAAAATTTGGAGCAAAAACAAAAGGGGTAATTTTTGTAGATACCTAAAATGTCCTTAATCAATCATTGAAGCTGCCATACTCGTTTGTCCAAGGTTGCTGTTTCTAGTACAAATGTACTCTTCTGGGGTGGTACTTTGTAACTTGTTTTGCATAGCGAAGCGAAGTGAAATGAAGTTATAAACGAAGCAAACGCTATCACTTTGTCGTGTATCGGAAAGAGATACCGATTGTTTCCTTATTGCTCGCTATGCGAAAAAGTTACAGAGTCCCACTGCTAGTATCGTTCATTGACAGAATTGAGAGCCATGTTTGGATGTGACCCTCAGGGTAGGTTTCCGTGTACCATAGAATTCTATTGTCGACAGAATAAGTGAGACGATATCATGGTTGAATCCATGAGAGAGACAGAAACGAAACTGTGTTCGCAGTTGGAAAACAATGAAGGTTGCATCCAATATGGCGCATATTTAATAAGGTCAATACTTTAGTACAAAAAGATTTGAACCGGAAAGACTACTAGTCGTTCTCGATAGCCTAGAAAAGGTGACTGAATGGGTACTTTTCATCCACGTCCAGTACTTCAGTACAGTTCACGTGAATCTAGTACAAAAATAAAATGGATTTAGCAAGGTGAAACTCAGAAAAGGCGCGTAATTAACATTTCCAAGTCCACTTTTGAAAATTAAATTCGTAGCTCTCGGACGAATTTATTCAATTTAGTACCATTTAGTGCAATTTTGAAAGAATATCTATCATCAAAAAAAATCTGGAGCGGCAACCCTGGCGGAAGAGCTTTGAGCTTTGTCTCAGTTTAACTCTTGTCTAAGGAGCTTTGTTCCATTGAGAAAGAGAGAAGAGTTGACTTCTGTTCTTTGTTACGCCACAAATATGAAATAAGGAGGTTACGCCCTTAACGAAAGTATATATTTTGTTTGTTGAAAAATTAAAATGGAAATTACAGTTTCATTGCCCACAACCATTTCGGAAAGTAAAAATCTGAAGATGGATACTGATGAATTTGGAACAGAGCAAATTAAAAAAGAAGTGTATAATAATGATTTCGATGCTGGCTTTCAACCAGATACAAAAGTGAAACATGAGCCAGGCAAAATCAATATTTTCGGTGAATCTGGAAGGTATGATGATAGCAATGAAACAGATTTTGTTGATAAGCCAGAATATGTGGATGATATGTCAACTGATGAATGTAACACAGAGCAAATAAAACATGAAAATAACTTTGATACTTTTGGTGAAGATATCAAACCTGAAATTGAAATTGTTGAGGAAAAATTTTGTGAAGTCGATAGATTCTGTGAGGTGTGCAACGAAAGCTTCAGCAGAGAGACAGATTTCTTCAATTCAAAAAATAACAAGTTTGAATGTAGCTGTCGAAAGCAAAATGATTCATTTAATCCACAAAGTAAAGACATAACTAAAGATGTGAATCTGGCTTCTCTTGGCCTTATTTCAGGTAATATTCTAATTATTTGAAAATTAAATGTATGCTGTAAATATTGACATAGTGAAGAAACAGCTTTAGAACCAAACAAAAGTTTTATCTTTCAAAATCTTGAAATGTCTTGGAACTATTCTATATTTAATTTCTCAATATATAAGTTTACCTTTACCATTTTAATCGATATAGCAATAGTAAATGAGTTGCCTAATAATTCTACATAGTCTTAGTCACATCATTTGTTTCAAAATCGAATAAAGTCATGTGAGATACTCCAAAATTTTCAATTTTTTTTTTCTGTTGTAACAATTTGTGGTTTGAACATAGTCTTATCACAAACTCAAAGGTATTTTGGAAAACCCGAAAAAATATACAGGGTATCATTTGAAAAAATAAATTTTGGGTCACTTGGGGTAGACAAATAGAACAAACAGTATCTATCAACCATTTCTTATGACTAATTATTAACAGTCTTTACTCTCTTTATAATGATTGGTTTAATTTTTCAGATTCTGGATTACAGCAACTCATAGTACAAGACGAAGCAAGATCTGAGGATGAATGTAATAACAAACCAGTCTCAACAGCAGCTCCTGAAAAGGGTTCATTAAAAAATAACAAGCGGACAGATAGCAACATGTCGGATGATTTTCTTCTGTCCGAACATCAAATTACTGAAAAACTGAAGACAAAATTCCATTGCAAAATATGCTCAAAATCTTTCAGTTTCTTGAAGTATTTAAAGAAACACGAAAAGCTTCATGTACAAGAAAAAACATTTCATTGCAAAATCTGCTCAAAATCTTTGAGTAATGCCAGAAGTTTGAAGTTTCATGAGAGGATTCATACAGAAGAAAAACCATTTCATTGCGAAATCTGCTCAAAGTCTTTTGTTTCCAAAGACAGACTGAATTTTCATTCAAAAATTCATACAGGAGAAAAGCCATTTCATTGCCACATCTGTTCAAAATCTTTCATTTACTCAAAGGGTTTGAAAGCTCATGAAAAGATTCATAAAGGAGAAAGACCGTTTCATTGTAAAATCTGCTCAAAATCTTTCATTGATAAAGCCAACATGACCGCTCATTTAAAGGTTCATGCAGAAGATAAACCATTTCATTGCCAATTCTGCTCAAAATCTTTCATTAGGAACAGCCACTTGAATACTCATTTAAAGGTTCATACAGAAGAAAAGTCATTTCATTGCAAAGTCTGCTCAAAATCTTTCCTTTATTCCCATAGTTTGAATGCTCATGAAAAGATTCATACTGGAGAAAAACCCTTTCATTGCGATATCTGCTCCAAGTATTTTGGAACCAAAGGCACACTGAATCTTCATTTGAAGATTCATACAGGAGAAAAGCCATTTCATTGCAAAGTCTGTTCAAAATCTTTTATTTATTCACAAAATCTGAATGCTCATGAAATGACTCATACAGGAGAAAAACCATTTCATTGCAAAATATGCTCAAAATCTTTCACTACCATGAGCTACCTGAATACTCACTTAAGGATCCATACAGGAGAAAAATTTCATTGCAGTCTTTGCTCAAAATCTTTCATTAGTAACAGCCTCTTGAATTCTCATTTGAAGGTTCATGCTAAACAATTTTGTTGCAAAATATGCTCTAAATCTTTTGTTTGCAATGGCAAATTGAATGTTCATTTAAAGATTCACACGGGAGAAAAACCTTTTGTTTGCAAAGTCTGTTCAAAATCTTTCATTGATTCACGTAGTTTGAAATCTCATGGAAACATTCATTCAGCAGAAAAACCATTTCTTTGCACAATCTGCTCAAAATCTTTCAAAAGGAACTCTGAATTGAAGACTCATACAAGAAAAAACCATTCCATTGCAAAATCTGCTCAAAATATTTCAGTAGTACTGCCAAATTCAAGTTTCATATAAAGATTCATACAGTAGTAAAACAGTCTGCTTAAACTGCTCAAAATCTTACATTCACTGGAAGACTTCAAAGGCTCTGAAGATTTATTCATGGAAACTCCATTTTATTGCAGTTAGCTCAAAATTTCACATTCACTCGGAAGAGAAACCACGTTATTATTGATCTTTCACAAGCTCGAAGAGTTTAAAAGCTCAATTAAAGATTAATTCATAAGAAAACCCGTACACAAAGATTTATTCATAAGAAAACCCTTCCAAAGATTCATTCATGAGAAAAATCATTTCATTGCACAATCTGCTAAAAATCTTTTACTCTCGAAGTATTTAAAGGCCCATTAATGATTCATTCATGAGAAAAATAATTTTATTGCAGTTGAAGTAAAGCCAAACTCACCGTCTTACTATTGCAATTTTTTTATTGAATTAAATATAAGTATGAAATCACGAGTTAAACAAAACTCATGTAACTCCTGTGAAGAAGCTTAAGTTATTGTCACATTTTGAGAAGCTTCTGAGTGATGGGAGCTTCCAGTTGGTGTGGATCTTCTTCAAGAATTGCCTTGACAGAACCTTTTCGAACCTAAGGCCAATCAACGCAGCGAGGAAGTGTCCACACATACGAAGATATCAATGAAGCTGGGAGTCCTAGCAGTTTGGAGAGTGATGATGGGAAGACAAAAATGGAGACAATAACCCAAGAAGATGGAGAAAGTGGTAATGAAGGGAAACAACAGGAGGATATCAACTCGAATAATGAAACTGTGGATAACTCACTTGAAGGCACTCAGGAGAATAACACGCGTCTCGCTGAGATAAAAACTTGCTGAGTGCCTTCATACAGAAAAAGCGAGCAAGGAAGGCAGAGTTGGAGGACCAGTTGAAGAACTAGCTGGAAATTGATGAAAGGTTGCTTCATGAAAATAAAAAGAAAGAGAGAAATCGACGATCTAGATCGGGCCAGTACGATAGGTGTGAATAAACTGACTTAGTGAGTAATTTCCATATTGAACATTTCTTTGGTGTATATTCAGGTATATATTTTTTACATTCTTTTTTTTAATTTGCATATTCTTTATACCCTATATAGTTTTAATATTTATTTTCAGTATATACCTAGTTATAAAATTCTTTATTATCATTATTGGAAGTTTTTGTATACTTTAAAAATAAAAGAAAATTTAAAGTATCTCTATTGTTTTTTTATTATTATTACTAATCCTTCATTCCTTATGAATAACATCCATTGCGGGACTTATGGACATTCGATCATTTTTCTTTTTTCATCGAACTATTAACTACTTGAAATGTTTTTGTATGAAGAATACCATCACAGTCAATTCACTGATAAAACAAGCGCAAATTTGCTTTGTATGGAGAAATTTACAAATATTTTGTATGGAGTGCATTTTTGTAGATCTTCAACTAAAATACTGTACCTATTTTGCACGTCAGCAAAATATTCTCAATGCAAAAACCTTGCAGGTTGATCCAATTTAAGATAAAACTTGACCATATCAATACATTTTTGACAAAAAAAAAATCTATATCCCCATTCCCAAATATGAGATATGCCATAATCATTTAAAGTGAAGTGAATAGCATCTGAATATAAATATACAGTGACCGGCAGAAAGTACTCATCATATGGGAATTTTTTTTATTAATAAATTTTATTTTTATCGTTTTTGGATGGAAATTAATTTTTTTTTTCTCACTTATTTGAGAAAATATCGAAAAATATCATTCGGAAAAGATGTTGACATTGACATTTTATAGGTATGTACAAATTTTGAAAAAGATCTGGGATATAAAATAAAATCCGAATTTTAGTCACAAAAAATTCTACTATTTATGCAACAAGTACAAAAAGTAAGTGTTTATTGCACTCGACGTGAAAGTGTCCCACGAGGCCGTTAGGCAGAGTTGGACAACACGTGAAGTGCAATAAACAATTTTTGCACGAGTTGCATACATTTTTTTTACGTTCATGCAAAAAGCAAAAAATGATTTTTCTGAATAACATTTTTCGATATTTTCTCAAACAAGTGTTTTTTGAGAAATAATTTTTAAATTTTTGGCCTCTAAGGGTTTCTTTTGATGCAGAATATTAAAATATTATTGTACAAAGGTGTAAATGAATATAACAAATTGCCAGAGGAAGTAAAAGATACCAATAATATCCGTGAATTCAAATCAAAGTTATCTTCACATATAAAATTGAATAATACATAATACAAATCTAGACATAGCATATACAATAGACTCTTGTTAAGAAAAAATATGTAATCCTGGAACATCATTGCGGTATCAGATTAGTTATTAGTTATAGTTGTGGTTTTTGTAACTACTTTAATATTGTAAAAAATTAGGATGTATACCTATTGAAATAAATTCATTCATTCATTCATTCATTCATTTGTCAAAGTTTATTAATAAAATTTTTTTCTGCCGGTCACTGTATAATGAATCGCGGCATTAAGACGAATTAAATTCCAGAAAAAAGATTCTCCTTGAGCAGAAATCGAACCTGCGACTGCAGTTGTAGTAGACTTTAATTTCCTAAATCTGTGCTGTGTATTGGAAAGTAGGTTGAAGAATTCTAAAGATGCAAATCAAGCAAACAAATTTAATAAAATGTATTTATAAACAACACTGCTCTGGTTCAAAATATACAACATTCAACAATTGACTGAAAACAATGTTTTTCACCTATCAATTCAATGTACAGATTATGCTATATGCTATATACAAATTAATTTTACTTGAAATACTGATGTTGGAAGAGTCTATATGTGAAACGGTAAAATGCGAATTCACAAAGTCCACTAGTCTCGGTACATATCTTTGGTAGTTTCCAGGAATTTCTCAATCCGTTGACCACGTTTGTTGATCCGTTTGAAGATATATTCCGAAATGTAGCCCTGGAAGTGGGTCTTCTTCATTCCATATCTCGGAATATACCCCATAACATCTTTCCACATGTTTTCAACGGACTGAGTGTTGGCTTCTGAAAATCGAAATTTTAATCAATAACAGAGTTCAATAATTTTTGCCGGAGAGAATCAAATAAATGAAATGGTAAAATCGACAATGTTGAAGTACCCTACTCTCCAAATATTTCCACCATGTGGAAAATAAGAGGCAAACATCTGACAGAAAACCACTACTTTCATGGCTTATACCACGACGGACATTGAATTACATCTGACAGATATTTGTGGACCTGCCCCAGGCTAATGAATTATAATGCACCGTATAACTGATATTTCCTCACAAATGAAGCAGCGGCTTACAGTGAAAGTCAGTCGCAGCGCCACACACCAAAAAGCAATCCTCAGTAGCAAAGACTCCAGGAAGTGAACTTGCATAAATTATGTCAGATGTAATTCAATGTCCGTCGTGGTATTAGCCAGGAAAGTATTTGTTTTTTTTCTGGCCAATTGCACCTCACTGGAAGTAACGGCCAATAAACGAAAGAGATAAAGTATTTGTTTTCTGTCAGATGTTTGCCTCTTTTATTTTCCACATTTGGAAATAAGGGTACAACGACATTGTTGATTTTACTATTTCAATAATTGACTGAAAATTGAATCTAACTGTATTTACCAGAATCGGGATCGACAAAATTATACGAATGGCTTACAGTCAGATGCTGGAAGCGTTCATGGTCCAACCTATCATAGGCCTTCCAGCAATCTGACATTATTGTCGTCCCTGGCTCAATCCAGTCTTTGATGATACCGATGAGGGTCTCGGCAGTTCTATCTTCCACTGGAACTATGAATATTCTTTGGGACCCTCTCTCGATACCACCAAATAGCCATTGTCCTTCGAGTACCCCTTCGCGGTTATATTTCTTCTTCCCAAACTTGGCTTCGTCCACTTCGACAATTCTGCCTACTCCGCCAAGTTTGGATAGATTGTTTTCTGTCCATTTCATGCAAACCTGCCAAAACAAAGATTAATAATAATAATAATTTTCGTTTTTATTTATTCATTCTATCATTTATTTATATATGGACATGCCAATTTACAAAAACCATAATTATTTAAGAGACAATGTTTAAGTTACAATCATAATCAACTAAACTAAATTACAACAAATTAATGTGCCTCAGCGACTTCAGATTTTTATCTGATGGCCCGAGAAAGTGCTAGGAATCGCACGTTAAAAGGTAAGACCTCGTTAATCCTTGGCTCGCACAAGTTTCGACTTTTGAGGGCTGCCGTTCGTAAGGGGACGACAGCTGGTTAACGGAAAAAACAATTTTAACAATTTTTTTTTTTAACAATTTGATTTCTTAATGAATATGTGGTTGTGTCGAACAAATCAATTGTTTCACAATTTTTATTTGCCAATTTAACTACCCTTGTAATTGACTCATTTTGGCCATAGTTTGTACTGTGATGAGGAACCATGAACAGTTCTGAAATTCTTGTTCTTCTAGGATTAACATTCAGTTTAAAGAGTTCAATTAAATTTGGACAACTTATAGCTCCATTTACAACCTTGTGCAGAAATCTCAGATCAATCTCAGCCCTTCGATGTTCCAAACTTCATAAGTTCAAAATATTCAAAATGTCAAAATATTCATAGTTTCTCCTCTGATATCCAAGTTTGTATGCGCATGACCTCAAAAATTTATTTTGGACTTTCTCAATTCTATTGATATCTGCCCGATAAAATGGACACCATATCATACAATTATATTAAATAACTGATCGAACGAGAGAGCAGTATAATATTTTAGAAGTGCAAAGGGAAAATTTATCTTAAGATCTTGCAATGAAGCCCAATAATTTAAATGATATAGAAACAACAATATTATCAATATGTGTCTTAAATGTAACTTTGGAATCAAATAATATGCCAAGGTCTCGAACACTACCAGCCACTGACAAATCAACATTTTTCACTTGGTAAGAGTATTGAATTGGATTCATAATTCTCGAGAATGTGATTTGATAACATTTTTTATATTAAGATGAAGCATATTTATATCGCACCACCGGGACAAATTGCTCAAATCTATTTGCAAAAATTTAGCATCACAGACATTGTCAATGACCCCAAAGAGTTTGAAGTCATCAGCAAACATCAAGTGGCAACTGTGTTGTATTACTTCTGATATATCATTAATAAATATCAAAAAAAGTAGTGGACCCATATGGGATCCTTGGGGAACCCCAGATGTTACCGAAATTTCTGATGACACAGAACCAGCATATTTGACACATTGAGTCCTACCTCTCAAATAAGAACCAATCGAGTTCAAAAAGGTACCGTCAATGCCTAAAGCAGAGAGTTTTGCAATTAGAAGGTCATGATTGACTCTATCAAATGCTTTTGAAAAGTCAGTATAGATAGAGTCAACCTGGTTCCTTTCCTCTAAACTATTTAAAAGAAAATGTTGATAAGTAAGCAAATTTGTGTTAGTGGATCTTCCTGAGGTGAAGTGTCATGAGTGAGTTTCTTAGTAATCAGACAGTCAAGTAATTTGGGGATTTCAGATTGCTTACACACAGGACGATAGTTCTTTATGTCATCTCTAGCTCCAGATTTATGGATTGGAGTGAGAAAACTTTGTTTCCAAAACTTAGGAAATGTTCCTGATGATAGAGAGATATTGAAAATTGTTTGAAGGGGCTTTGCCAGCGTGAATACACATTTTTTCATGAAATGTAGAGGAATTCCGTCAGGACCATTTACTTGATATAAAATAAAATAAAGTATTTAATGTCTAAAGGGGAGTGTTATTTATATGGTAGAAGTATTGTGTAACATTATTTTTCAGGGTATTTTGAGAGTATTTACATTTATTTATGTTGAGAGGGTTTTTTTTTCTACACACCAAACATGCAAGAATTCAAGATCTTTTTGTAGGATAAAGCAGTCCTTTTCAGTACCTAGTTATAATAATGTATAAATAAAAGCCGAGTGGGAAACAACTTCTTCATTAGGTGTACATCATAATCTTTTTATTACTCATTTTGTCTCGAGCATTAGACCCCTAGGCCATTACAGATTTACGATTGAAAAGTTTAATGAATAATTTACGCTAATTAAAATAATCAAATATTACATCATATGCCCCTTCAATAATTTTTTAGTGAATAACATGGCCCCTAAAAGCATAACATACATAGAAAAATAAACTTTTTGAACTTTTGAACTTTTTGAATATAAGTCAAACGCTTTGCTTGAGTCCAGAGAGAGGGCGAAGAAAAAACTGAAAAGTCACACTATTTTTACAACAAATGATTGGACAAATTTTATTGCTTCATGTTAAAAAAATTATCCGTTTATTGTCAGGAGAATGTGCCTGTCAAAGACTTCTTGATTTCCTCTACTTGAGAAGCAAGGAAGGTCCAATTATTGCAAGGAAGACAAACACAAACAAGGAACCATTTTTTATATATAGCAGTGTGGTTGCAGCTAAGAAAAGGTGACAGCAAGGTATACTATAAGAAAATCTTCACAGGTGAGACCTTCAAAACTGTAGAATTTAAAAGAAATCAGAGAGGGTTGTTATGCCAGCGGCAATACCAAAATTTGAAAGAAACCAAAAAAAATATAAGTAATGAGAAATACAGATATATCATGAATTTAATACAGTAGGCCCCTGAAGAGTATAGTCTTCTTTGCAAGCCTTCCACATGGAGAGGAGGGAAACTTTTCCGAGGATGACTCGATTGCTCTGGAGTAATGAAATCTGTTTTCTAAATTAGTAGTTCTTCTGTGCTTTTGATCTTGATAGAAAAATTGTAAATGATTGCTTGTGCAGTTCTTGTGTACTCAAAATGACATAACAATATTTTTTTATGTATGAAAGTCCCAAAAAAGGTTCTTGATAAAAAAAAGCCATGTAAGTCCACTCCTGGTCTCCTGAAAAGTTGTCGGAATGTGACTTACGTCCATCTGGTTCTGAGGTACAGTAACTAGGATGCATTTTTGCCTTTATTGTAGATTGAAAGAGATGCACTATGTTCAAGCAAATTAACTTACCTCTCTGCAATAATTGGACCAATCCACAACAGATGTTAACGTTAATTTCAGCTCTCTTTGCATGAAACGGACCCGGGGCTGGGGTAACTCAAGGAAATATCCAATGACTAGAGCCGTCCTCTGAAAACCAATCCTTCCCTGGAAAAATGTACCTTGCCTAGCAGACTTCCTGAATTGGCATTTTACTATTTTAGCTTTCTTTTTATTTCTCTTCACAGTGCGACGCTTCCAACATCGATATTGCAAAGTCTCTTTATTTAACGTGCAAACTGCAGCACACTCTGTACATTGAATTGACTCGATAAAAACACCTATTGATATTAGAAAATTGACGAATGCCGTTTTATTTTGAACCAGAGCAGTGTATTCGATTAATTTCAACATTATTATTTTCTAAAAATTATTAAATTGGAGTCACTTCATCATAAACCCAATTTGTAAAATGGTGTGGTGACTGTGGTGACGGTGACGGTGACGCCGGTGACGGGGTGACGCTTTCGTAGTTCATTGTGACCACCTATTGGAGAGTTTAGCATAAGGTCACGACCCCTGCCGGGAAATATTTGAACCTCTTTGTCAAGGATAGTTAGGTAAGTTAGGTTATGTTTTCCTGCATGAACTTGACCTGCTTTGTATAAAAAAAACACTCGTTTTCAACAATGAAAAGTTAAACACAATTTAAATTGAACGAAACAAGAAATAACAGTGATTGATATTTCAAATTTCAAACATCATATTATGACAAACAAAACTGACAAATGACAAATGTAAACAAAGTCCTTGACAAAGCCGCCATTTTCCTAGCGATAGTGGCGGCACCATCGGTCGATTTACTCGCCAATAGAGGACTCTGCAGTCTCGCCGGTCTCTGCACCAGTGCACAATATCACAGAACATCATGGCTCCGTAAAGTGATATGTCTGTCATTCGTTACTCATTTCTGACGTATACCTGCCATATTAGATATCATCAGTAGTTTCGGAACGATTCAGAATACTGGTCAGTACAGCATTTCTATCACAAAGTCATATTTTCTTTTGGTTTCGTATTAATTTTGTGAATATTGGAGGAATGATATTTGAATTTTGCAAATTATCCCGTCGTATATTTCGCTGAATCTTTTATTATATGCACTGGAACATGTTCTAATTCCGTGCGTGCAGGGATGGGATTCCATGTAACATAGTATTCTATTGTTGACAATTTTGTCTCTTTCTCTCCCACGAATTCAACCATAATGTCATCTCACTTTTTCTGTCGACAATAGAATTCTATAGCACACAGAATCCCACCCCGGTGTGAACGTCGATGGGCATGCATTTCTCATTACATTACAGTACACCTTGATGCAAACGAATAAACCTTGGTGGGTGATGGTGCTCTAGGGGCAAGGCTAATGCCAGCCAGTGCCAGTGCAGCTCTGGTTCTTGCTGCCCCACTAAATGGAACGCACTGAACGCATGGTCATACGCTCTGGATAGATCTGAGGAGATCCTTACGTAAATGGAAAGCAGCTGGTGACAACTGACAAGTAGACAAAAAAAGGGAGAATCTTTGTTCATGTTCACTTGATCACATCACAAAAATTTTAAATTTTGTGATCTACTTTTATTTTTTGCAGCAGAGAGAGAGTTTATATACTTATACTATTCGGTTAAAGATTGAATATTATACAGTTTCATTGCCCACAACCATTTCGAAAAGTAAAAATCTGAAAATGGATAATGTTGAATTCGAAACAGAGCAAGTTAAAAAAGAAGTGGACCATACCGATTTCGATGGAGCCTTTCAAACGGATATAAAAGTGAAACATGAGCCATGCAAAATCAGTATTTTCGGTGAATCTGGAATGTATGATGATAGTAGCGAAACAGATTTTGTTGATAAGCCAGAATATGTAGATCATACAGAAATTTGCGAGGATATATTGAATGATGAATGTAACACAGAGCATATAAAACATGGAAATAACTTTGATATTCTTTCCGAAAATATCAAACGTGAAATCGATTTGGAAACATTTTGTGAACTCGATAGATCCTGTGAGGTATGCCACAATAGCTTGAGCAGC
Source organism: Chrysolina haemoptera (assembly GCA_958298965.1). Lineage (NCBI taxonomy): Eukaryota > Metazoa > Arthropoda > Insecta > Coleoptera > Chrysomelidae > Chrysolina > Chrysolina haemoptera. The sequence goes on along the minus strand of OY282590.1, from coordinate 397,240 downwards.
GAGACAGGTTTCATTGATTCCAAAAACAAGTTGAAATGTAGCTGTCAAAATCAAAACGATTCAATTAACATAAGAAGCAAAGAGATGAATCCAGATGTGACACTTCCTTCTCTTAGACTTACTTCAGGTAAGGTTCCAATTTTACAAAATTTTTATGTATGCTGTGAGCTGTGCATATTCCATTCACAAGAATCGGCTTCAGATTCAAGCAAAGTTATACCTTTCAAAATCTTTTACACTCTTTATAATTTTCCTGTTTTAACAACTTTCATACTCACTTTTTGTTCTCTATATGAGTTTAGTAAAACTGCTTTTTTTTACAAGGTTTGTTTATACTCTTTTTTTCGCATTTTGTGTTAGTAATTATAAACAAATAATGATAGATATGAAAGTATTACAAAGTTATAAATTTAAGAAAAGTCATAGTAGGTACCTGGGTAAAATTTCCTTAACCTAGTAACCTGACGTAGTTTGTTTATTTCCAAATCAAATATTGACATTTACATTACTATGCAGTAAAGTGACAGTTCTATGTAGTAAAATGCATCGAGTCATTGCAGTGAAAATATCCTTCTGCCTTTATACTATGCTCATTTTCATTCTCATATGAGATACGGAATTTTGAATTGGGGAGCAAGTTCTTCTGTACAAAGGGTGTTTTTATTACAAATACGCAATTAGGATAATTGCAAAACTAAGTAGAAGAGACTCATGTAGAGATATCTTCAAAAAATTAAATATTCTGACTGTTATCAGTACGTACATCCTCGAAGCGTGTTGTTTCATTTTCAAGAATAAGGCTACTTATAATGCCATCAGAACACAGCATGAACATGATACCAGACGAAAAAACCTTATTTTACCCCACCGGCATAGCACCGTTCGATATCAGAAAAACTTTGAATATATTGGTTGCAGGTGCTATAATTCTCTGGCGGATCACATAAGGAATGCACCTTCTATAACGATTTTCAAATATCGCCTGAAAAAATATTTACTCCTCAAAAACTGCTACACCATAGAAGAATTTTTTAATTAGGAAGCCTCATGTATGTGCTTATTAATATGTATTTATGTGAGTAAATAAGTGGATATTTTTATGTTTATATGAATATGTGTAAATCAGAATGTTTTCAGTATATACCCTTCGACATTTTTCACAATTTCGATGTATTTTTTTTTACAAGATAATTGATGAAATAAATATTATTATTATTATTATTATTTTATTAAACGATTTTGAATTTAGTTAAATAACACATTAGTCAAAAAGCGAAAAAAAATAATCATAAAGTTATTGAATTGTTTGTTTACTTGTTTATGTTATATTTCATAGACAACTGTGAAACATCTTTTGTTGGTTTCTTCATTGGGGTTCGCAGATTTAGCATACATGTAATCATTTGGGCTGTGTGATCTGAAGCGTGAGTATCAATTGCTTTTGTAATGTAACTAGGCCATTAATTTGTAAAAATATTGTCAATGCAATATATCGAAGGAGCTATCTAGAGGTAATAGTTTTGATTTTTTATTATTATATTATTTGAGCTTGATGTTGTAATCACCTGATATAAAATCTAATTTACTATCACTTGTGACTTTCGTTAACAAATTTTCAAATTTATCAAAAAATATACCCAGTGAACCCCCACTCAAACTTATTCATGTACAAGATTGATGACATTGCAATGAGTCATTTGATATCCGATATATATCAGAAATTTTGATTTTGCTCCTAGGCAGAATGCAAAAAAACACAAAATATAAAATACCTTTATTTTGGTAAAACCTAAAATCAAACATTGGTTTAAAATAACAAAAAACGAAAAATAACATATTTCTTCAATAGAAAATGTGGTCAAGTGATACCTCATTTCAAAGGGTATTAATTGTCTATACAGCCATGTCTATTTTTTTGAATTTCGTTCATGCGTCATAAAAAAAATAATTTTCAAAATTCGAAAAGTATCAAGTATACTATTAAATTCCCTGTATATTCAATGCACTTACATTTTTTTAAATGCAATTTTTAACTCTACTGTCACGTATGACAACAACAGTTGGTGAATGAACCAAAAAAATAAATTAACCAATTTTTAAATGAACCAAATGCAAAAAGAAACATAAAATATAAAATACTTTTATTTTGGTGAAAATTAAAATAAAAGTTTGTTTTAAAATAAAAAAAAAAACGAAAAACCAAAAATAACGTATTTCCTAAAATATAATAATATATAAAAAAAATTGTTGGTTGTTTCATACATTTGAAAAAAGGAATATCAAAATATCAAAGATTTTCTGTGTCGGTATTTATTACGTTAAAAATAATTAAATGATATATATGTATTGATATGTATCATGATAGATATCACACTATATTTATCGGCAAACCCTGATCTTTTCTCTCTTTATAATGATTGGTTTCATTTTTCAGATTCTGTATTCCAGCAAGCAAGTTTCGAAGATGAATGTGGTAATAAACCAGTTTCGTCAGCAGCTCCTCAAAAGGGTTCAGCGACTCCTTTGAAAAATAGCAAGCGGACAGCTAGCAGCATGTCCGATGATTTTCTTCTGCCCGAACACCAAATGACTGATAAGCAGAAGACGAAATATCAATGCAAAATATGCTCAAAATTTTTGTGTAGCGCCCAAAAACTGAAGATCCATGAAAGGATTCACACGGGGGAAAAACCATTTCATTGCCAAATCTGTTCAAAATCTTTCATTACTAGCAGCTGTTTGAAAGTTCATGCAAAAATTCATACAGGCGAAAAACCATTTCATTGCCAAGTCTGCTCGAAATCTTTCAATCACTCGAGTAATCTCAAAGCTCATGAAAAGATTCATACACAAGAAAAACCATTTCATTGCAAAGTTTGTCCAAAATCTTTCATGTATCCAAACAAATTAAAAATTCATGAAAGAATTCATACCGGTGAAAAACCCTCTCATTGCCAAATCTGTTTGAGGTCTTTCATTTGTAACAGCAGTTTGATGGCGCATATGAAGATACATACTGGCGAAAAGCCGTTTCATTGCAAAATATGCTCTAAATCTTTTGTTTACTCAAACAATTTAAACGCTCACGTAAAGATTCATACAGCAAGAAAAACATTTCATTGCTCAGTCTGCTCAAAATCTTTCCCCTCCGCGAAAAATTTAAAGATTCATGAAAACATTCATACAGATGAAAGACCATTTCAGTGCAAGTTCTGCTTAAAATCTTTCAACTTCCCAAACGTATTGAAAATTCATGAAAGGATTCATACTGGAGAAAAACCATACAATTGTCACATTTGTTCGAAGTCTTTCATCAGTAACAGCCAATTGAAAGCTCATATAAAGATTCATGCAGAAGAAAAGCCATTTCATTGCAAAATCTGCTCGAAATCATTCATCAGCAACTGTAAACTGAATTTTCATTCAAAGATTCACGAGGAAAAAACATTTCATTGCAAAATCTGCACAAAATCTTTTATTACCAACCACAAACTGAATGTTCATTTAAAGATTCATACAGGAGAAAGACCGTTTCATTGCAAAGTCTGCTCAAAATCTTTCTCTCATTCGAAGTATTTAAAGATTCATGAAAGGATTCATACAGAAGAAAAACCATTTCGTTGCAAAATCTGTTCAAAATCTCTCTCTAGTAAAAGCTACTTGAATACTCATTTATCGATTCATACTGGAGAAAAACCATTTAATTGCAAAATTTGCTCAAAATCTTTTTTTAATAAATACAAGTTGAACTCTCATTTAAAAGTTCATATTGAAGAAAAACTATTTAATTGCAAACTCTGTTCAGCGTCTTTCGATGGTGAAAGCCAACTCAATACTCATTTAAAGATGCATACAGAAGAAGTAAAACTTGAGAGTCCATGCGAGGGATCATAAAATTTTTTTAAAATATACCCTAAAATATTCTATCAGAACGGTAAGAAAGTCCGTGGAAGGTTCAATACAAGGGCCTTTCTTTTTTTAATAGGCCGTCAGATAGTGACAGATTTTGGTGCCCCATTTTCGCATACAAGTCTCGAATAGGGTGAAAAGTAAAATGAAAATATTTTTACGAGTGGCTCCTTGGGATAACATACCGAGAATTAGATTTTTCAGAACAGTGTTTATTTGTTTCTCTTGTGTTCCTAGGTTAGGTTAGGTTAGGTTAGGTTTAAACGTGAGTGAGCCCATACATCAGGCTCTCCACTGCGGCCAATGGCCTATTGTGGCTCACCCTATGGTTATATTTCTCCCAGCATATCCAATCTCTTAACGAAATTGAGTAACATGTTGGGAGAACAGTTTACCAGATCTTCTGGCCTTACTTTTGTATTGCCAAATATTGAAAATCTGGTTCTGGCTGCTGCAGGGCATGTGCACAGGATGTGTTTAGCCGTTTCATCATCCTCCATGCATAGACGGCACTCTGCATCCTGTGCAAGTCCGATTTTATGCATGTGGTGTTTGAGTTTGCAGTGGCCAGTGAGCAAACCTACTATAACTCTGAGATGTGCTCTACTGAGTTCTAGAAGTTTGTCAGAGTCCTGTTTTTTCCTTGTATAAGCAATAAATGCTTTGGAATGGGCTAGTCCTGGTAGACTGAGCCAATACTCAAGTCTTTTATTGTCTGCCCAGGCGGTTGTAGCATTCTTGGCAGTGCTATATGCTAAACCGATGACCGGTTCTGGCCCAGTGAACGTTGTTTCGGCCCCCCCTTTTGCTAGGGCGTCCGCTATTTCGTTTCCTTCTAGGCCCGTGTGACCTGGTATCCAAACTAGGGTAACGTTGTTGCCTTGTGCTAGTCGGTTCAAGGTGTCTCTGCAGTTCCATACTGCTCTGGATTTAAAGCAGTTGGATTCAAGCGCTTTCAATGCTGCTTGACTATCTGAAAATATTTTTATTGTTTTTCGTGTGAGGTGTCGGTTTTCCAGCTCCCTTGCACACATTTCAATGGCATATACCTCTGCCTGAAATATCGTAGCTAATTTACCCAAACTGAATGAGCGTTTCACTACTGGGTTCATACCATATATTCCGGCTCCGACACCTTCCAAAGTTTTGGAACCATCGGTGAACCACCTTTCATTTGCCCTACATAGGTCAGTTTCATTCCGAACCCAGTCTTCTCTTTCAGGGAAGACCACGGTGTAGGACATGTTGAGGTTAGTGGTTTTAGGCATGATGTCTGAGGGCATTCCCAGAATGTTGTGAGCTATTATGCCTTCCAGCATGCTGCTGCCTCTCATGACACATGCCTGCGGTAGACTAATGGCCGCTTGGTAGAGTCTGTATGTTGCCCATCTTGCTTCTCTCTCCAGAACTATGTGGAGAGGAAGTAGTCCAAGAAGAGCTTCCATTGCTGCCGTTGGCGTGGAGCGAATGGCCCCAGTAATCGCCAGGCACGCTTGTCTCTGTAGTCCGTTAAGTTTAACCTGGGCCATTTTTTGTTGGCCTTTGTTCCACCAGACTACAGAGCCATACGTGATCATTGGTCGTATGACGGTCACGTACAGCCAGTAAATTTGTTTTGGTGACATGCCCCATGTTTTGCCACATATTCTGCGGCATGTCCATAATGATAGGCTAGCCTTTCGGATAGTCTTTTCCAAATGCGAGTTCCAGTTCAGCTTTTTATCTAGGATTATTCCCAGATATTTTGCCTCACTCGCAAATGAAATTGTTACACCATTGATGGAAGGAGGTATTAAATGTTCCAGCTTCCTTTTCCTGGTGAACGGTACTATGACCATTTTGTGGGGGTTAATGGACATTTCCTCCCTCTCACACCATTTATATATGGTATCCAGTATATCCTGAAGGACGTAGGAGATCGTCTTTTCGGATTTATCTTTTATTACTAGGACCAGATCGTCAGCATATGCTTGAAGATCGACCTCCCAGAGTGAGAGAATGGCCAGCAGATCATCCACCAGCAGTGACCATAGCAGAGGGGAGAGGACCCCCCCCTGGGGACAGCCCCTGGCTGGCTTGAAGCTGACACTTTCTCCCTGTAGAGAGGTCGTTATTGTTCTGTTATGAAGCATAGTTCTTATCCAGTCACATAGTAGCGGTTCAATTCCTCTAGAGACAGTGGCCTCATAGAGGGAGTGAGGTAGTGCATTATTGAATGCTCCTTCTATGTCCAGGAATGCAGCGACTGCTACCTCCTGGTGTTCCAGGGCAACGCTTATTCCTGAGACAAGGTTATTGAGGGCAAGTTCTGTCGATTTTCCAGCCTGGTAGGCATACTGGTGAACATTGAGGGGGTGCTTTATTAGTGCACCACACCTTATGTGCCCATCCAGTATTTTCTCCATGCTTTTCAACAGAAAGGATGTCAGACTGATGGGTCTGAGCGATTTTGGGTGTGGGTCAGTCCGACCCACCTTAGGAATATAGATCACCCTAGTCGCGGTCCAGTTAGATGGTATATAGTTCCAAGCTAAACTGGCTCTAAAGAGTCTTATAAGGATAGGCATAATCTGTTCCAGTCCGATTTGTAACAGAGCTGGAGCTATGCCATCCTCTCCTGGTGATTTGTATGGGTAGAACGAGTTAACCGCCCATCTTATCGCCTGCGGTGTGATTATTTTGTTGGCAACCACCCAGTCATCTCTGTGGGGTCGTTTAATCCGGCCTATATTTGTGACTGGAGGTCGATTGTCCAGAATCAGGCTGCCTGGGAAGTGATTATTAGATAATAGCTCTAGTGTCTCTTTCCTGGAGGCCGTGAAGGAGCCGTCTGGACGTCTGAGCGATCCCAGCTCCTGTGTCGGCTCTCTGGATAGAATCTTGTGGATACGGGCTCCGCTTGATGTGTTGGACACATTTTCACAGAATCGTTCCCATGATTCTCGTTTTGCTTTCCGGATATTTTTATTGTATGTGGTTAGAGCAGACCTGTAATTGTCCCATTCACCTGATACCTTAGCTCGGTTGAATAATCTTCGAACTTCTTTTCGTGTTTTATCCAGATTTTTGTTCCACCAGGAAGCATTTCGGTTATCCCTCTTCTCCCTTAGTGGACAGTTTTCATGATACGCTGAGATAAGTGCAGTTTGTAGGTGTTCTGCAGCAATATCTATTTGATCATGACCATTTATTGTGGTCAATCCGTTTTGGAGATGGTTCTTCAGGGAGGTTTTGTATCCGTCCCTGTCCATGCTCCGCATGTTTCGGTATTGTACCACTGGCCTGGGGCCTATTTCAATGTGAAATTGAATATGCCTATGATCTGAGCATGATGGCTCAGAGGACACCCTCCAGTTGGATATCTTGTTGCTTAGAAATTCTGAGCTGATCGTTAAATCTAGTACCTCTCTCCTAATCCTATTGACGAAGGTTGGCTCAGAGCCCACATTGTTAATTGTAAGCTCCTCCCCTATCAAGTAATTAAAAAGAGACTCACCCCTCATATTGATGTTTGTGCTGCCCCACGCTTCATGGTGCGCATTGGCGTCACATCCTATCACTAGCTGGGTGTTGTTCCTCCTGCTGAAGGCAATTAATTCTCGCACGGCCGCTGGAGGAGGTTGTTCCGCCCCCACATCTCCAGGAAAGTATGCTGAGCAGACGATCATTTCTGTCATGCTTCCCCTCTCTGGAAATTTCACATGGATGGTTGCCATGTCTTGGGTGCAGAAATCTGAAAGAATAAAATAGTTAATATTGTTTCTGGCTAGGATGCATGCCCTAGGTTTTACCCCAGAGCTGACCGCAATTACCTTACCAGATGTGTTACTCAGGCCGGTAACTCGGCCTGTATTGGAGGTCCAGGGTTCCTGGATGAGGGCCAGATCTATCCGCTCCTCTATGAATGTCTTGCCAAGGACGTAGGTGGCGGCCTTGGCATGTTGCAGGTTTCCCTGCAAGAGTCTGACTGTATCAGCCAGGCCCTTGTTTGCCGTCTTTTGACGGTCCTCCCCCGCCATCTTTCTCAGAGGGCGGTTTTCTCTCCTTCCCTCTGGAGGTGCCGGTACCCTTTTTGAGTGGTGGTCTGTTCGGGATGGACTTACCCTTTCCCACGACCACCCTCTCAGGCTGTTTGGTCTGGGACGCACCTCTCGGGAAGGATTTGCCTTTCCCTTGCGGTGCTTCCTTTACGACCATTTTTGTTTGTGGAGGAGTGCTTTTCTCCCCCTCCTTCGGCTGCGTCCGGGAAGGTTCTATCCCTCCACGGCCGCCCTTCAGACGGAACTGAACCTGTCCGAAGCCGAAGTAGGGCTTGAAGGTCATCTCCTCCAAGGATGACATGGACTTTTCGTCTTGTGTTCCTAACTATGGTACGAAACTAAAGAGGGTGATTTGTTAGGTTGTATTAGGAAAAAAAGTTCCTATGAACATATATGCCTGGGGTTGGTTCGTTTCTGAGATACAGGGCGTTTAAAAAAAAATCAACGACCGGTATCTCAGAAAAGAACCAACTCTGGACACATGTTTATAGGAACTCTTTTCTTAAAACGATCTAACGAATCATACTTTTCAACCCTATTCGAGGCTTGTATGCGAAAGTGGGGCACCTAAATCTGTCACTATCTGACGGTCTATAATGACCGAGTCCCGAGTCAAGTTTAGAAGCATCAAAATAGTCTTGCATTGTATCACCAGAGATCATACCCTTTTTTCGTGTTAGTCATCTTATTTATTCTTTATTTTCTTCCGATTTTCTTTAGTTGACGTCACTCTCGGATTCGTGTTGGTCCTATTTCAGCTTCTAGTCCTTTCAGTAATAATATTAATGATAAATATCTTAATTTCGAAAACGAGCTGACAATTACTAGTATTTTGTAAGTGATGAAAATCTCAACAGATTACAGAAGCTTCAAAACAGATCCATGAGAGCAATACCAAGTTGTAATAAACCTACATCTGTGATTTTTTTTTCTGAATCATGCCTTTTATTAAATTAATATACAAAAGTCTACATTACAATAAAAAAAAACTCGACCTATATCACGTATTCAGATTATAAAATATTCTAAAAACCAATTCAGGGCAAGCTCAATTAATACTAGAGAAAATTTCCCAACAAACTTGTTCCCAAAAATGATTAAGATTCGAGGCAAACTTATGACATGTATATATGTATATAATAAATATTTTTGTGAAGCATTGTTCCTAATCAGCAATAATTGCTGGTACCGGAATCATATATATTTTACATTCGATGGTTGTTAACATATTGCATCATTTCTGCTTTGAACGAGGAGTAACTATCTTTATTTATTATAGAATTTGGCAAAAAGTTAAATGATTGAAGTAATTTAAAAAAGGGATTATTTAAAGTAATGTTCGTTCTCACCTGGGGTAGATAAATTTGGTCTTGACTTCTAGTTTCATACGAATGTTTGGGTTGCATTTTTGTTGATTTTTTGTTATTTTGCAAATAAATTTATATTGTTCTATTTGTAGAATTTTTTCCAGCGACAATATTTTAGTTTGACGGTGGATCATTTCTGTATTAGCTCTGAAATCAAAGCCAAATAAAGTTTTTACCACCTTATTTTGTTGAGTTTTCATTTTTTCGAATAATGTTTGAGAACATACCCCCCAGTTTGTTATCAGATAACAAATACATGTTGGAAACACTGGGTAAGTTTTTAAATTCATCGATGGATGGATGAGCATTGCATCCTTATTTAACTAATGGAAAATGACAATGACAGCCCGAATGCGCATTATCCATCGATGAATTTAAAACCTCGCCCACTATCTCTAAGAAAATGTTTTGAATACATTTCAAGTCATATAGTTATTAATAAATTGATGTTTTGTAAATGTACCGATTTAATTTTGTTTTTACAATGTGACTTGTCTCTTTTTCAATATTTTTGTTTAATACTTTATAAGTGACTGGCTGTATCTGCATTGAAGAGTATTTTTATTTCTTTTTACATTTTATTGCCATAATATTTATATGATTAAACACAGTTATCATAACATATGTAATCATATATTGATTTTTTGACAAATTATATAAAATTTTCATATATTAATGTATTTTAAGTTCAATAAATAAATTAATAATAATAATAGTAGTTACTGGTGCATGACGGTCAGTAGTAACGGTACATGCGTGTTAATGAAGCACGTGAAATTAACAAGCATATGTATTTTTGACCCGTGTGCCTGAAAACTGCAAGACCATTTACATACGTGACTTTCTCTGGCGTTTCTATCACTAGTTCATATTTTCTGTGGTTTAACTTTAATTAATAACTCTAATTTTTTAAGGTTTAACTGAATTGTTACGAGGAAAACCACATTTTATTATTGATTGAAAGTTTGATTTTGTGGAGGAAATCCAGTTCTTGACATTTTATTGATTGTTCCTATATTATTAAGGGTGGTATCACGATTCTCACTAAAATTATCCCTAGAATTGAACGTGAAATGCAATGAAAGGCGTTTTGTTTCCTCGCCTTCACATGCAAGATTGTGTTCGTCCTCAGAGTAATAAAAGACATGCATACCTACACAAATACCTGGTTTGAAGTGAACATGAACTATCCTTTTTTGTATAATTTGTGGGCGAGGGGGTTGAAGGATGGTGAAACGTTATGCACGGTTTGTTTACATTTAAGTAAGACCATAATACAAACAAAAAATGACAACTTGAACCGAATGAAATGAGCGGGCATACACCAAATGACCCGATTGAATACGGACTTAACATATATAAGGCCCTCGCTTGTAAACAAACAAAGTTATGTCGCCTTCAAGACAAGGATGGAAAAGGCATATCTATGTTCTTTTATTACTCTGAGGGACGACCGCGTGGAAAAGAAGCTCTTCGCTGCTAAGCCTTGTCATTTGTCACTTTGTTTCTGTGATCTGTGATCTGTGAATAATTGTTTATTGTACTTATTTTCTTTGTTTCTTTCATTGCATCTGCCCCCCAACTTTTTCGAAAAGCAAAAAATCTGAAAATGGATACTGGTGAATTTATAACAGAGCAAGTTAAAAAAGAAGTGGACCATAACGATTTCGATGAAGCCTTTCAAACAGATACAAAAGTGAAATATGAGCCACGCAAAATCAATACCTTCAGTGAATGTGGAAGCTATGATGATAGTAGTCAAACAGGCTTTATTGATAAGCCGGAATATGTGGATCATTCCGAAATTTGTGAGGATATATCAACCAATGAATGTAACACAGAGCAAATAAAACATGATAATAACTTTGATATTCTTTCCAAAGATATCAAACCTGAAATTGTTGAGGAAACATTTTGCGAACTCGATAGATTCTGTGAGGTGTGCAACAATAGCGAGAAAAGTTTCATCGATTCCAATAACAAGTTTGAATGTAGCTGTCAAAATCAAAATGATTCAATTAACATACACATCAAAGAGATGTCTCCAGACGTGACACTTGCTTCTCTTGAACTCGCTTCAGGTAAGGTTCTAATTATTCAAAAATTTAATGTGTGATGTTAATATTCACATTCACAAGAAACAGCTTCAGAATCAAGCAAAAGTTATAAAAGTTTAAAATCTTCGTATATCTTTACATTTGAACTACTCTATATTGAATTTTATGTTCCCACTATGTTTAGAATATAATCTTTCTCATTCACCTCTCATACACATATCTTAACACTACTGCTTTATAACTAGCGGTAGTTCGGGGGGTGGCGAAGTGGTAAGGTGTCTGACTCTGCAGTTGATGGTCCTAGGTTTGAGCCTTTGGAGGGTCTCATTAACAATACTAGCTTTTGGTTCAGTAAATGAAAGCTTAGGCCAAATCCGACAAAATCACAGTTCATCATCTTCAACCACCTTATCTTGCCAACTTCCCCAATGGTATATTTACACGTCCTAGCCTAGCCTAGCACACGTCCGATCGCTAAATTTTCATTTTTTGAACTCAACAATAATTTTCAGTGGTTAAAATCCCTGAAACGAGAAAATGAGTCAGCAAAATATGTCATTATCTGATGGTCTATTATGTGAGCTCATAGCAGCGAGTGAAGAGTGAGGGAATTTTCAGGTTTTGGATAGTGGGGGTGAGGTTTCAAATCCTACTCAAACCATATTTTTTTTCTTTTTTGAAATCAATTAGTGTTCGATTTTAATTATAATTTTCAATATTTGTATTTTCAATTCCTTTTTTAGGTTGTGACGGCAGAAAAGTTTATGATAAAAACTGTTATTAAAAATATTACAGATTTGTTTATGATTCAGTTGGTTGTAGAAAAATTATAGTTTACTATGCTCGTACCACAAAATTTCATATACCTACTTGTGGAAAATTTATGCCATTTCATTTGAACAATATACAATTTCCTACAACAACATTGGAAAGTAACGTATATTGAACTGTATGGTCCCACAGAAAGAGGCTTATTTCCACAAGCGTGCAAAATCCTTTCCACATGCATACGGATAAAGTGTCAAATGCATAATTTCTATCAAGATTAGCTACTGTCAAACAGTCAAATATATAATTTTTATTTAAATTTAACTATGTAATTGCTAAATTTAAAGCAATTTATTCGAAAATTGTATTTTTTTTTTCGTATTTATAATAAAAAAAAGTTTCGTTAAATAATTTTATATCCAACGGAGGCGATCCATAACATACAGTGGAGGTGAGATGATACCCAGAATAATTTTATATATCAATTCCTATACCTGGTGAGACAATCATGTAATCATCTTGCTAGGTATTTATTATATATAAAAAGCAGATTTTGAACAATTTGTCAAACGTCAAAAATGATTTTGACTATATAGTGAATGTTAGGTGCACTCATTGAGAGGTCAGTTTCCCAGGCATGTACAACAATATCATGGATACTGACAATGATAGTGGTACTGAGTGTACTCCATCAGAAATCCTAGCAACGAAATCAAGAGCCAAATATGAAACTGCATATGAAGATTTTCTTAATTTTTAATTTCTATAAAAATGCAACTAATCAATAATCGTAATAACCTACCTATACCTACTTGAATTTTTAGCCTAATATTCAAGTAGAAAAAAGTTTTTATTCCTATCAATAGTAATAATTTTTACTTTTTGAAATGAACTGTCGTCTTTAATTATGATATTTTGTTTACTAACAGATGTCCATTATAAAGTACTTGGTAATATTATTATGTGGTCGTAAGAAAAATAGTGTATATTACTAGTGCAAAAGTGATTTTTCACTTTCCGCACTAGTAATGTAATATACTATTTATAACTTTATTATCAATAACGTCTGAACTACATCTATTATATAGATTGTGTATTATGGTTTTCAATTAAAGACAGGAATTCAGACATTCGGAATATTTACCCTCTTTATAATGATAGGTTTAATTTTTCAGATTCAGGATTACAGCAACTCGTAGCACAAGACGAAGCAAGACCTGAGGATGAATGTAGTAACAAATCAGTTTCGTCTGTAGCTTCTCAAAGGAGTTCAGCGGCTCCTTTGAAAAATAACAAGTGGACAGCTAGCAGCACATCGGATGATTTTCTTCTCTCCAAACACCGAATGACAGAGAAAAAGAAGACAAAATTTCAGTGCAAAACATGCTCCAAATATTTTCCTAAATCCTACAAACTAAAAATTCATGAGATGAATCATACTGGAGAAAGACCATTTCATTGTCAAATATGTTCAAAATCTTTCACTTCTAGCAGTTCCTTGAAAATTCATGCAACGATTCATACAGGTGAAAAACCATTTCATTGCAAAGTCTGCTCGAAATCTTTCAATCACCCGAGTAATTTTAAAGTTCATGAGAAGATTCATACAGCAGAAAGACGATATCATTGCAAAGTCTGCTCGAAATCTTTCATGTATCGAAACAAATTGAAAATTCATGAAAGGATTCATACCGGAGAAAAACCATTTCTATGCCATATCTGTTTGAGGTCTTTCATCTGTAACAGCAGCTTGAAAGCGCATATGATGACTCATACAGGAGAAAAACCGTATTCTTGCCAAATCTGCTCAAAATCTTTTGCTCAGTCAAGCACTTTGAACGCTCACAAAAAGATTCATACAGCAAAAAATACAGCAATAAAAACATTTCATTGCAAAGTTTGCTTAAAATCTTTTGCTTTTTTGAAAAATTTAACTCTTCATGAAAAGATTCATGCAGCAGAAAGACCATTTCATTGTAAGGTCTGCTTTAAATCTTTCAACTTTCCAAACGTATTGAAAGTTCATGAAAGAATTCATACTGGAGAAAGACCATATCATTGCGATATCTGTTCAAAGTCTTTCATTTGTAACAGCCAATTGAAAGTTCATATAAAGATTCATTCAGGAGAAAAGCCATTTCATTGCAAAATCTGCTCAAAATCTTTCATCACCAACTGCAAACTAAATCTTCATCTGAAGATTCACGAGGAAAAAACATTTAATTGCAAAATTTGCTCTAAATATTTTGCTACCAACCACAAACTGAATCTGCATTTGAAGATTCATACAGGAGAAAGACCATTTCATTGCGAAATTTGCTCAAAATCGTTCACTCACTCAAAGTATTTAAAGGTTCATGAAAGGATTCATACAGAAGAAAACACATTTGGTTGCAAAATATGTTCAAAATATTTCGCAAGAAAAAGCTCCTTAAATACTCATTTAAAGTATCATGCTGGAGAAAAACCATTCTATTGCAAAATTTGCTCAAAATCTTTCGTTATGAAGAGCAATTTGAATCGTCATGAAAGAATTCATACAACAGAAAAACTGTTTCACTGCCAAATCTGCCCACAATCTTTCGTTTCCATAAGCCATTTAAGAGTCCATGAAAAGGTTCATTCAGGAAATAAACCATTTCAATGCAAAATCTGCTCAACATCCTTCGTTAGTGAAAGCTACCTCAATACTCATTTAAAGATGCATACAGAAGAAAAATCATTTCAATGCAAAATTTGCCCGGAGTCATTCTTTTGGAAGAGTCACTTGAGAGTCCATGAAGAGGACCATAAAGAAAAAAATTCATCTTAATGCAAACATTTCAAACTCGGTAGCTGTTTGAGAGTCCTTGCGAGGGATCATATAAAAAATGTTTTGTAAAATATACTCTAAAATATAAATTTAATATAAAAATAAGGTTTATTGTCTAGCAGGAATAATCCCAGTTAGAAGAAAAGATTCATACAGGAGAAAATCCATTTCATTGCGAAATTTACTAAAAATATGTCGTTAACTCGAAAAGATTCATATACAAGAAAAACCTATTCTCCACAACCGCTACAGAATTTGCCAATTTTTAAATCAAATATGATAACAGAGTGGTAATATTCTCGCTCTTGGTATTGAACAAATATTCTACAACACTCACTGTCTATGCATTTTGCTGTATTTCATTCCATCACTAGTTAAGGAATGAACATTCTAACTCTGTTGTAGCAATAATTACGTTAGCCTTGACTGGCATCATAGCGACACGATGTGAATCGACATGTCAAATAAATTTTTCGTTGGCTTTCCATTTGATTATATTTCAAGGAATAGAAGCTACCCTAAGCACCAAAAACACAGTTAGCTTACTGGTGTAGTAGGCGTATAGCTCTTGAGGATGCTAACTTTGTTAGCGAAACGCGCGTCGAGTGAAAGTGACGTAGTTTTGTTGTTTTGGGTACCTTCTATTTATTGGATTGTATTCACACCAAAGGTTCCAAACATCCATTTTCGATTTGATTATGTGTAAAATTTGTCATTTTGGAGAAAGCACAGGCTGTTACTCGTTTAGAATGAAAATTCGCGATGCTCGGGGTTCATTCTAACCTTGTTACAGAATATACTTTCATTATTGCAAAGTCTGCCTGAAATCTTTCTTCACTCGAGCAAACGTTTGCAAGGGTTAGATTGGCTACTAATTTACGCATTTTCAATTTCAACTAAAGGAGTGTTCCATTTAAGAGTGTTAAGCACCGGTGCTTCTCACTCTAAACTTACTATTGAAATGAAATGGAAAAAACATATATTTTTTGCGAAGCATTTACACGATCTAGTCTTTAGTATTAGTCAACCACAGACCATATATACTATAGACGTTCCACGCCCATGTTAACCTTTCGGATCGAATTAGCGCCATCTCTTGATTGGAAAGGCAACTAAACTGTCAAATTATAGTAAGGCGGGAATTTCAAAAAAAAAAATTAATTGAAGATGGTCAATTTCGTATTTCGCGGAAAAATTGAAACAATAGAAAGATGGTTTCATTTCTTTATTCAATTATATAACACTACAACAACTTAAAAGATACATAAGTATGAAAAATAGAATTTATGAATAGGGAAAATTATGAGTAAATAAATAAAATATAATATTCAGTCAGCACACAAGCAAACAATCAATCAGTGTGTCAAAGCTGCCTGATCGCTTTGGAAGTATTCATCTAGTGAATAAAATACATTTTTGTAAAGAAGGTTTTTGACACTATTTTTGAACTCATTGGGATTACATTATATCAAGAGTACAATTTAATTTGATAATTTTAAATAGTAATTATTTTCGACATAGTTGTATGTTTAAAAAGTTAAATCAACTTTTGACAAACATCTGCATAACTTACCATCATTAGCTATTGAAGGAAGAATAGTGTTGACGGTAACTTCGGAATTGTATTCCATATCTTCCGTTTCTTTGGCCATCACTGCATAGTTATGGTCATTCAACACTCCCATATCTGAAAGACATACGTCATGAGTTCTACAAAAGGAAACAATGGTGCCAGAAACATACCTTTTGCATCGTCCATATACTTTTCTTGTTCATTACATATTGTTGATTGAGCAGTCATGATACTGGTAACATTCTTCTCCTGTTTCTGAGCTTCCCCAGCTTTGATCACATGATTGGAAATGATATTCACTCTATTACCTGAAACATGGTTACTGTAATGTGGTAGAAGCATTGTAGAGAGGCTGAAATGCCAATGTAATAAAAGAGTTTTAGAGAAAACTTAATTCCAATATGTTTTCCAATTTCTGAACTCTATTATCTATGTTAATTATTATGTTGAATGAACATTTCTGAAAGAATAGACAACTTTTGTAAATTTTTACACAAAATTATTTACCTGATAACTTTAAAGTCGGAATTGCATTCACATGTAATCTTTTAGAGCCTTCTGAAAAATAAATTTGCTCAAAATGTTGATGGCACACTCTTCTATTGGAATACACTTTTACAGGGTCCATAAGAAAGAGTTCAGCATTATCTATTTTTTTTAACCAAATCTGAAACCTGGGAAAGTGCTTCATAGGATTTGGAAACCGATGTAGCAGAACATTGTTTTTTTTACAAGTGGAAACACAACAAGGAATAATCGAACGCATAGTGAAAATATAAACTCTAGCAAAAACGTGTGACCATCCAAAAACCAACAACAAACAATAATTTGATTTTTGACATTTTTTGAACAATTGTCAAATGTAACAAGTGACAATTGACAAGACAAATGACTGAAGGCGACATCTCTTGATTGGAAAGGCAAGTAATCAGCTGTCTTGACCTTGACCATTTGCGTAGAACGTCTATAGTATATATGGTCTGTGTAGTCAACCCGTAAACAAGCCATTGGCTCTACGCAAATAACACTAGACTGCGCAATTGCGCATGCTCATCTGTCACTTTGTACGATAACGTTCTCTGTGGATGACGTATCAAACCGACTCCTAAACAAAGAAATGTGTCAAATACGCGCATTTGGTGAGGACGTCACAACGTCAATTTTAAGATGCAAATTGGATGAAAACAAACCGACTTTATCCAATAGCCGCTTTGTTGACAGCCAGACTGACTTACACCAACAAATTTGGCGGCGTGATGTCACACTAAATAAGCGTATTAATCTGCAAACGAATACTAAAAATCGAGTGTAAATTACACCAGGTGTAGGAAAGTTGTACACCTAGATGCAAACGAAAGAACCTATAGAGAGAGAGAGAGATCCAATATTGCAACGTGAACCTACATAAGTAAGTAGTGTAAGTACTGCGTTGAAAATCTTTGTTGATTGAAAAAACTTTTCAAAAAGGAAAAATCTGAAAATGGATACTGGTGAATTTGGAACAGAGCAAGTTAAAAAAGAAGTGGATTATGACGATTTCGAAGAAGATTTTCAAACTGATACAGTGAAACAAGAGCCACGCAAAATCAATAGATTCAGTGAATGTGGAAGGTATGATGATGGTATTGATAAGCCAGAATATATAAATCATTCCCAAGTTTGTGAGGATATATCAACTAATAAATGTAACACAGAACAAGTAAAATATGAAAATGACTTTGATATTTTTTATGAAGATCTAAAACCTGAAATTGCAATTGTCGAGGAAAAACTTTGTGAACTCAATAGATTCTGTCAGGTGTGTAACAATAGCTTATGTAGTGAGACAGATTTTATCGATTCCAAAATGAACAAGTTTGAATGTAGCTGTCGGAAGCAGAATTATTCAATTAACCTAAAAAGTGAAGATATGGTTCCAGATGTGAAACTGCCCTCTCTAGGTCTCACTTCAGGTAAGAAAATTAAATGTATGTGCTGAATATTCACACATCTTCAAATAACAATGTTTGACACGTCTAAGACTTAGCAAATAGTCCACCTTGTATTTATGGATTTTTATTAGTTGTGAATATATTTATTATTTTTAGTAACTATATAGAATGGACAAGAACAGTAGGTATCTATAATTTTTTGTGTCTAGTTATTGATGTTTACTATTTGGTTAGTAATGATTGGTTCATTTTTCAGATCCAGGATTACAGCCACTCATAGTACAAGATAAAACAAGATCTGAGAATGAATATTGGAACAAACCAGGTTCGTCAGCAGCTCCTCAAAAGGGTTCAGTGACTCCTTTAAAAAATAACAAGCGGACAGCTAGCAACATATCTGATGAGTTTCTTCTCTCAGAACACCAAATGACTAATGAGCAGAAGACAAAATTTCATTGCAAAATATGTTCAAAACCATTCGCTCGCAAAAGTTACTTGAAAGCTCATTCAAAGACTCATACAGGAGAAAAACCATTTCATTGCCAAATCTGTCCAAAATCTTTTCTTACCAACAACCGCTTGAAAGTTCATATAAAGGTTCATACAGGTGAAAAGCCCTTTCATTGCGAAATATGTTCTAAATCTTTCAGTGCCTCAACTAATTTGAAAGCTCACATAAAGTCTCATACAGGAGAAAAGCCATTTCATTGCAAAGTCTGTCCAAAATCTTTCGTTCTCTCGAAAATTTTAAAAGCTCATGAAAGGATTCATACAGGAGAAAAACCATTTCATTGCAAAGTGTGCTCAAAATCTTTCGTTTCTTCGAACAGTTTAAAACTTCATGAAACTACTCATACAGGAAAAAAAACATTTCATTGCAAAATCTGCTCAAAATATTTCGTTAGCAACAAAACATTGAAAGTTCATTTAAAGGTTCATACAGGTGAAAAGCCCTTTCATTGCGAAATCTGTTCAAAATCTTTCAATCGAACGGATAGTTTGAAAGTTCATGAGAGGGTTCACACTGTTGAAAATCAATTTTGTTGTAAAATTTGTTCTAAAGAATTTACTACTTCGAGTGATTTGAAAGTCCATAAGCGGATTCATGCAGGAGAAAACCCATTCAATTGCAAAATATGCTCAAAATCATTCGCTCTCATTGGAACAGAGCAAGTTAAAAAAGAAGTGGATTATGACGATTTCGAAGAAGATTTTCAAACTGATACAGTGAAACAAGAGCCACGCAAAATCAATAGATTCAGTGAATGTGGAAGGTATGA
The DNA here is from genome assembly GCA_958298965.1 of Chrysolina haemoptera. Classification (NCBI taxonomy): domain Eukaryota; kingdom Metazoa; phylum Arthropoda; class Insecta; order Coleoptera; family Chrysomelidae; genus Chrysolina; species Chrysolina haemoptera. Next base: position 377,503 of record OY282590.1, on the reverse strand, counting down.
TGATGGTATTGATAAGCCAGAATATATAAATCATTCCCAAGTTTGTGAGGATATATCAACTAATAAATGTAACACAGAACAAGTAAAATATGAAAATGACTTTGATATTTTTTGTGAAGATCTAAAACCTGAAATTGCAATTGTCGAGGAAAAACTTTGTGAACTCAATAGATTCTGTCAGGTGTGTAACAATAGCTTATGTAGTGAGACAGATTTTATCGATTCCAAAATGAACAAGTTTGAATGTAGCTGTCGGAAGCAGAATTATTCAATTAACCTAAAAAGTGAAGATATGGTTCCAGATGTGAAACTGCCCTCTCTAGGTCTCACTTCAGGTAAGAAAATTAAATGTATGTGCTGAATATTCACACATCTTCAAATACAATGTTTGACACGTCTAAGACTTAGCAAATAGTCCACCTTGTATTTATGGATTTTTATTAGTTGTGAATATATTTATTATTTTGAGTAACTATATAGAATGGACAAGAACAGTAGGTATCTATAATTTTTTGTGTCTAGTTATTGATGTTTACTATTTGGTTAGTAATGATTGGTTCATTTTTCAGATCCAGGATTACAGCCACTCATAGTACAAGATAAAACAAGATCTGAGAATGAATATTGGAACAAACCAGGTTCGTCAGCAGCTCCTCAAAAGGGTTCAGTGACTCCTTTAAAAAATAACAAGCGGACAGCTAGCAACATATCTGATGAGTTTCTTCTCTCAGAACACCAAATGACTAATGAGCAGAAGACAAAATTTCATTGCAAAATATGTTCAAAACCATTCGCTCGCAAAAGTTACTTGAAAGCTCATTCAAAGACTCATACAGGAGAAAAACCATTTCATTGCCAAATCTGTCCAAAATCTTTTCTTACTAATAACCGCTTGAAAGTTCATATAAAGGTTCATACAGGTGAAAAGCCCTTTCATTGCGAAATATGTTCTAAATCTTTCAGTGCCTCAACTAATTTGAAAGCTCACATAAAGTCTCATACAGGAGAAAAGCCATTTCATTGCAAAGTCTGTCCAAAATCTTTCGTTCTCTCGAAAATTTTAAAAGCTCATGAAAGGATTCATACAGGAGAAAAACCATTTCATTGCAAAGTGTGCTCAAAATCTTTCGTTTCTTCGAACAGTTTAAAACTTCATGAAAATACTCATACAGGAAAAAAAACATTTCATTGCAAAATCTGCTCAAAATATTTCGTTAGCAACAAAACATTGAAAGTTCATTTAAAGGTTCATACAGGTGAAAAGCCCTTTCATTGCGAAATCTGTTCAAAATCTTTCAATCGAACGGATAGTTTGAAAGTTCATGAGAGGGTTCACACTGTTGAAAATCAATTTTGTTGTAAAATTTGTTCTAAAGAATTTACTACTTCGAGTGATTTGAAAGTCCATAAGCGGATTCATGCAGGAGAAAACCCATTCATTTGCAAAATATGCTCAAAATCATTCGCTCTCAAAAGGTACTTGTATGCTCATTCAAAGATTCATACAGGATTAAAACCATTTAATTGCCAAATCTGTCCGAAATCTTTTCTTACTAACAACCGCTTGAAATTTCATATGAAGGTTCATACAGGTGAAAGGCCCTTTCATTGCGAAATCTGCTCAAGATCTTTCAGGTTTTCGAGCAATTTGAAAGCTCATATAAAGTTTCATACAGGAGAAAAACCGTTTCATTGCAAAGTCTGAAGTCTTTTATTTATCCACACATACTGAAAATTCATGAAAGAGTTCATACTGGAGAAAAAACATTTCATTGTCAAATGTGTTTGAAACCTTTCAGTTCCACAAGCGAATCAAAAAGCCATGAATAGATTCATAAATTGTATTGCAAAATTTGCTCAACATCTTTCATTGATGAAAGCTACCTCAATACTCATTTGAAGATGCATACATAAGAAAAATCATTTCATTGCAAAAAATCTGCTCATATGCATTTTATTGGACGAGATATTTGAAATTCTATGAAGAGAACCATAAAGAAGAAAATTTATCTCCGTGCAAGATTATTCCATCGCAGTAGCTGTTTGAGAGTCCATGAGAGGAGATATAAAAAAATCGTTTGCAAAATATACGATCAGGCAGGAGGCAGGTAACAACCATGTATGGTTAAAAAAAAAGCTTAATGGTTAATAACAGCAGGAAATGAGTAATGGGGTGAAATGAGAGATGAACATTTTTTGACGGACTTCGCTAAAATGTTGTGCTGTAGATCTTATAGGGTTTTAGTGTTACGTTATTATTGTTAAATATACTCAACCATTTTTCATTGTTTCAAATATCAATAAAATAGTTTTGTACATTTGTAGGATAGTTACACACAAGTAGTATTTATATATGTAATTACTTATTATATAAGCAGGTGAAGTACTCAGATAATTTTCAAACTGATTATTATTGAGTAGTAACTATAAAAGCTCGGAGAAAAAAATTAGGCTATTCGAAGAACTAATCCTATGCAGACAAAGTCTCGGTCAAAAGCTAGTTACTAATGAATTCAACTGTTCAATATCAAACAAAATAATTTACCAGTCATATAACCTAAAGAATTTTTCGTGTCACCCAAATCGACGAACAATTCAATTGGAACAGTAATACCACAAGAGCATCGAAAAAAATCGATTATATTTCCGAGTTACAAGACGTATTTTGCTCGAACTTATGCTCTTGTGGTGTTTCTTAGGAATACGTTGAGACTGATGGGGGTGCCGCAGTTGTATCCACGCGTTTTCCTGAGCACAACGGACAATGGCAATAGTGAAATGCAAAAGAGAGAGGGCTGAGAAAACTTACCAGGAACACCCCACTTCTAAAGATCACCTGGCCTGTTCTGGAATACTGTGATCATATATATGGAGTGCAGCACCCAACACACATTAAAAATTTCAGATTCGGTTAAAAAAAAAAAGAGCCATTCGTCTCGTCGGTGAAACTTCGCTCACAAGATCGCTTACTTCTCTGGAACATCGCAGAAAGGTTGGTGATCTGTCTGTTTTATAGATAGGACGATGCTCTTCCGAAATATCATCAATCGTTCCACCGTTAGAGGTCAGATCGAGATTGACACGTCGAGCTTAGTCCTCACATTCATATGCCATCACTTTGGAGAGTTTAACAAACACGTATTACAAGTTTGTTTGGAAATGTTTTATAAACTCCGCCCACTTGTGACGTCAGGGCTGATTTAGTCGATTCCTACCTACTTTTCCTCGGCTCTCACGATGTTTTCTGAACAATATATACAGGATTTTCATTTTCGAGGAATCTAGGACTTGCGCATGCGACGCTGCGTTCAAATGAACCGTAGCGGAATTTTTCGATACCGGTAGCGGAATACTTGGCCATCTTGTTGGCAACACTGGAGATACCACAATCTTGCAACGTGAACGTGGCAAACTGGCAACACTTAACCTAAAAAAATAATGAAAGGGAGTGCGTTGAAAAGCTTTGTTGGTTGAAATAACTTCTCAAAAAGTAAAAATCTGAAAATGGATACTGGTGAATTTGAAATAGAGCAAGTTAAAAAAGAAGTGGACTATAACGATTTCGATGGAACCTTTCAAACAGATACAGTAAAACAGGAGATATGCAATCTCAATACCTTCAGTGAATGTGGAAGGTATGATGATGGTAGTGAAACAGATTTTATTGATAAACCAGAATATATAGATCATTTGAAAGTTTACGAGGATATATCAACTGAGGAATGTAAGACAGAACAAGTAAAATATGAAAAAGACTTTGATATTGTTTGTGAAGATATCAAACCTGAAATTGAAATTGTCGAGGAAAAATTTCGTGAACTCGATAGATTCTGTGAGGTGTGCAACAATAGCTTCACCAGCGAGACAGATTTTATCGATTCCAAAAATAAGTTCGAATGTAGCTGTCAAAATCAAAATGATTCAATTAACCTGCAAAGCGAAGATATGACTGTAGATGTGAAACTGCCCTCTCTAGGCCTGACTTCAGGTAAGATTCTGTTCATTTAAAAATTTAATGTGGGCAGAATATTCACATAGTACAGAAAGAGCTTTTGAATCATACAAAAGTTAGGATACCTTTCAAAATCTTGAAATAACTTCACAGTCAAAAAAAATCAAAATCAAAATAGTTTTCCTTTAGACTTCTAGTTTATAAAATCTATGCATACAACCTCAAGGTCACTCATTTCCTGATGATGACAATAAACTTTATCGATATATTGGAACAAGTGTTATAAGAGTATACTTCCTGCATGCTGCATACTCAACAAATTTCCTAGTCTCTCAGAGTCCTATTCCACTATAAAAAAATCAATGGAAAAACCTGTACACAGCAATCCACCCACTCTACCAAACACCATTTCCCACATTTTCAAATACAATGTTAACAGGTATTACTGGACAAGCCTGACACGTCTAAGACTTGCTAAATAGTCCACCTTGTATTTATGTAGGTTTAGTAGTTGTAAAACTTTACATATATTTATGATTTTTAGTAGTATAAAACTATATAGAATGGACAAGAACAGTTTGTATGTATCATTTTTTGTAACTAATTATTGACAATGTTTACTGTATGATTTATAATGATTGGTTAATTTTTCAGATCCAGGATTACAGCCAGTCATAGTACAAGACAAAACAAGATCTAAGGATGAATGTAGTAACAAACCAGGTTCGTCAGCAGCTTGTCAAAGGGGATCAGTGACTCCTTTGAAAAATAACAAGCGGACAGCTAGCAACATGTTCGATGATGCTCTTCTGTCCGAGCACCAAATAATTGATAAGCAGAAGACAAATTTTCATTGCAAAATATGCTCGAAATCATTCGCTCGCAAAAGTTACATGAAAGCTCATTCAAAGACTCATACAGGAGAAAAACCGTTTCATTGCCAAATCTGTCCGAAATCTTTTATCACTAGCTATGGCTTGAAAGTTCATTTGAAGGTTCATACAGGTGAAAAGCCCTTTCATTGCGAAATCTGCTCTAAATCTTTTAGTGTCTTGAGAACTTTGAAGCTTCATATAAAAAATCATACAGGAGAAAAACCATTTCATTGTAAAGTTTGTCTGAAATCTTTTATCACTAGCTCTTGCTTGAAAGTTCATATGAAGATTCATACAGGTGAAAAGTCCTTTCATTGCGAAATCTGCTCTAAATCTTTCAGTGCCTTGAGTACTTTGAATGTTCATATAAAGACTCATACAGGAGAAAAACCATTTCATTGTAAAGTCTGCCCGAAGTCTTTTATCACTAGCTCTTGCTTGAAAGTTCATATGAAGGTTCATACAGGTGAAAAGCCATTTCATTGCGAAATCTGCTCTAAATCTTTCAGTATGTTGAGAAATTTGAAAGCTCATATAATGTCTCATACAGGAGAAAAACCATTTCATTGTGAAGTCTGTCCGAAATCGTTCGTTTTCTTCAGAACTTTAAAAATTCATGAAAGGATTCATACAGGAGAAAAACCTTTTCATTGCAAAGTCTGCTCAAAATCTTTCAGATATTCGAGCAGTTTAAAACATCACGAAAATAGTCATTCAAAAGAAAAATCATATCGTTGCAAAATCTGCTCAAAATCTTTCAGTGTCTTGAGTAATTTGAAAGCTCATATTAAGACTCATACTGGAGAAAAACCGTTTCATTGCAAAGTCTGTTCGAAATCTTTTGCGTATCCATACTCATTAAAAATTCATGAAAGAATTCATTCTGGAGAAAAACCATATCATTGTCAAATATGTTCGAAGCCTTTCAGTTCCTCAAGCGATTTAAAAAGCCATGAAAAGACTCATCCGTTTTATTGCAAAATTTGCTCAATATCGTTCATTGATGAAAGCTACTTCAATACCCATTTGAAGATGCATACAGAAAAAAAATCATTTCAATGTAAAATTTGCTCCGAGACATTTTATTGGAAGAGTCATTTGAAGGTCCATGAAGAGAACCATAAAGACGAAAAATAATCTCATTGCAAGATTATTCCATGGCAGTTGCTGTTTGAGGGTCCATGAGAGGAGTAAAAAAAATCGTTTGCAAAATATAGGATCAGAAAGGTAACAAAGTCCATGGATTGTTAAAAAGTTCCACCCTTGTGAGGGTGAAATGAAATGACTTAACGTGAAATGAGAGATGAACATTTGTTGATTGTCATATAAAATCGCTAAAATGTTGCGCTGTATATCTTATAGGATTTTCGTGATGAGTTATTAAGTTCTATTAATTTAATAGCTTATAGGTTCCTAAAATGATATTTTAACATATTCAACCATTTATTATTGTTTCAAATATCAATAAAATAGTTTTGTACATTTGTAGCATAGTTACACAAGTAGTGTTTGTTTATATAAATATAATACACAGAGTTTCAAAAAGTTTGCACCATATGGGAAATTTTTTTATTATGCATTTGTCAGAAAATGTTATCCTTCATAAAAGTTGGTACTTCGTGAAAAACATAGTTATCAAAATTCTGAATTTCCAAACGGTGTACAGAGGAGAACAAAAAATAGAAATTTTTATCAAGAGTAAACTACTCTCATTTTTCATACTGTTAGAAAAGTTGTTTAGAATCGAAAACAATATTGAGATTTTGAAATCACTGCCACCTACGCAACATTTTTTTTTTCGTTTTATTATTCAAACAATTTTCAACAAACGTATATTCTAGTACAAATGATAAATTGTACCAGGATTGTGATCAGGACCACCAACTTACTACAGATACACTTTCTTCCTGAAAAAATTTCAGTCCTGAAAAATCCAAATTTGTCTCACTTCTAATTTAGTAGAACTCTGTAAATTCCAGGAGCGTTAGATATACCAACGATGAGTCTAAATCTTGCATGAAGTTGTTCTGAGTGACATACACTGCTCGCCAGGGGCGATGAACCTAGCCAGTTTTGCGAAAAATTATATTTTTCGTCGAAATCTGTTCATAAATAAAAAAATATATACAATAATACAATTTTAAAATAATGTTGTTTAGTGGAATTTCAGGAAAATTTAATTTTATTATTTTATAATTATTTTATTTATGAACAGATTTCAATGAAATTCTGACCAAATATATTTCTAAATAATCTGAATCCAGTGGTGTTGACAAACTTGTGGTAAAAGTTCTGAAATTGAAGAGGTGGGTCGATTTATTGACAAAATTTTCAAATTTTAATCCCATATAACTTTTTTGTCTATGGACGCATTCCTACGTAATTTCCACATAAACCACTCGAAAAGTTCGTGAATCCAGTGCGTTATCAAATTCTATTTAAAAAAATCGCTAGTATTTTTTTGCATTTTTGACCTTGAAAAAAATATATTTGGAATTTTTATTTGATATGGCACTCAACGAAAACTATTGATGTTCTATTGAAAAAAAAAATTGAATGATAAATAACAGTTTCAGAGAGGTGGCCCGCTTTCAAATTGGTAACTCTGTGTATCCTTCAATTGTTTTATTATGTCTATTTACTATAAATGTATGTATATGTTTGTACCTAGATTATATTTAAATATTGGGTACTATTTATAGCACCATAACGCTTTGTCATTGTGAAGTATATTCTTTGGACAATAAAATATATTCAATTTATAGTGTTCGATCGATTGGATTAACATTCCTTTGTGTTCTGCACTGAACCACAATACCTTACCTACATAGAAGTGTCATTCAAACTTCCCGCCAAAACGAAATAGGTATTTTTTCACTGTCGCAAAGGACGAGTTTTTAAATTCATCGATGGATAAAGACTAGTTCATGCAAATGCGAAATTCACAAAAAAATATATGTTTTTTCCATTTTATTTCATGGAATTGAAATGAAAAAGACATTATTTTTGTGAATTTCGCATTTGCATGAACTAGTCTTAATACGCATTCGTGCTGTCATTGTCATTTTCCATTAGTTAAATAAGGATGCAATGCTTGTCGATGGATTTAAAAACTTGCCCATAATTTGGCTTGTTTAATTAATCATTTCTGCGCAGTAAATTCAAATTGGACCCTGCCTTTTTAGTTCGGATTTGTTTTCAGGGGGTCCCAGTACGTGAATACTGTAAGTATCTTATTAAAAGAGAACAATGAAATCGCAAGTCCGCTTATCTTATATTTCCAAAGGCTGATCATTTGCAATTTTTTTCAACCTACAGTTTGAATTTACAACCCTGAAATGACATCATATTCATGAGGTAAAATTAAACTTGTTTTTCCGTCGACCGTTCATTTATGATGCATTTTAACGCACTCAAAATCATTGTTTAATGACCCCTGTTAATGAATGATTTTCTATTAATCAACGATTTGATTATATGCAACCCAACATACATTGCTCTTATACAAACTCGTGAATTAAAATGGCGATTAACAATCTCAAACATTAACGCGCTCGCTCCGCTCACGCGTTAAATTATCTCGATTGTTAATCGCCCTTATTAATACACTTGTTCGTTAAATAACCATTAATCTTGTATACTGTCAACCATTACTCCCGAATAGCCGTTTAAAAACTCTGCAGAGTGTAAACTGTCAATAACAATATTGTCAATAGTGATTCGTGAAATGAAATTGTTGAGACTCTTTATTAGGCATTCCAGAAGTGAAATATTGTGATCGAAGCTGTAAACATATTTCTTGAAAATGCCAACCACTCGTGTTGCCGAAACGTCGAGATTTTCTCTGAATAAACGGCCTAAAAACCCGAAAAACCATCATTCATTAAACAATAGCCGCGAAAGCCTTTCACAATTTGCAACCTAGAGGTTTGTTTTTGTTGTTTGTTTCTGAAAATTATAGTCCTGGGACGGTCAGGATCATGCGCATAAGATGAGAACTGTTCACTTGGTTGACATGGTTCGTATTCGTTCACTTTTGTGGAAAGCAACAAACTAGGAGAGACAAGAAAACGCAATAAAAATAAACACTTGGGGCGGAGATTGGCGCAGTCGGGGCTTCGTGATCGAAAGGTCGCGGGCTCGATCCCCAGGCAGGACAAGATTTTTTCAGTTTCAGATGTAAATCTGAGTGATTAAATCTTATTGCTGGCTTGGGGATAATCCTCCACGATTCACTGTTGCGTTAATAATTAACAGTGCTGCTCCTAAGGTGGCGTATGGAGTTAGTAACAAAACCTAGCCAGAACACTAGTATGAGATATATGTTTGTGACGAATGTCCGCCGTCTTTGACGTGCCATACCAATTAAAATAGGGATGTAGTATTGCCTCGAGCAAGACAACTGCATCCCCCCGATACAGCTTCGTTGTCTACGCTGGTTAAAGCCCGGACACAGCTTATTAAGCTGTGGCCCGGATGGCGAACGGATTTCCCGCAACGAAGCATGTCCATATTGCACCGTACAGGTAGCAGAAAAGGACAATAAATGATGAGAGAGAGAGAGAAACACATCTTGAAAGGGGCAACAGTTAACTGAGTTAATTAAAGCTACCGCATATAAGATAATTTTGAATGTATTACCGAATGAATCGAACCAATATATTCAGTATCGATATGAACTCTTATGTTCACACACAAATTTGACCTTCGTTTTGACATAAAAAATGTGAACAAGAAGTCATTATTTTTCAGTAAAAAATCACACCGCACAGAATGTGTTTTGACTGTTTTGTGGTACCGCGAACCTGAACTGACAAGTCGACGAACACAATCTTGGAACGTGGCACGTGGCAACACTTATCATAGAAAAATAACTAATATAAAAATGAGGATAATGATGACGGCCGACGGCGTTAAAAAGCTGTGTTGGTTCAAAAAAGTATTTACCAACCATTTGAAAAAGTAAAAATCTGAATATCTGAAAATGGATGCTGGTGAATTTGGAACAGAGCAAGTTAAAAAAGAAGTGGATTATAACGATTTCGATGAAGCCTTTCAAACAGATATAAAAGTGAAACATGAGCCATGCAAAATCAATACCTTCAGTGAATGTGGAAGGTATGATGATGGCAGTGGAACAGATTTTATTAATAATAAGCCAGAATATATAAATCATTTGGAAGTTTGCGAGGATTTATCCACTAATGAATGTATCATGGCACAAGTAAAACATGAAAATGACTTTGATATTGTTTGTGAAGATATCAAACCTAAAATTGAAATTGTCGAGGAGAAACTTTGTGAACTCAATAGGTTCTGTGAGGTGTGCATCAATAGCTTCATCAGCGAGACAGGTTCTGTCGATTCCAAAAATAACAAGTTTGAATGTAGCTGTCAAAATCAAAATGATCCACTTAATTCACAAAGTGAAGATATGTCTGTAGATGTGAAACTGCCCTCTCTAGGCCTGACTTCAGGTGAGATTCTAACCATTTGAAAATTAAATATGTGCTGAATATTCACACAGTGAAGAAAAAGGCCAATGTATTAGTTTTTATGACTAAATAAATGGATATATATACATATATATATATATATATATACATATATATATATATATATATATATATATTAAATAAGAAAATCGACAATGTCGAAGTACCCTTCTCTCCAAATATTTCCATCATGTGGAAAATATGAGCCAAACATCTGACAAAACAACTACTTCCCTGGCTAATACCACGACGGACATTGAATTACATCAGACAAATATTTGTACAACGTTCTTCCATTACTTCTTGGAAGAATGTTGCACAAATTATTCAAAAGTGGAAACATTGCTCGTAAATTAATTTAATAACTAAATGTCAGAACTAACAATTTCCATCTTTCGATACCCAGAATAAGCACATGTGCTGTGCCTTTATAAATCTGCTGTTGAAGAATTTATTTGAAAATGTTCTGTAATGGTTTAGAAGCTAAAATTTTGGGAAAATGTTTCTTTTTTATAGACCTAAAAGTGTGCAAAATCTCGAGCAAAATCTTATGATCGGGAGCAGATGGCCCAGAAAAGCATACACTCCTCCTTTCACCACTTTATTTGGTTTGTACTTGTAGGTAGGTCATCTAGATAAAAATCATGAGCTTTAAATTCTCTTTGTCAGGTACGAAATCTGATAGATAATGTCTTATGTGTCATATTTATATTAGCTCCATCAGAAATTAATATTGATGTGTCATCAGCATAACTGGTAACAGAGGCTGGAATATTTACTCAGTTTATATTATTGGTAAAGAGATTAAAGATAATTGAAGCCAGATTGGATCCCTGTGGAACTCCCAGGTTTACCACCTGTAACTGTGAATTGTCCTGTGTGCATCTTCTTCCTGTAAACAGAGGTGAGGATACCAGTGTCTGTTCTTTCAGAATTCACATCGAGAAACGACAGGGTACTATTAGTTTCCTTTTCCATTGTGAACTTGATTGAATCTCTCACATTGTATATTCTTGAATATTCTTCATCTACGTGGTTCCGTATGATGAAGGTGTGGTCCACGTATCTTAGCCATAGTTTTGGTTTGTGTACTGTCTCTCTGATAGCCAATTCCTCCAACCACTCCATGAATATGTTGGCGATTACTAGAGAAAGAGAAGAAACGGATATTTTCTTGGAAGTATGAGTTATGTAGACTGCACTGCAGTAGTTCCAAAATTGCTTGTACAGGAAGTCAGTCCTTTCATCAAGCTGGATGTTGTAATAGTTGTGAAACTTCACATATATTTATTATTTGTAGTAGTATAAAACCATATAGATGGAGTAGGTATATTTGTTGTGACTAGTTATTGACAATCTTTACTCACTTTATAGTTTATGATTGGTTCATTTTTCAGATTCTGGATTACAACGACTCATAGTACAAGACAAAACAAGAGAGGATGAGTGTAGTAACAAACCAGTCTCGTCAGCAGCTCGTCAAAGGGGTTCATTGACTTCTTTGAAAAATAACAAGCGGACAGCTAGCAACATGTCCGATGATTTTCTTCTGTCCGAACACATGAAATTTCACTGCAAAACATGCTCAAAATCATTCGCTCGCAGAAAGTACTTGAATGCTCATTCAAAGACTCATACGGGAGAAAAAACATTTCATTGCCAAATCTGTCCGAAATCTTTTCTTACTAATTACCGCTTGAAAGTTCATAGAAAGACTCATACAGGAGAAAAACCATTTAATTGCAAATTCTGCCCGAAATCTTTCGTTCAATCGAAATCTTTGAATGCTCATGAAATGATTCATAGAGGAGAAAAACCATTTGTTTGCAAAGTCTGCTCAAAATCTTTCGTTTATTTGGACAGTTTGAAAATTCATGAAAATATTCATTCACGAGAAAGACCGTTTATTTGCAAAGTCTGCTCAAAATCTTTCTCTCACTCGAAGTATTTAAAGATTCATGAAAGGATTCATACAGAAGAAAAACCATTTCGTTGCAAAATCTGTTCAAAATCTCTCTCTAGTAAAAGCTACTTAAATATTCATTTATCGATGCATACTGGAGAAAAGCCATTTAATTGCAAAATTTGCTCAAAATCTTTTTTAAATAAATACAAGTTGAATTCTCATTTGAAAGTTCATACTGGAGAAAAACCATTTATTTGTAAAATCTGTCCAGCATCTTTCAATGGTGAAAGCTACCTCAATGCTCATTTAAAGATACATACAGAAGAAATAAAACATGAAAGTCCATGCGAGGGATCATAAAAAAAAATGTTTTGTAAAATATACCCTAAAATATTCGATCAGAACGATACGAAAGTCCTTGGAAGGTTCAATACAAGGGCCTTCCTTCTTTTAATAGGCCGTCAGCTAGTGACAGATTTTGGTACCCCATGAATGATGGTGGTAATTCGTCGCGAGGGGGTGACAGGACAGAAAATAGAAAAGCGCCGCAGGCGAAATCTTTTTTGTTCAAGCCCAAATGCCTTTATATTGATATTTGGGTTTGTTAGTGGGGTATCATAAAGGATGTCAAATTCAATTTGTTTTATTTAATATGAAAAACGAAAAGCATAGTAGAACAAACAAACAATGACACCTTCCAAATAAAAGATGAAAGAAATGATATTGAGTATTATGGAATGAAATCAAGAAAAATATAGTCAACGAAATTAACAGATGCATTTTCTGAAACTAAATACATTTAACTTTTACATATGTAGGTAACCAGAGCTCATACTCATCCTGTTTTCGTGTTGTCATCTTATTTATTCTTCTGTTTTCTTCAGTTGACGTCACTCTAGGATTCGTATTGGTCCTATTTCAGCTTCTAGTCCTTTCAGTAATAATAATAATAATGATACATATCTTTAATTTTGAAATTGAGCTGACAATTATAAGTATTTTGTAAGTAATGAAAATCTCAACAGATTACAGAAGCTTCAAAACAGATCCATGAGAGCAATACCAAGTTGTAATAAACGTACATATGTTTTTTTCTGAATTATGCTTTTTATTCAATTAATATACAAAAGTTACAATACATTAAAAAAAAATTCTTAACCTATATCACATATTTAGACTATAAAGTATTCTAAAAATCAATTAAAATATTTAGGACAAGCTCAATTAATACTAGAGAAAGTTTCCCAACAAACTTATTCCCGAAAATGATTAAGATTCGAGGTAAATTTATGACATGTATATATGTATATAATATTTTTGTGAAGCATTGTTCCTAATCAGCAATAATTGCTGGTACCGGAATCATATATATTTTTCATTCGATGGTTGTTAACATATTGCATCATTTCTGCTTTGAACAAGTAACTATCTTTATTTTTTATAGAATTTGGCAAAAAGTTAAATGTTTGAAGTCATTTAAAGTAATGTTCGTTCTCACCAGGGGTAGAGAAATTTGGTCTTGACTCCTATAGTTTCATACGAATTTATTTCATTAACTATATTCATGTTTGTGTTGCATTTTTGTTGATTTTTTGAAATTTTTTCCTGCGACAATATTTCTGTTTGATGGTAGATCATTTCTGTATTAGCTCTGAAATCATAGCCAAATAAAGTTTTTACCACCTTGTTTTGTAAGTGTTTTTTTTTTAAATAATGTTTGAGAACATATTGTCCTTTAATAGTGTTGTGGTGTATCTCAAAATCGGAATGTGAGATGGAACTGAAGGTGACGTCAAGCAACACCGGTGTCCAAGTTACGGAACCCAAGAGATGCGTTCATAAACTTACTCTGGGAGTAGAGTATGAGTACGGTCACGTGATTAGAAGTACATGAGTGGGACTCTAATTTATTTTGCATAGCGAAGCGAAACGAAGTACACACATCACTTTCTGGTGTACCGGAAGGAGTCAACGATTGATTGGCTTAGGTTTGTTCATTTGTGCCTAAGCAACTATTTTTACATCTTTTCATCTATATCCCTAACATTCGTAACTTTCATTTGTCTTTCTCTTTTAAAAATAGCTGCCCAGTAGAATTACTGACACATAACAACAACATTGAGAAAATAAGTTTGGAATTTGGAAATTAAAAAAAAAACTCCATTATAGATGTGTAATAAATTTTATGAAACTATGAGCAAAGAGTAGAGTAATATTAATCTTTGCTATGAGACTGGAGCTTGTCACTCTTGTCAGAGAAATTATTACTTCATTTACGTTTTATTGGCCGGTAATGCGCATGCGCAAAAGCCACACAGCGGATCATGTTCTGTGAAATTAGAATACAATAGCTGGTGCGCATGCGCAGATTTGCAAAGTACAATGTAGTACATTTTATTATCTTAGATTGGGTATGGTCCGTATATATTCTTGGTTAGTAGTTTGGCGGTCCGTATATAGCAAATTCCTGAAAATTCTGTGACTATTTCCTGAAACTTCCGATCTGAAATGTTCGGCGATATACGGATCATACCCAAAAAACTTGCAAGGGGTTCACCCCTAAAAATCATGAAAAATACCAAGTCGTCACATCGACTTGAAATTTGCACTGTAAACGTAAAATTTCATGCTCATTCCGAAAATGTACGATTTTTATGTGCTCAGATATAAGATTTAGCCGAAAACGAGTATAAAGGTAGAAAATCCAGTTTTCTGAGATTTTTTATTTTTCATTTTTGAAATTTTAATTTCTTGTCCCGGACGTATTTTGACGTGCTGATTCCGAATATTTGAACAAAAATGTCGAAAACCTATCAGAAATATTTTTGGCGGGAAAAAAACCATCTAAAAACTGATTTAGAGCTGACCAACTCGAGAAAGGTTAGAGATAGACAAATTCTGCGAACGCCAATCGATTCAGAATGGCCGAATTATATGTATTGTATATTTTGAGTCAATCGAAAAAATTGAATATTACTCGAAAAAACTTTCAAGGGGTTCACCCCTAAAAATCATGAAAAATACCAAGTCGTCACATCGACTTGAAATTTGCACTGTAAACGTAAAATTTCATGCTCATTCCGAAAATATACGATTTTTATGTGCTCATATATAAGATTGAGCCGAAAACGAGTGTATAAGGTAGAAAATCAAGTTTTCTGAGATTTTTTATTTTTCATTTTTGAAATTTTAATTTCTTGTCCCGGACGTATTTTGACGTGCTGATTTCGAATATTTGAACGAAAATGTCGAAAACTCATCAGAATTATTTTTGGCGGGAAAAAATCCATCTAAAAACTGATTTAGAGCTGACCAACTCGAGAAAGGTTAGAGATAGACAAATTCTGCGAACGCCAATCGATTCAGAATGGCCGAATTAGTATGTATTGTATATTTTGAGTCAATCGAAAAAATTGAATATTACTCGAAAAAACTTTCAAGGGGTTCACCCCTAAAAATCATGAAAAATACCAAGTCGTCACATCGACTTGAAATTTGCACTGTAAACGTAAAATTTCATGCTCATTCCGAAAATGTACGATTTTTATGTGCTCATATATAAGATTGAGCCGAAAACGAGTGTATAAGGTAGAAAATCAAGTTTTCTGAGATTTTTTATTTTTCATTTTTGAAATTTTAATTTCTGTCCCTGAACGTATTTTGATGTGCTGATTCCGAATATTTGAACGAAAAGGTCGAAAACTCATCAGAAATATTTTTGGCGGGAAGAAACATCTAAAAACTGATTCAGAGCTGACCAACTCGAGAAAGGTTAGAGATAGACAAATTCTGCGAACGCCAATCGATTCAGAATGGCCGAATTATATGTATTGTATATTTTGAGTAGATCGAAAAAATTGAATATTACTCGAAAAAACTTGCAAGGGGTTCACCCCTAAAAATCATGAAAAATACCAAGTCGTCACATCGACTTGAAATTTGCACTGTATACATAAAATTTCATGCGCTCATTCCGAGTATGATTTTTATGTGCTCAGATATAAGATTTAGCCGAAAACGAGTGTTAAGGTAGAAAATCCAGTTTTCTGAGATTTTTCATTTTTGTAATTTTAATTTCTGTCCCCGAACGTATTTTGACGTGCTGATTCCGATTATTTGAACGAAAATGTCGAAAACTAATCAGAAATATTTTTGGCGAGTTTTTAAATTCATCGATGGATGATGCGCATTCGTGCTGTCCTTGTCATTTTCCATTGTTTAAATAAGGATGCAATGCTCATCGATGGATTCATCGATGAATTTAAAAACTTGCCCATAGGTACATTACATTCGTTAAAATCTTCCTGGCAACACTGCGTGACAACACTTAACCTAGCTAGAAAAGAAAGGAAAAGAAAAAATATAAGGAACAGCACGATAAATTTGTTGGTTTCAAAAAGTTTCATTACCCAACCAATTCGAAAAGTAAAAATCTGATAATGGATACTGGTGAATTTGGACCATTGCAAGTTAAAAAGGAAGTGGACTATAACGATTTCGATGATGCCTTTCGAACAGATACAAAAGTAAAACATGAGCCAGACGAAATCAATACCTTCATTGAATGTGGAAAGTATGATGGTACTGAAATAGATTTTATTGATAAGCCAGAATATGTAGAGCCTTCGGAAGTTTGCGAGGATATATCAACTAAGGAATGTAAGACAGAACAATTAAAATCTGAAAATGACTTGGGTATCCTTTGTGAAAATATCAAATCTGAAATTGATATTGTCGAGGAAAAACTTTGTGCACTCGATAGATTCTGTCATCAGGTATGCACCAATGGTTTCAGTACCGAGACAGGTGTCATCGATTCCAGAAATAACAAGTTCCAATGTAGTTGTCACAAGCAAAATGATTCGGTTAACCTAGAGAGCGAAGATATGGCTTTAGATGTGAAATTGAACTCTCTAGGCCTCACTTCAGGTAAGATTCTAACTATTTAAAATTAAATGTGTGTGCTGAATATTACATAGTGAAGTAAGAGCTTTAGAATCAAACAAAAGTTATGATACTTTTTAAAATCTTGGAATATCTTCACATTTGAAAAGATAGAACATAACCATTTGTTATCAATATGGCAATAGTGAATGTGTTGCCTGATAGTTTTTCGTGTTTCTATGCTTTCTATGATTTTTTTATTGGAGTATAAAGTAGTATATCTCCCATAAATCATTTTGAGGTTTTAAACACTCCAACGGTTGCTCTGAATCTGAGAGTTCCACGTCATGCTTTAATTTGGATAGTCTCAATGCCTGGTCTACTTTAAATAACTTGGAACTAAATATTTCAAAATGGTACTCTATAAGTTTTACTATGAGTAATAACTGTATTGAAAATGTATATTCAGTTAATGATTCTGGACTGAAGAGAGTTAATGAGATTAAAGATTTGGGCATTATTTTTGACAGCAAACTATCTTTCAGAAGTCATATAAACAAAATGGTGAATACTGCTTCGAGGAATTTAGGCTTTGTTGTTAGGAATAGTAGACAATTCTCTCCTACTACACTTAAATCACTGTATTGCCATTTAGTCAGGCCTTCACTTGAATATGGCTCCATTGTTTGGTCTCCTTACTATCAAATACACATTGACAGCATTGAACGAATTCAGAAAAGGTTTCTAAGAACATATTCATTTCGTAATGGCACCTTTGCTGCTCATATAAACTACCAGATCATTTTATGCGAACTTAATTTGTTAACTTTGGAAAAGCGAAGGCAGATTTTAGAAATGTGTTTTCTTTATAAATTGGTTAATGGAATTATTATTTCTCCACTGTTACTAAGCATGATTAGGTTCAATACATCGGCAAGAACACGTAACCCTCCTCTTTTTGCCATTCCATTTTATTCTACAAACTATGGCTACAATAACCCTATCACTAGGATGCAAAGAAATTATAATGAGCTGCAAAATAATTGTGATCTATTTTGTGGTAGTATAGGTAAATTTAAAGGCAGTGTTACTAGAAGAATTATGTGAAATGTTATGTAAAATTTATAACTCAGGGTGTTATGAGTTAATGTTAAGGGATAGATCAGGGCATAATTATAATTATTCATAGTGTAGTTTTTTAATTGCTCCTATTATTATTATAAACTTACTAAGTATTATATTTTCTAAAAAATGGTGTTACCGTTGAAATAAATAAATAAATAAATAAATAAATAAATTCACACAGGCTTTTGGTATGACAGGATATAACAAAAATTGAAATTATAAAAGTCAATCAGTCGTTGATATTTGGATTCTTCACTAGTATGTGTCTACGATGATGAGATCAGTGAAGGGTTGTTCACAGAATAGTTTGTATTGAACTGTTCAGCTTCAACTTATATTTATTATTTGTAGTATGAAACGATATAGAGTGGACAAATATTCATGTCGACTATTGTTTTTAGAGCAAAAGATTTTAACACTGGCAGGTCTTTTTATTTTAGAGACAGTATGTCTAATTCACAAGAAATACAGACATGAAATGAACAACTCGTCAGTATGTAGTAACGTTTAAGGCACCATATTGCACTCCCCATACCAACGTCAGCTCTTACTCAAAATTAGCAATTAGCAATGTAAAAGAAATACAAAGTGTATTCAGATTCAGAAAAGAAGTGAAAGAGTCCTTTGTTGTGAGGGCATATTATACTACAGAGGAATTTTACGGAGATCAATACATATCAAGTAGGATACAACTTTTTAGACTTTCCTTTTTATTTTTTATAATTTGCTGTTAATGTATTTCATTAGACCTTAGGAATATTTATATTTATTTTACATTTTATACCCAATACACACATTATATATATATATATATATATATATATATATGTATGTATTTTAATGCTGTGTCGACGGCAACTTTTTAGTTGTATTATTGATTGACAATCTTGTGTATTGTCGAAAAAACTGTTTTCAACATTTGTGTGCATATAGGCACTATTAACTTTTTAAATTTAGAATTCCAGATTTTGTCAATAAGATGTATCAATCTTCAGACAATAAAGTGTATTTGATTGATTGACTGATTGACAATCCTTACTCTTTTTGTGTTTTATAATGATTGGTTATTTTTTCAGATTTTGGATTACGACTCATAGTACAAGATAAAACAAGATATGAGGATGAACATAGCAACAAACCAGTTTCAACAGCTGCTGCTCAAAGTGGTTCATTGACTCCTTTCAAAAATAACAAGAGAACAGCTAGCAACATGTCGGATGACTTTCTTCTGTCCAAACATCAAATGACTGAGAAACGGAAGACAAAATTTAATTGCAAAATATGCTCAATATCTTTGAGTAGTTCCCAACGTTTGAAGCGTCACAAGAGGATTCATACAGGAGAAAAACCATATAAATGCAAAAAATGCCCAAAATCTTACTTGCATCGACACTCATTGAAAGTTCATGACAGGATTCATACAGGAGAAAATTTGTATAAATGCACAACCTGCTCAAAATCTTTCACGGCTGGAAACACATTAAAAGTTCATGAAATGATTCATACTGGAGAAAAACCATTTCATTGTCAAGTCTGTTCGAGATCTTTTATTGCTAGCAGCCACTTGAAAGCGCATTTAATGATGCATACACGACATAAACCATTTCAATGCAAACTCTGCTCAATATCTTTCGTTGATGAAAGCTACTTCAATACTCATTTGAAAATGCATACAGAAAAAAAATTATTTCAATGCAAAATCTGCTCGGAGGAATTTTACTGGAAGAGTCATTTGAAAGTCCATGAAGAGAATCATAAAGAAGAAAACTCATCTCTGTGCAAGATTATTCCATCACAGTAGGTGTTTGAGAGTCCATGCGAGGAGTCAAATAGAAGAAAAAATCTTTGTGAAATATTTTCAAACAGATTCAATCAGAAAGTCAATAAAGTTCATGAAAAGTCTAATACACAATGTTTGCCTCCCATTTAATGATCAAGCAAAATTTAGAAACACTCAGTTTCAGTCACACATTATTATGTTTTCTTCCATTCTTCCTTCAGTAGACTTTGTTGCTCTCAGATTCGTGCTGGTAAAGATTTTACCTCTTCAATCCTAATCAGTACTGGCTCAGAAATCATTGTTCAACTATTGACATCACTAGCCAGCGGTGGTGTTCTTTATAATTCATTCAAAGTTTGTGATTTATTCCTACACTTCTTGTTGGATCTTATTTTGACTTAATTTCGGTCCCATTTCAACAAGCATCTAAGTCGCAATTTGACATTGACTGTAGTACTTTTGGATGTGCAGGTTTCAGAGGGACATTAAAAAAGAATTATTTTCTTTCATCGAGAACCTTTCATAATACAATCATAATATATATATATATATATATATATATATATATATATATATATATATACATATATAAGGGATTTTTTTTATGACAATAGTTATATCAAATTAACATTGGATGGCGCATTTTTTGAAGTACTGCCACATATTGGCTTCTGATTCTTGTTCAGAGAAACAAAATGCGACACTAAGGTAAAACACGATTAAAATTTCCGCAATATTTATTGTCTTTGTGACATGTTTCGATACACAGTATTTTTTTCAAGTGAATGTAGTACATTAAATTATTCTTCATTGAAAAATACTTAAATACCTTTCTTATCAATCAGCATAATTAGGGTCTACTTATATTCATCGCTAATTCCTGCTGAAACGGCTGTGCCAGCTTGACATATGTACAAAAAATTCGAGTATATCATGATAGATAATTTTTTTGAAACTGATTCAGAGCTGACCAACTCGAGAACTGTTAGAGATAACCGAATTCTGCGAACTCCAATCGATTCAGAATGGCCGAATTAGTATATACTGAGAATTTGAACGAAAAAAATCGACTTACAAAAAAGTCGAGTATATCATGATAGATAATTTTTTGAAAACTGAGCTGACCAACTCGAGAACGGTGAGAGATAGACAAATTCTGCGAACGCCAATCGATTCAGAATGGCCGAATTAGTATATACTGACAATTTGAACGAAAAAAATCGACTTACAAAAAAGTCGAGTATATCATTAAATATAATTTTTTGAAAACTGATTCAGAGCTGAACAACTCGAGGATGGTGAGAGATAACCGAATTCTGCGAACGCCAATCGATTCAGAATGGCCGAATTAGTATATACTGAGAATTTGAACGCAAAAAAATCGACGGACAAAAAAGTCGAGTATATCATGATAGATAATTTTTTGAAAACTGAGCTGACCAACTCGAGAACGGTGAGAGATAGACAAATTCAGCGAACGCCAATCGATTCAGAATGGCCGAATTAGTATATACTGAGAATTTGAACGAAAAAAATCGACTTACAAAAAAGTCGAGTATATCATGATAAATAATTTTTTGAAAACTGAGCTGACCAACTCGAGAACGGTGAGAGATAGACAAATTCTGCGAACGCCAATCGTTTCAGAATGGCCGAATTAGTATATACTGAGAATTTGAACGAAAAAAATCGACTTACAAAAAAGTCGAGTATATCATTATATATAATTTTTTGAAAACTGATTCAGAGCTGACCAACTCGAGGACGGTGAGAGATAACCGAATTCTGCGAACGCCAATCGATTCAGAATGGCCGAATTAGTATATACTGAGAATTTGAACGAAAAAAATCGACTTACAAAAAAGTCGAGTATATCATTATATATAATTTTTTGAAAACTGATTCAGAGCTGACTAACTCGAGGACGGTGAGAGATAACCGAATTCTGCGAACGCCAATCGATTCAGAATGGCCGAATTAGTATATACTGAGAATTTGAACGAAAAAAATCGACTTACAAAAAAGTCGAGTATATCATTATATATAATTTTTTGAAAACTGATTCAGAGCTGACTAACTCGAGGACGGTGAGAGATAACCGAATTCTGCGAACGCCAATCGATTCAGAATGGCCGAATTAGTATATACTGAGAATTTGAACGAAAAAAATCGACTTACAAAAAAGTCGAGTATATCATTATATATAATTTTTTGAAAACTGATTCAGAGCTGACCAACTCGAGGACGGTGAGAGATAACCGAATTCTGCGAACGCCAATCGATTCAGAATGGCCGAATTAGTATATACTGAGAATTTGAACGAAAAAAATCGACTTACAAAAAAGTCGAGTATATCATTATATATAATTTTTTGAAAACTGATTCAGAGCTGACTAACTCGATGACGGTGAGAGATAACCGAATTCTGCGAACGCCAATCGATTCAGAATGGCCGAATTAGTATATACTGAGAATTTGAACGAAAAAAATCGACTTACAAAAAAGTCGAGTATATCATGATAGATAATTTTTTGAAAACTGAGCTGACCAACTCGAGAACGGTGAGAGATAGACAAATTCTGCGAACGCCAATCGATTCAGAATGGCCGAATTAGTATATACTGAGAATTTGAACGAAAAAAAATCGACTTACAAAAAAGTCGAGTATATCATTATATATAATTTTTTGAAAACTGATTCAGAGCTGACCAACTCGAGGACGGTGAGAGATAACCGAATTCTGCGAACGCCAATCGATTCAGAATGGCCGAATTATTATATACTGAGAATTTGAACGAAAAAAATCGACTTACAAAAAAGTCGAGTATATCATGATAAATAATTTTTTGAAAACTGAGCTGACCAACTCGAGAACGGTGAGAGATAGACAAATTCTGCGAACGCCAATCGTTTCAGAATGGCCGAATTAGTATATACTGAGAATTTGAACGAAAAAAATCGACTTACAAAAAAGTCGAGTATATCATTATATATAATTTTTTGAAAACTGATTCAGAGCTGACCAACTCGAGGACGGTGAGAGATAACCGAATTCTGCGAACGCCAATCGATTCAGAATGGCCGAATTAGTATATACTGAGAATTTGAACGAAAAAAATCGACTTACAAAAAAGTCGAGTATATCATTATATATAATTTTTTGAAAACTGATTCAGAGCTGACCAACTCGAGGACGGTGAGAGATAACCGAATTCTGCGAACGCCAATCGATTCAGAATGGCCGAATTAGTATATACTGAGAATTTGAACGAAAAAAATCGACTTACAAAAAAGTCGAGTATATCATTATATATAATTTTTTGAAAACTGATTCAGAGCTGACTAACTCGAGGACGGTGAGAGATAACCGAATTCTGCGAACGCCAATCGATTCAGAATGGCCGAATTAGTATATACTGAGAATTTGAACGAAAAAAATCGACTTACAAAAAAGTCGAGTATATCATGATAGATAATTTTTTGAAAACTGAGCTGACCAACTCGAGAACGGTGAGAGATAGACAAATTCTGCGAACGCCAATCGATTCAGAATGGCCGAATTAGTATATACTGAGAATTTGAACGAAAAAAAATCGACTTACAAAAAAGTCGAGTATATCATTATATATACTTTTTTGAAAACTGATTCAGAGCTGACCAACTCGAGGACGGTGAGAGATAACCGAATTCTGCGAACGCCAATCGATTCAGAATGGCCGAATTATTATATACTGAGAATTTGAACGAAAAAAATCGACTTACAAAAAAGTCGAGTATATCATTATATATACTTTTTTGAAAACTGATTCAGAGCTGACCAACTCGAGGACGGTGAGAGATAACCGAATTCTGCGAACGCCAATCGATTCAGAATGGCCGAAATATTATAAACTGAGAATTTGAACGAAAAAAATCGACTTACAAAAAAGTCGAGTATATCATTATATATTATTTTTTGAAAACTGATTCAGAGCTGACCAACTCGAGAACGGTGAGAGATAGACAAATTCTGCGAACGCCAATCGAATTAGTATATACTGGGAATTTGAACAAATAAACAAGTCAAAGAAAATCCCTAATGCTATTGTTTGTATAATAGCCCACTCCTGAATCTATAATATTGTTAGCACCCTTGTTGGAATAAGTTATTAACTGATAGTTTGATTACAGCCGGATATAGATCGGTAATTGAGGTTATTTGTATAAATACACATGTATTAATGTAAGCTCCAGTTATGATTATGATGTTAAAATCGAAACTTATCAACAAAATATAATCTTTTAATGGAAAATAGAGAAAAATATTTCATTCTATTCTTAGTGTATATGGATTTCCATTAAATAAATGAGTCATCAATCAAGTTAGTTAAACAATAAAAATGAAAAGCAGCTGCAAATTATAACCACAAATTACTTTAAATAAAAATTAAAACTGGACTACTGAAGAATCACACTCTAAAAACAATTAAACAAGAAATTATTCTCATCTGAAATTATAAATATAAAACAAATTATTTAATATTTATAGTCTATAACATAAACAACTTTCACGTAATATATTTTAATGTAATTAATATTCATAGTGTAGAAAGCGATTATAGGCTTTAGTGTAAAGTGGCTTTTTCTCCTACTTGACTCCTTGGATGGACTCTAGAACAGCTACTGTGATGGAATAATCTTGCGCAGAGATGATTTTTCTTCTTTATGGTTCTCTTCATGGACTTTCAAATGACTCTTCCAATAAAATTCTTCTGGGCAGATTTTGCAACGAAATGGTTTTTCTTTTGTAAGACACTTTTCATGATGGCTTTTCTCTAGTATGAATCTTTAAATGAACATTCCGCGTACTTTTGGTAACAAAAGATTTTGAGCAGATTTTGCAATTAAATGGCTTTTCTCCTGTATGAATCTTTGAATGAGCTTTCAAGTGTTTGTTACTACAGAAAGATTTCGAACAGATTTGGCAATGATATGGTTTTTCTCCTGTATGAAACCTTCCATGAACTTTCAATGCGTTTGCAGACGTGAAAGATTTTGAGCAGACTTTGCAATGATACGGTTTTTCTCCTGTATGGACCCTTTCGTGACGTTTCAATAAGTTTGGAAACATAAAAGATTTTGAACAGACTTCGCAATGATACGGTTTTTCTCCAGTGTGAATATTTTCATGAAGTTTTAATTTGCTTTGATACATAAAAGATTTTGAGCAGACTTGACAATGAAATATTGTTTCTCCAGTATGAATCTTTTGATGAGCTCTAAAAGTACTCGACGCATTGAAAGATTTTGAGCAGATCTCGCAATGTAATGGTTTTTCTCTTGTATGAATCTTTATAATATGATCTTTCAAGTGTCTGCCACTGAAGAAAGATTTCGAACAGCTTTGACAATGATATGGTCTTACACCAGTATTTATCCTTTCGCGAACTTTTGATGAGGAAGCCATTGAACTCCTTTGAGGAGCTGCTGGCGAACCTGAATTGTTACTACATTCATCCTCAGATCTTGTTTTATCTTGCACCATGAGTCGCTGTAATCCTGAATCTGAAAAATGAACCAATCATTATAAACAATTAAGAGAGTAAAGAATGTCAATAACACAAGAAATTATATTTTTGTCTACTCTATACACAGTCCTGCAATTGCGTTCCGGCAGTCCATAGTTTTTAGACAGCACAACTTAAAAATTTCTTTCCAATGCAAGCATGTTTCCTCTTTGGGAGAGTATCTTTGGAAAATATTCCGAAGTATACAAGATGACCCAGAAAAGTCTTATATGGTTGAATTGGTTAAACAAGTTTTCACAACTTTTCTTGAAAAGAGAGGAGGGAGCAAGCCCATTGACAGACATATTTTTCTAATTCAGGTTGCAAGATTTGTGCAATTCTAATACAAATACAAACAAGCCAGCTTAATAAGAGTTTAAAAAAAAGGTGGTTGCAATTCAAAGACATAACTAGTTATCAAGTTTAGTCTCAATTTCAATATTTATTTTGTGGTTGGTAATTATTCAGCAATTATTTTTTTAATAAAGATTGCCCTGTTTTTCAAGGATCCTGGCTTTATTACATTATTTTACTTTTTTTTGGATTCATCTTCAAGATTTATTAGGTTAGTTCATTACTTTGAGAAATAATTTATGCTTATTCATAATGTATTATGCAAAAATTATTGTTGATAATTCCCATTAAAAATTGGGGCAACTGATTAAGCAGTTATTGAAATTAGTAATCCCTAGACTAAACTGTTTAACTAGCAATGTTTTTTAATTGCAAACAACTTTTTTCAATGTTTATATTTTTTATAGTAAATTTAGAATATCGGCCGATGCCCGCTTAGCCGCACGCCACTGATAATAACGGCTATGAGCGTATTTAATTTAGTTGAATGTGCCAACTTTCATAAAGAATGAAATCTCCTGAAAAAATAATTAAAAAAAAGTTTCTCATATGGTTCCAACATTTTGGCGGACCCTGTATAATTAAGAAGTTTGCATTTTTGGACAATATGACAAGAAGGCATTTTGTGTGACTTTTGCTTGAATAATCAGTGTTTGAAAATGATTGATTTTCAAAATTCAAAAATATATAACTCGAAAAGTATTAGAGAGCATCAAGAATTTTTTTGGGTTTGTTTTGAGGAATAGTACATTTTTTAAATTTTTGATATGAATCCGCTAAGCTTACCTTTACTGTATGGTATGATTGCAAATTCAAACTTTGACTTACTACTAGGCAACACTTTTGCTATGGCTATATTGATAACAATGGTAAAGGTAAGCTTATATTCAAAGCTTACTTCACCTTTTCAAATGTGAAGATATTCCAAAATTTCAAAAGGTATATTTAATCTTTATATAATTAGATCTTACCTGAAGTCAGGCCAAGAAAAGGCAGTTTCAAATCTTCAGTGATCTCTTGGCTTTGAAGATTAATTGAATAATTTTGCTTTTGACAGATACATTGGAACTTATTATTTTTGGAATCGATGAAACCTGTCTCACAACTGGAGCTGTTGCATACCTCACAGAACCTATCAAGTTCACAAAGTTTTTCCTCGACAATTTCTATTTCAGGTTTGATATGTTCACAAACAATATCAAAGTCATTTTCATGTTTTACTTGTTCTGTCTTACATTCATTTGTTGATATATCCTCGCATACTTCGGAAGGATCTACATATTCTGGCTTATCAATAAAATCTGTTCCACTACGATCCTCATACCTTCCACATTCACTGAAGGTATTTATTTTGCGTGGCTCATGTTTCACTTTTGTATCTGTTTGAAAGGCTTCATCGAAATCGTTAGAGTCCACTTCTATTTTAACTTGTTCTGTTCCAAATTCACCAGTATCCATAGTATGCAATACTGCAATACAAGTGTTTTCCACCAATAAAACTTTTTAAGTTTTGTTTTCAATGACAATTAACATCCTTATTTTTCTAGGTTAGGGGTTAAGTGTTGCCACGTTGCGAGATTAGGTTTATTCGTTTGCATCGAGGTGTAGTGCAGTGTAAATTACACCACATTTTGAGTCGTGTGTAGCTGAGTGCAGTTCAAACAAAGGAATATGTCAAATTAATTTGGAAACCAATGGTAAAATCGAGTGTAAATTACACCAGGTGTAGGAAAGTGCTACACCTCGATGCAAACGAATAAACATATTTGTTGAACAGGGGAACATTCTCCATGAAAATTGAAAAAAGAAAAATGTGATTTATTTTTAATATCTTACAGAAAACTACTTCTCCGGCACAAGCCACGCTGGACATTGAAGTACATCTGATAGATATTGTGAAAAGACCATAACTGAAAAGAAAAAATCTGAAAGTAAAAATTCGCATTTTCATTCAGATAGTTGATTTTTTAATTTTCTCTAGTTTTCATTGAAAAAATCATTAAATAAATTTTAGATAGGGAGAATGTCATTAAAAAATCACACAGAAATCGTTCATTTCATTGAAGCAAGGTTCGCTTCTCTCGCATTTAATCCCCAATACATTTTGGTCGACAAAAATCCATTTCGCTTTGCCAAGCTCTTCAGGGAGGTTGATAGGATTGGAAAAACAAGCTCTTCAGAAGCAATTATACACATCAGGAATGGGTAGGGAGGGAGGGAAATATTTCTTCTGCGGTAACACTTTGAAAGTTATTTTTTGACATAGACCTGTCATGGGCATTGCATTTTCATTTTTTGTTCGAAAATATGATTCTACAACAGAGATTTTATGAATATGCTATAAGAGGTTCTAGATTTTGCCTTACACATGTGTAAACTAACCTCTTGCACTCCCGTGAACGACGGGTGTATAATGTCATTTGGCAGGTGTGAAAAATTCGAAAAAAAAAGGTGGAAATTTTAAATTTTGCTGGAAAATCTTAGAAACCACTGTTCGAAATCACACTCTCTCTTCCATCCGGCAGTTCCACTATTATTGCGGGTCTGTTCCGGTCAGCTGACGTTCGGCGGACAGCGGTTCCCAAAATTTCGACAAATTTTCCATCACAATTTAAACTTTCCAAATTTTTTTTAGAATTTTTCACATCTGCCAATCCTGCCATTCGTTATAAAATGGCGTTAGTTAACTATACACCCGTCCTTCACTGGAGTGCAATCAGTTAGATTTTACACACCCTGTATTTCTTAGGGACCTTTTTTGTAAAACAAAACTTCTCTGGAATAAGTGGTTACTGCAGGCCCACCAGAATGCTATTCCATAACTAAGGTAGGATTCAAGTAAACCAAAGTATGCTGTTCTGGCAGATATGCAAACCTCAGTTCGGTGGCGATGTTTATGATAGCATAGTATACTGATTTTTTATACATAGCCGTTACATGTTCTATAAAAAGTATTTAATTATTGATAAATGACCCCAGAATTTTCTCATTGCCGATATCTAGGTTTGGGACACTTCATTTGGAGGTCAGTGACCACTGTTTGTGACCCTGTATCGTTTCATTCTCGTCTTGCCAGAAAATAGTGCTGTCAATAGTTGAACAATTATTTCTAGGCTAGTATGGAAGTGTACCAGACTACTTATAAAATAATATTATAAAAATAAATTGAACTATAATTTTGAATTTCACCACTATGAAACAACATCTAGAAGAGATTTCCGTTCCTCAATTTCACAAAAGATTTATTCAAAATTCCATTTTTATCAAAGGCATAAAGCATTCAATGAGTTTACCATCTGAAATAAAAAGAACATGCTCCCTCAACTCTTTCAAAAATATTTGTTGGAGGAAAGCAGTCCCTAATATATTTTGTAAAATTATTTCATTTCTTTATACACAACAGAAATATTTTCAAGTTTTTATTTCAATTATTATTTCACCTCTATAGTGTGAATATTTTTATATATACTTTTTTTAACAACAGTGCATAGTTCACTGTTTGTTTGGCAAATTTTTGTTTTGTATTGTACAATGTATTAGTTTTTGTGACTAAATAAACGGATATATATTAAACTTTCCATGGACTTTATTGCCTTTCTGATCGAATTCTTTTGGAAATATTTTACAAAGAATTCTTTCTTCCATTTGACTCCTAGCATGCGTGGACTCTTAAACATCTAGTGTGATGGAATTGCACAGAGATGATTTTTCTTCTTTATGGTTCTCTTCATGGGCTCTCAAATGACTCTTCCAATAAAAGGCCTCTGAGCAGAGTTTGCATTGAAATGATTTTTCTTCTGTGTGCATCTTCAAATGAGTATTGAAATAGCTTTCATCAACAAAAGATGTTGAGCAGACTTTGCATTGAAATGGTTTATTTCGTGAATGAACTTTTTCATGGACTCTTAAATGTTTAATGGAAATGAAGGATTGTGGGCAGACTTTGCAATGAAATGATTTTTCTGCAGTATGAATCTTTAAATGATTATTCAAGCAGAAATTACTGCTGAAAGATTTTGAGCATATTTTGCAATGAAATGGTTTTTCTTCTGTATGATTCTTTTCATGTTTCCTTAAACCCTTTGAGTAAGTGAAAGATTTATAGCAGACTTTGCAATGATACGGTTTTTCTCCTGTATGGACCCTTTCATGAAGTTTTAATACGTTTGGATACATGAAAGATTTCGAGCAGATTTGGCATTGAAAGAGCTTTTCTCCTGTATGAATCTTTAAATGAGAGTTTAAGAGACCTTTACTAATGAAAAATTTCGAACAAATTTTGCAATGATATGGTTTTTCTCCAGTATGAAACCTTTCATGAACTTTTAATGTGTTTCCAGACGTGAAAGATTTTGAGCAGGTTTTACATTTATAAGGTTTGTCTCCTGTATGAATCCTTTCATGAACTTTCAATGAGTTTCGATGTACGAAATTTTTTTGGCAGACTTTGCAATGATATGGTTTTTCATCTGCATGAACCTTTTCATGAACTTTTAATGTACTTTCAGATGTAAAAGATTTTGGGCAGGTTTTGCATTTGTACGGTTTTTCTCCTGTATGAATCCTCTCGTGAAACTTCAAACGTTGAGCACTACACAAAGATTTTGAGCAGGTTTTGCATTTATACGGTTTTTCTCCAGTATGAATCCTTACATGAACTCTTAATGAGTTTCGATACAAGAAAGATTTTGGACAGACTTTGCAATGATACGGTTTTTCATCTGCATGAACCTTTTCATGAACTTTCAATGAACTTCCAGATGTGAAAGATTTTGGGCAAGTTTTGCATTTATACGGTCTTTCTCCTGTATGAATTCTCTTATGAATCTTCGGCTGTTGGGCATTACACAAAAACTTTGAGCATATTTTGCAATGAAAGTTTGTCTTAGGCTTATCAGTCATTTGGTGTTCAGACAGAAGAAAGTGATCGGACATGTTACTAGCAGTTTGCTTGTTATTTTTTAAAGGAGTTACTGAACCCCATTGGGGAGCTGCTAACGAATCTGGGTTGTTACTACATTCATCCTCAGATCTTGTTTTATCTTGTACTATGAGTCGCTGTAATCCAAAATCTGAAATATGAACCAATTATTATAAACCACAAAAAGGGTAAGGATTGTCAATAAATAGTCACAAGCAATTTAAGATTCCTACTTTTTTTGTCCACTCTATATAGTTTTATACTACTAATAACAAATTTATTGAATAAAGCAGACACTTTGATGAATAGAACTGAACACTGGTTCACAAAAAAAAAATCTTAAATGTAGACAAAGATAACATCATACTTTTCAGAATATCACAAGTAAAAATTGAAACTTCAAAAACAATGGAATTACTAAATGAAAAAATGGACGTTCAAAACTCAACGAAGAGTTTGGGTATTCATATAAACAAACATCTGCGTACAATTGAAAATATAATGAAGAAATTGAACCCAATTTGCTACACCATCAGAATTATTAGTAACTATCTCAACAAAATTTTAATGAAAATCATGTATTTTTCAAATTTTGAATTGTCAGCAGAAGGAATGATATTTTGGGATCAGACATTTTTTGCTTTCATGAAAGAGTAATGAGAATAATTTTCAAACTCAAGTATGGCAAATCCTGCTGAGGTTTGTTCACATCAAATAATATCAGGACAATATATGCGCTCTATGTTTATGACTGTATGGTATATTTTTTCAAAAATAAAAAGAAATTTTTAGAATCAGTTTCTCTAATTCTTGCTATTAGAGCCGACATGGTTCACTTCTCAACAAAGGCAATGCTACTGATGGCTAGATCTTTTTGAGCTAGGAAGATAGCTAGAGTGGCAGACTTATTGTCAAACGCTTACGCCCCTGGTAACGATCAAACCATAAAGTGGATCTCTCATATTGAGAGCGACCATCGGTGGGTTCAAAACCTCAAAATGATTTATGGGAGCTATACTAATTTATACACCAATAAAAAACATGGAGAATATTGCAGTAGCACACACAATCTTATTTAATCAGGCAACACATTCACTATTGCCATATTGATAACAAATAGTTAAGATGAGCTCATATTCTAAGCTTACTTTTACCTTTTCAAATATGAAGATCTTTTAATTTAATTTCGAAATGATTAGAATCTTACCTGAAGTGAGGCCTAGAGAGGTCAATTTCACATCTAGAGCCATATCTTCGCTTTCTAGGTTAACTGAATCATTTTGCTTTTGACAACTACATTGGAACTTGTTATTTCTGGAATCAATGAAACTTGTTTCGCTACTGAAACTATTGCTACACACCTCACAGGGTCTATCGAGTTTACAAAGTTTCTCCTCGACAATTTCAATTTTAGGTTTGATATCTTCACAAAAAATATTAAAGTCATTTTCAGATTTTACTTGTTCTGTCTTACATTCTTTAGCTGATATATTCTCGCAAACTTCGGAAGGATCTACATATTCTGGCTCATCAATAAAATCTGTTCCACTACCATCATCATACCTTCCACATTCACTGAAGGTATTGATTTTGCATGGCTCATGTTTCACTTTTGTATCTGTTTGAAAGGCTTCATCGAAATCGTTAGAGTCCACTTCTTTTTTGACTTGTTCTGTTCCAAATTCACCAGTATCCATTTTCAGATTTTCACCTTTCGAAACAGAACTTTTTCCAACCAACAAAACTTTTCAGTTTTCTTTCTAGGTTAGAATACAGAAAGTGACAGCGAGCAACGAGGTATTATGATTCTGTGGTAAGTGTTGCCACGTTGCGAGAATGTGTTCGTCGTATTGTTTCGGAGTAGCACGAAACACGTTCTGTGCTATGTGGTGATATTTTAAAAATGATTTTTTTTTTCTGTGACGGGAAAAAAGTTTGATATTTTATCTCTGTTGACAGGTAATATAACTTTTTATGAAATTAATTTTTTCCCCGAGAACCGACAAGAAAGTGAGTACTTTTTTTTACACGGGAAAAAATGAGTACTTTTTGTCCAGATATATGTTCACATAAGTAAAGGTAGATATTTGATTAAATCGTCGTTTTTCCCGTCACAGAAAAAAATAGTGTTATTATACACAGGAAAAATATTAAATTTTAGCTCTCGCCGGTTTTTTGTCTCCCTCCGCTTTGCGTCGGTAGACTACACAACCTTGAGCTAAAATCTAATACTTTTTTCCCTTGTTTAATAAATAACTATTTCTCTAAGTCCTTCCATTTGCTACGAGATATAGTACGACCTTCTAAAATTCGGGTATAAAACTATGTTGACAGAACGATATGTCAAATCATATAGAACTTCATGTTTTCTGTCCGTTTCATTTCAATTTCATTTTAATCTCACGTTAGTAAGTACATCAATAGTTCTAGTTCGGTGCCATAAATTCGAAATATAAATAAAAATTCCAATGCCTACTTCGAATTTTTTTCAAGGTCAAAAATCCATAAAAACATACTAGCGATATTTTAAATAGAATTTGACGACGCCGCTGGATTCACGACACTTTCGAGTGGTTTATGTAAAAAATTACGTACGTACGTTCATCAATAAAAAAAAAATATGTGAATAAAATTTTGAAATTATGTCAACAAATTAACCCACCACTTCAATTTCAGAACTTTTATATAAATTCTGACTACACCACTGGATTCAGTCATTCATGTCAAATCATTATTATATTTTTACAATTACATTCTATCAAATTGTAAAGAATACCACTTTTTTTTCTCTTTAGAGATCCTACCTTTTTACACCTGGGTTCTCTTACTATCTACCGAGGCAACATTTCTGGATGTCTGATGCTCGGCCGTTGCCCGTGATCGAGAAGTCTTTTCCTGTGTTTGTGTATGTCTTTAATACCTTTATATTGCCACTTGATACTACTACAGGGGAAGAATATGGGACCTCCCAGATGTACTTCACTGTACACTCTCCCCATAACCATCAAAACTCAACATTTTGGGTATATGTTTCAGGAAGAAACCCATCAACCCATCATATGACGACGACGACTAATAATAAGGGTAGTTTACAACTGATCATACTTTCTATTTTTTGTTCTCCCTTGTATACCGTTAAGAAATTTAAAATTCTGACAAATTATATTCAAGTTTTCTGCAATGCACCAATTTTCATGTGGAATACAATTTTCTAACAAATTCTCCATATGGTGCACTTTTTGAAACTCACTGTACATATGCTCTGGGCGTTGCTTACATGCAACTGATAATTGGAAATAACCACTCTTCAGATGTGAGCCAAACATAATTCGACAAAAACCTTAATACAATAAAAACAATACAAAGGTCTGCAAATACTTTATCACTAAATTATAACCCCAAAATAATTCAAATAAAAACTAAAACCTGACTACTGAAAAATCACACTCAAAAAAAAATTAAACAAGAAGTTATTTTCATCTGAAATTATTATGTACAAACTATTCAAAATGTATCGTCTATTACATTAACAACTTACACGTAATATATATTAATATATAAAATGAATAAATGAATAATAAAAAAAACATTGTTTTTTTATTTTATTATTTATTATTATGAATAATCTTGCTTTTCTTCTCTATGGTTCTCTTCATGGACTTTCAAATGGCTCTTCCAATAAAATGCTTCTGAGCAGAGTTTGCATTTAAATGATTTTTCTTCTGTGTGCATCTTCAAATGAGTATTGAAGTAGCTTTCATCAACGAAAGATATTGAGCAGACTTTGCATTGAAATGGTTTATTTCGTGAATGAACCTTTTCATGGCATTGTAAATAGTTTAAGGAAATGAAAGATTGTGGGCAGACTTTGCAATGAAATGATTTTTCTGCTGCATGAATCTTTAAATGAATATTCAAGCCGATATTACTACTGAAAGATTTTGAGCAGATTTTGCAATATGGTATTCCTTCTGTATGGATCCTTTCATGGCGGTTCAATAAGAATCGATACATGAAAGATTTTGAGCAGACTTTACAATGATACGGCTTTTCTCCTGCATGAATCTTTAAATGAATGTTCAGTGTGCCTTTTAAAACAAAAGATTTCGAGCAGATTTTGCAATGAAATGGCTTTTCTCCTGTATGAATTCTCAAATGAACTTTCAAGCGGCTGCTAAAAAAGAAAGATTTCGAACAAATTTTGCAATGATATGGTTTTTCTCCAGTATGAATTCTTTCATGAGCTTTTAATGTGGTTCCAGTCGTGAAAGATTTTGAGCAGGTTTTGCATTTATATGGTTTTTCTCCTGTATGAATCCTCTCATGACACTTCAAACGTTGGGCACTACACAATGTTTTTGAGCATATTTTGCAATTATATGGTCTCTCTCCTGCATGAACCTTTTCATGAACTTTCAATATAGTCCCAGATGTGAAAGATTTTGGGCAAGTTTTGCATTTAAACGGTTTTTCTCCTGTATGAATCCTCTTATGACACTTCAAACGGTGAGCACTACTCAAAGATTTTGAACATATTTTACACCGGAATTTTGTCTTCTGCTTATCAGTCATTTGGTGTTCGGACAGAAGAAAGTCATCCGACATATTGCTAGCTGTCACGGTCACTGAACCCCTTCGAGGAGCTGTTGACGAAACTGGTTTGTTACTACATTCATCCTCAGATCTTGTTTTGTCTTGGACTATGAGTCGCTGTAATCCAAAATCTGAAAAATTAACCAACTATTATAAACCAACAAAAGAGTAAAGATGGTCAATAACTAGTCCACAGAAATTTTAGATTACTACTAAGTATTTTTGTCTACTCCATATAGTTTCCAACTACTAATAATAAATATATGTTGAAGCTGAACAGTTCAAGAGAATTATTTTGTGAAGAACCCATCAATACAAATACAAATTTATAATTCATCACTGAAACTCTTGAACAAAAATAAGCGTATAGTTCTTGAGAATGCTAACTATGTTAGCGAAACGCGCGTCGAGTGAAAGTGACGTAGTTTTGATGTTTTGGGTACCTAGCTTCTATTTCTTGAATTGTATTCACACCAAAGGTTCCAAACATCCATTTTCGATTACATACAAAAGCTTATCAAACTAGTTAAAATCAGAAAATATACATACCAGAAAATATAGAACATATATAAAAAAATCATTATAATACAACTATATCAAGTCACATTTTAAAAAATTCTGTGGAATAAAATGTGTTGCTCAGAAGATATTCATTTAACTTTTTTTGTATTCCACCTTCTACATTACCCAAAAGATTTACAAATTTGTTATAGAATTTTATTTGTTGGTAAGTATAAGAGTCTTGACCAATCGTGAGTTTGGAATATGTGTAATGAAACTGTTTGCTGATGCATGTGTTTGATTATGAAAATCACTTTTTCAGAGTCCTGGGATTTTCCACTGATACAAAAATGTGTGTCATCTGCATATGCTACCAAAAGATTTGGAGTCTTACAGGTTTCCTCTATATCATTCATGAATAATATAAAGAGTAAGGGACCTAGAATGGATCCCCGAGGCACTCCAATTCTCAAATGGGTTTCTTCCAATTAGAAATGATTGATTACTACTATTTGTTTTCTCTCATTTGAATTTGATTCAATCCACCTGTTGGCATTACCTCGTATTCCTAATCTGTGAAGAGGATGTGATCAATGGGATCGAAAGCCCTACTGAGGTCGAAAAATATAGTTATCGGTGATGTCTTTTTCACTATCAAAACACGTAGAATTATTAGGCAACTCATTCACTATTGCTATATTGATAATTAATGGTTAAGGTAAGCTCACGTTCTAAGATTTTAGGAGGATCATAACAATTGTTTGATTCTTAAGCTCTTTCTTCACTATGTTAATATTCACCAGGCACATTTCATTTTCAATTAATAGGATCTTACCTGGAGTGAGGCCTAGAGAGGTCAGTTCCATATCTAGAGCCATATCTTCGCTTTCTAAGTTAACTGAATCATTTTGCTTATGACAACTGCATTGGAACTTATTTCTGGAATCAAAGCCTGTCTCACTACTGTAACTACTGATGCACACCTCACAAAATCTTTTGGGTTCACAAAGTTTCTCTTCAACAATTTCAATTTTAGGTTTGATATCTTCACAGAAAATATTAAAGTCATTTTCAGATTTTACTTGTTCTGTGTTACATTCATTAGTGGATAAATCCTCGCAAACTTCCAAAAGTTTTATATATTCTGGCTTATCAATAAAATCTGTTCCACTACCATACCTTCCAAATTCACTGAAGGTATCGATTTTGCATGGCTCAAGTTTCACTTTTGTATCTGTTTGAAAGTCTTCATTGAAATCGTTATAGTCCACTTCTTTTTTAACTTCCTCTGTTCCAAGTTTACCAGTGTCCATTTTCAGATTTTTACTTTTCGAAATGGTTGGCCAAATAATACTACAATTTAACTTTTTTCCAACAACAAAATGTTTCAGTTTTCTTTCTAGGATTCTAGGTTAAGTGTTGCCAGTGTTGCCACGTTGCGAGATTGTGTTCTTCCACTTGTTTCGGAGTAGCACAAAACACGTTGTACTCGCTTGCTCACGCTCTCACAAAAAAAACAGCTCACGAACTTTATCATAAACAACTTTACTTTTTGTACTAGATCCATATGAGTTGTAATGACGTTGAATGTGGTTGAAAAGTGCATAAAGTAGAAATTGACACAAGAGAAGTGATTCTGATAGTACCAAAAATGTTCCCAATTATATTAAAGCTACCGCATATAAGATAATTTTGAATGTATTACCGAATGAATCGAACCAATATATTCAGTATCGATATGAACTCTTATGTTCACACACAAATTTGACCTTCGTTTTGACATAAAAAATGTGAACAAGAAGTCATTATTTTTCAGTAA
Organism: Chrysolina haemoptera; assembly: GCA_958298965.1. Taxonomy (NCBI): domain Eukaryota; kingdom Metazoa; phylum Arthropoda; class Insecta; order Coleoptera; family Chrysomelidae; genus Chrysolina; species Chrysolina haemoptera. The sequence continues at coordinate 339,752 of OY282590.1, read as the reverse complement.
AAAATCACACCGCACAGAATGTGTTTTGACTGTTTTGTGGTACCGCGAACCTGAACTGACAAGTCGACGAACACAATCTTGGAACGTGGCACGTGGCAACACTTATCATAGAAAAATAACTAATATAAAAATGAGGATAATGATGACGGCCGACGGCGTTAAAAAGCTGTGTTGGTTCAAAAAAGTATTTACCAACCATTTGAAAAAGTAAAAATCTGAATATCTGAAAATGGATACTGCTGAATTTGGAATAGAGCAAGTTAAAAAAGAAGTGGACTATAACGATTTCAATGAAGACTTTCAAACAGATACAGTGAAACAAGAGCCATGCATAATCAACATCTCCAGTGAATGTGGAAGGTATGATGATGGCAGTGGAACAGATTTTATTGATAAGCCAGAATATGTGAATTATTCCGAAGTTTGCGAGGATACATCAGCCAAGGAATGTAATCCAGAACAAGTAAAATATGAAAATAACTTTGATATTTTGTGTGAAGATATCAAACCTAAAATTGAAATTTTCGAAGAAAAACTTTGTAAACTCAATAGATTCTGTGAGGTGTGCAATAATAGCTTCAGTAGTGAAACAGGTTTCATCAATTCCAAAAATAACAAGTTCGAATGTAGCTGTCAAAATCAAAATTATTCAATTAATCTACAAAGCGAAGAGATAACTCTAGATGTGAAACTGCCCCCTCTGGACCCGACTTCAGGTAAGATTTAATTATATAATATTTGAAAGTACCTTTCAAAATTTTGAAATATCTTCACATTTGAATAGGTAAAGGTAATCTTAGGATATAAACTTAGCTTTAGACCATTGTTATCAATATGGCAATAGTGTTACCTAATAGAACTACTAATAATGACCTGACTTTACTATTTTTATAACTGTTTGAATACTATTCCTGAATATGAATTTTAAAAAAATCTTGACGCTCTCTAATACTTTTTAAGTTATGTATTTTTAAATCTTGAAAATCAATAATTTTCAAATACTAATTTTTCAAGCAGAAGTCGCACATAGAACTAGGCTTTGCCTGCATCCAGGCAAGCTGATGCGATTTATTTTGGAAAATATTTGTTTATGATTGGAGTTAGATGTGTTTAGGTTATTATAGTATTGTATATGGTGTTAATTTATTCAGCTTGTTGTCGTTACAGTTGTAGGTTCTGTTACTTGTGTTCATCTGAGTTTTGGTTTTTGTTAGAAAACGCACCTTTTATTGGAGGTCCGTTGGTAACACTGCTCAAAGTGTCATGTATTGAAATTCCCAAGGGGGGCTTCTGTTTTCTGGAAGTCTAGTCTTTCATGGGGATTGATGAGAAAACCATCGAGAAGAATTATCAGAGTGCACAACTGAAGTCATTACGCAATATTCTATATCCAAATGGAATCTACTGGTTTTGAAGCCATCCTCTATTAGGAATCATTTCAGCATATTGCCGTGTTATAGCTTGAGTGATGCGTTGTGGAATTGGAAGACATCGGTGTCGATTTGGAGTTTTTAGGAGGCCCATATTCCTCCTTCTTGAGAGACTGAATCCGGTTGTCGAGTTCTAGTTTGAGGGTCTGGAGACTTTTCTGAAAGTCGTAGAAGCTGTTTAGAGTCAAAGCTTTGTTTGGGAGGTTGCCAGTCCAAGACTCTGCCATTAGGCGTTTTGTTGGAAATTCCAAGATTCAGCGATTCCTGTTCCAGACTTCCTGTCCAAACCACAGGTCCATCTGGTTCAGATAAGTGTTTTGAAAACGAGTAAAATATTCATATTTATTTATTAGTTATATATATATATATTTTTTTTTTGAGAAGGTTAACAACCTGTGAGATACAGTAAAATCCATTTTTTCGAGAAAGTAACTTATATCCAGGTATAATAATTTATATGTGAGATATCTGTGTAAAGCCAGTAACGTATTTACAAGCACATGATTTTGCACAAAATAATAAATAGGATAATAGGTTAATAAATTAGCCTAAAATTATGGCTTGAAAAATTCCAAAGTGGTTCTGCCAGCTTTTCGGGGATTCTTTTCCTTCTAGCCCTAAGTCCCCAGGAGTTATCTGTACTGTCTTTTTGGTTATTAATGATTGGTTCCTTTTTCAGATTCTGGATTACAGCGACTTATAGTACAAGATGAAACAAGATCTGAAGATGAATGTAGTAACGAACCAGTTTCGTCAGCGGCTCTTCAAAGTGGTTCAGTGACTCCTTTGAAAAATAATAAGAGGACAGCTTGCAACATGTCGGATGACTTTCATCTGCCCGATAAGCAGAAGGCAACATTTCAGTGCGAACTATGCTCGAAATTTTTGAGTAGTACCCAAAGTTTGAAGTTTCATAAGAGGATTCACACTGGTGAAAGACCATATCATTGTCAAATCTGTTCTAAATCTTTCTCAAGTAATTGCTCCTTGAATTCTCATTTAAAGCTTCATACTAAACAATTTTGTTGCAAAAAATGCTCAAAATCTTTTATTAGCAAGGGTAGATTGAAAAATCATTTATATATTCATACTGGAGAAAAACCATTTCGTTGCGAAATCTGCTCGAAATTTTTGAGTAGTGCCCAAAGGTTGAAGTTTCATAAGAGGATTCACACTGGCGAAAGACCATATCATTGTCAAATCTGTTCAAAATCTTTCTCAAGTAATAGCCTCTTGAATGCTCATTTAAAGATTCATACTAAACAATTTTATTGCAAAATCTGCTCAAAATCTTTTATTAGCAAGGGCAAATTGAAAAGTCATTTAAATATTCATACTGGAGAAAAACCATTTCATTGCAAAATCTGCTCAAAATCTTTTCATGCCTCGCGTAATTTGAGAGCCCATGAAAAGATTCATACAGAAGAAAAAGCATTTCATTGCAAAACCTGTTCAAAATCTTTTTTTACCAAAGGCAGACTGAATAGTCATTTGAAAATTCATACAGCAGAAAAATCATTTCATTGCGAAGTCTGCCCACAATCCTTCATTTTTATAAGCCAATTAAGAGTCCATGAAAAGTTTCATTCACGAAATAAACCATTTCCTTGCAAAGTCTGCTCAATATCTTTCGTAGATGAAAGCTTCTTCAATACTCATTTGAAGATGCACACAGAAGAAAAATCATTTCAATGCAAAATTTGCCCGGAGTCATTCTTTTGGAAGAGTCACTTGAGAGCCCATGAAGAGGACCATAAAGAAGAAAAATCATCTCTGTGCCAGATTATTCCATCGCAGTAACTGTTTGAGAGGAGTCAAATAGAAGAAAAAATTCTTTGTAAAATATTCCCAACAAGATTCGATCAGAAAGATGATAATGTCCATGGAAATTTTAATAAGCCATGTTTACCTTTCATTTAGTGATCGAGTCAAACTTAGAAGCACTCGGATAGTCTGTGACACCTTCTTATGTGTTCTCCCTTCAATAGACATTGTTGTTCTCAGTTTCGTACTGGTAAAGATTTAATCTCTTGTACTGGTAAAGATTTAACCTCTTGTACTGGTAAAGATTTAACCTCTTGTACTGGCAAAGATTTAACCTCCTGTACTGGTAAAGATTTAACCTTCTGTAACTGGTAAATATTTAACCTCTTGAATCCTATCAGTACTGGCTTTGACATAATTGTTCAACTATTATTGACACCACTATTTTCTGGCAGAAGAGAATGAAACAATACTACACTCCAACATAATGCAGGATATTGGAGTCATTAATAACTGGTGTGAATCAAACCTGCTATCTCTCAATATAAAAAAAAACAGTGGTCACTGTTCAAATGCAGTGTCCCAAACCTAGATATTGGTAATGAGACAATAGAAAATAAATTTTCAGCAAAATTTCTATGATTATTTATATATGATAAACTACTTTTGTGATGGAGAAATGTATTTTTTATTTTACAGACACCTGGTTATATAATTATATGTTACATAATACTTACCTGATCTGGAGAAACTTATTTCCTTAGGAGTCTGAAATCCAAAAAACTAATCGAATAAGAAGACTATCTTTCAATCAAATTTATTACTTCTTGCTTATTAATTTTTCCAAAATTTGCATCAAAAACAAAAGGAGTGATTCTGATAGTATCGAAAATGTTCCTAATTATAAAAATGTTTAGTAGAGTGGGAGTGACTTTATTATCAAGTTGATTCATTTTTAGATGAAAATTAAGGGTCCGTGGACAAAAACATGTCGGAATTTCCAAAAACATTTCCAAACAAAAGAAAATGATATTTTGAAATACAAAGAGAGCAGTCCACAGAAGGAAGTGTCAAATAGCACCTTTTTGGTTACCGCATGTATATGTATAAGGCAAATTCATACAGTCCAAAATGTTTTACTAAAGTTAGGGCTGGTTTTTCAATATCCTGTTAGCGTAGTTCGACTGACAGCTAAATTTGACTGGTGGTTAGATTGAATATGAAATTCGCTCAAATGGAGAAAGTAACTCACATTCTAACCATAAGTAAAATTTTGCTGTTAGTCAAACTACACTAATAGAATACTAAAAAACCGCGCCTTATAGTGCCTATCTTGCCATTATTAAAACTCAGGTGAAAGCTGATACCGATAGTGATATCTATCCATTTATCTTAGATTTTCTCTTCAGTCAAATTTTTCTGAAACTCAAAATACGTAAATGAAATGTGCACCAAATAAAACATTCTTGATTTTCGCGGTTTAATTACAGATACATTATATATTTAGTCGTTGGTAACAATGGATAGCTGGTATTGTCGCTTGACATGGTGACGGTGAATATAGGTTGAAGTGAACATGAACTATCCTTTTCTATACAATTTGTTGGTGAGGGAGGTGACGGGTGGTGAAACGTATTGACATTTAGAGTAGGAAGGACCTTCATACAAACGAAGAATGACAATGCCAATGAAATGAGCGGGCATTTACGAAACTGCCCGATTGAATACGGACTTAACATGCATAAGGCCGTCGCTTGTAAACAAACAAAGTTGCCTTCAAGACAAGGATGGAAAATGCATCTCTGTGGTCTTTTATTACTCTGAGGGTCAATAGAGATTTCTAATGGCTTTGGACACCCTAATAAAAAGAGACGAAAGTTCTTGATTTTTCCATCCTTGTTGCCAGGGGATGTACTCTGTGATTGGTCACTATGACGGCAGGAAGTATAAATGTCATTTTCAACTGTAGCTGTCTTGTCATTCAAACTCCCCGCCATTATAGTGACCAATCACAGAGCGCGCCCTGGTCAACAAGAACGGAAAAATTAAGAACTTTTGTCTCTTTTTATTAGAGTGTCCAAAGCCATTAGAAATCTCTATTACGCTGAGACAAAAATTCATTTTTAGTACAAAATATCACCACACAGAAAGTGTTTTGTTTTGTGGTACTCCGAAACTCGTTCTGCGACGAACGGATGAACACTTGCATGTGAACGTGAGGAAAGGCCGCGTAAAGGTGCGTTTAAATTGGACCGAACAAAAGCGAACGAACGAATTAGTTTGCTTGAGCTAGAGTAATTTACACGAAGAATCAAACGCGAGCGAACGAGCACGTCTGTCGGTAAATCAGAGAATCATCAAAGTAAATTCGTGCTCGATGTGGACAGAGCCGTAAACCAAGCGAGCAAATTAAACGATCAAACGAACTTACCTGTGAAGTTCGATCGGGATTATATGACATCGCCTTGTCCGAGGATCATTATTTTTCACTATGTAGTTTGCGCTCTCGCAGTGCAAAGGCCACTGATTTTTAAAGAAGAAATAAGAAGAGGAGTATGTTTCCCGCCAACTGCCTGCCTAGCTAACTTCATTACGCTCGAAGTGCCTGCAATATTTGTTTAGGGCGGGAGTTTCAATTTCGGTTGTGGGATGATCCTCGGACAAGGCGATGTCATATAATCCCGATCGAACTTCACAGGTAAGTTCGTTTGATCGTTTAATTATATGACATCGCCTTGTCCTTCAGATCATTATTTTTCACTATGTAGCTGTTTAAAGATAGCGAAAATATTGCAGATAGTAATTGTTTTGCGGATATCATGGGCAAAGTTTAGTTATTTTCCTGTGAATTAATCGCTTCAGATTTTTATTAACGAATTACTTCAAAACTGTTCAACATCAGCTTCCGCAAGTTTTATGTGGTTGCTCAAAGGTTTATCATAGAATTTTTCAAATGATGTTTGTCCTTTCCGACATTTTCGGCACTTTTATTTCTGATTGCATCCACGACACGCCTTTGAGGTAAGCTATATTGCCTGTCGTGTCGAATGGGCAGAGAATATTTTGATATCAACGTGCACCTAATAGTATGAAGGGTTATTTTCTTAACCCATCTGATCAAATTTTTCTTTAGTTGAAGAGCCTATTTGTCATCAAGAATAAGTGAAACTTTGATTACTCCCACACCCTGGGCTCCACCATTATAATCATGTAGGCAATTTACTATTACTAAGCACAAATATGGATCTTCGACTTTCCAAAGGGGTTGACACTTGGTGTCCTACTTGTTTTCACATGGTAAGTTATATTTGTCAGCACTCATGAACTACTGAATTTGTTTTCTAACCTAATTTTGTGGAATGTCTGGTACTATGCCCTGCAGAGAGCTTGCATGGGATAAGTTTTCTGGGAAAATCTGAGATGCCTAATTTTCCATAAGACTTTATAGATGTTCGGTATTGTACCATTTTACTACTTCTGGATCCTGTTACGCCATAATGCGGCTCATCTGAGTGTCTCATTCTTCCGATACATTTCAAGAACCTCTTCCAAAGAGAATTTTATTGTTACATAGCGCCTGGCAAGATAAGACCTAGTGCTGGACGCTGTTGGTTGAAAGTGTCACATTTCACAGGTATTATTAATTGTCCAACGGATTCTGTCAAAAGTGAGATATTGCTTTTGTGTGATTGAAGATAATGATACTGTTTCAAGTTTCCTCTGAGAGTCCCTGTTTTATGGAAACCTTCCTGCGACGTTGAAATGGAGACAATTTATCGTTAGGTTCCATAACAAACATTTTCTCTAATAAGAAGTTTCTTAAACATTGGGAATCATGGTTGTGAGGGTACTACTACAATAGTGTGTAGTGTGACTTAGGATTAAGTTCAGTTTTATTTACAGTATTTTCACGTTTTGTGTTCTGTGCACAAAATGTGGTCCCTGGCAGAGGCAACACTGCGTTTGACATCGAAACTTTGACACGCCCTGAGTGGAAGTCCGACAAAAAACAAATTTACATTACAATAAAAAATTTAAGTGCCTACTTGAATATTTGGCCACAAGCTACAACCTAAACTAGTGTTGCACAACATTTACACCTCACACATATAGCTTGATCATCCATGATCCTCCTGGCACCTGCCGCATCCGGATCTTTCGGCATGCAACTTGGATGCAGATATCAGTGCTTGGTTTCACAGACTCTGAAACGACTTTAGAAGTGCAGCTCTGAGTCAACAACTTGAAAATTTCCATCAGCTCTATTCCCCTTCAGCAACATACACCACAGGAGGCAACCAACCAGAGGCCTCTCTCTTAACACAGCCAAAATTATACACTGCCAATTCTATTTATATAGGCTATGTCTGGTAATGGCGCTATGAACCAAGATATTATTATGTTGTGACAAGCAAGCCTGCAAAAAACACTTGATTGCATAGGAGGCAGCCAGCAACAATAGATGGTTAATATGTTTCAAGGCCTCTGCTGCATGCCATCCACCATATGTATGTTCCCTTTTTATTGATGCACATTGTATGATTAAAAAAAAAAATATTATTAAACCACCATTTTTAAGGTTTAATGAGGTTTGGTATACCATTTCGGTATCGTAGCCCTGGCCTATTCTCAATGCTAAAATTTTGTTGTCTAATGATTCTGAACATTCTGCCATACTGATTTTTGCAGTTTCTCTGATTTTTAATTTGTGTTTTGTACAACAGTTAATTACTGACCTAATGATTCTTGTTTTCCTCAGGTGGCAGCTAGCTCAGTTGTCAACTTTTAAGAATTCAGAGTTGATTTCGGCTACTTTTCCTATAATTGTTGATAAATCCAATGCTTTTTTATAAAGTTGTTACAGAACTAACATGAGACAAGGCGTTCCCGTTTAGTTCTAGCGGTAATCCAGAATCATTCAATTATGACCCACACACAAGTAACATCTTACTGTCTAAGAAAAATCCAATAGAGATTTGATTATTTTACAGAGATGACAAAGGGAAAGCAAGTGAACTGATAATAAGTGTCACATACTTTAAATGTTGGGTATTTTCTGAATTTTTCATGCACTGGCACCGAGTATGCATCTTTTAAAACAATCGTAGACAAAAAGAAGTTCTTTTCAATTTGCTTCAAAACTGTCCTTGTACTTTTCATTTTGAAGTGTTGAGGTTTGGGTATAAACCTATTATTTTTGAAAATCTGGGATGAATCTTTTCGATATTTCACTTATTGTGCTTACTTTCCATACTGTGTCTAGAGATCTGTGATCTTATTGCCTAGGTTTTATATAGAATGGGATTCGTACCCTTTGATAATATACATAGTAGTCTTGGAGGTTGATATTTGTTCATTTCCCTGCTGTGATATACAAAAGTGTGTTATGGTGCCGATTATGGTTATTGACCATTGAAGCGGTTGGTTTTTTATTTATTTATTAATTTATTGCATCCAAATTATCTCTAAAAAGGAACCTGGAAAAAGGAGTTAAGAACTGCCTGGATTAATTTGTCTACTGTGAACAAATGTTCTTCTTATAGATAATGACTACCACAGTGGAGACTGATTATCATAACTGTGGTAATAATTAATGGTTATAGAACCTAATTTTTGATTGATTATCTAGTATTGTCTGTATATTTGGAAATTTTCACCTGGTAGGCAGACTTCCAGACTTTTCTGGGTCAAAGTTCTGGCAAATAAAAGCATGGCGGAGATTTTTTCATTGCCTCAAATTTTTTACCCTCGGTGGGTTTTGAACTCTCGACCTCAGTGTTGCAAGCCAGGTGCTCTTTACCATTACGCCACGGGACCATTTTTCTTTGTCAGTTCCAATTGGCTGTAAATAGTTGTCAAGGTCGTCAGTAAGTACCTTCAACTGAAATTCCATTTTTAACTATGGGAATTTCTTTGCCTGGAATTGTTTGGTAATACCTACCTACCTCTGGCATATGGCATTGATAGAGGGAACTGGGAGAATTTCTTCACCTGGAATTGTTTGATAATACCTACCTACCTCTGGCCTATGGCATCAATAGAGGGAACTGGGAGAATTTCTTCACTTGGAATTGTTTGGTAATACCTACCTACCTCTGGCCTATGGCATCAATAGAGGGAACTGGGAGAATTTCTTCACCTGGAAATGTTTGGTAATACCTACCTACCTCTGGCCTATGAGCATCTATAGAGGGTCACTATCCCCAGCCTGTGGCTCTGGATGGGATTTCTCGTGTTTCTTCACTTGACTTTTTACCCTGGTCTGTGGCACTTGATGGGGTATCTCGAGTTGCTATTTGAACCATTTATCCCCGGGCCTGTGGCTGCTACGCGGGATATCTCGAGATGCTGTTTGGACCATTTGTCCCCGGCCTGTGGCACCTGATGGGGTATCTCGAGCTGCTGTTGGAAACATTTATCCCCGGGCCAGTGGCTGCTACGCGGGATATCTCGAGTTGCTATTTGGAACATTTATCCCCGGCCTGTGGCACCTGATGGGGTGTCTCGGGCTGCTGTTGGAACCATTTATCCCCGGGCCAGTGGCTGCTACGCGGGATATCTCGAGTTGCTATTTGGAACATTTATCCCCGGCCTGTGGCACCTGATGGGGTATCTCGGGCTGCTGTTGGAACCATTTATCCCCGGGCCAGTAGCTGCTACGCGGGATATCTCGAGTTGCTATTTGGATAACGTGGTCGAGACCTAGCCCTTAACCTAAAAATAACACGGCTTCCACATTTTCGTGTCTGGAGCTGTTTTTCAAGTTTGCATAAGAGGTCCCGTGGACTGGACCGTTCTCTTTTTCTTTTCTTCACCATTTTCGCAAAGGAATACTTTCAGTTTCTCAATTTAAGCAAAATAATTAAAAACACATCTATGGCCTTTCGCACTGAGAAGCGTAATGAAGTTAGCTAGGCAGGCAGTTGGCGGGAAACATACTCCTCTTCTTATTTCTTCTTTAAAAATCAGTGGCCTTTGCACTGCGAGAGCGCAAACTACATAGTGAAAAATAATGATCTGAAGGACAAGGCGATGTCATATAATTCGTTTCGAACGCTACTGTTGACATTTACAAAACGGCTTTTTTGCAAATTAGTTCTTACATCTTTGTTGTTTACTGCGTTCTGTGGGTCAAGTTCCGACAGTGTGGAATGGACAAATGAAAAAACACTCAAGCTAATAGAATTAAATAGGAACCAAACTTGTTTATGGGATCCCAAGTCAAAAAACTTTCGAAAACCACACTCTCTTCTCTCTTTTTTTTTGGAAAGTCCTGCTTTACTATAAAACTAGCGGCACTAATTAAAACATCCTCATCTGCATCCGACATGGTGAACGGATCATAGACGAATGCGAATGCTCGTTGTTAATTTGAATACCCCTGCTCGCAGGAACGAAACGAACCAACAAATACCTACAAATTCGTTCCTTCCCGTACGTTCGCTTATGTTCGCTCCAATTTAAACTCACCTTAACACGTGACGTAACACTTAACCACAGACCTCATAAAATCTGTGCACCTAACTTAGAAAAACAAGTAACGACGGTGTTAAAATAAAAACCTCTGTTTATTTAAAAAAGTTGTTTTGTCCAATAACCATTTCGAAAAATAAAATCTGAAAATGGATACTGGTGAATTTGAAACTGAGCAAGTTAAAAAAGAAGTGAACTATAACGATTTCAATGAAGACTTTCAAACAGATACAGTGAAACAAGAGCCATGCAACATCAATACCTTCAGTGAATGTGGAAGGTATGATGACGGTAGTGGAACAGATTTTATTGATAAGACAGAATATGTAGATCATTTGGAAGTTTGCGAGGATTTATCCCCTAATGAATATAAAACAGAACCAGTAAAATATGAAAATGACTTTGATATTGTTTGTGACGATACCAAACCTGAAATTGTTGAGGAAAAACTTTGTAAACTCAACAGGTTCTGTGAGATGTGCAATAATAGCTTCATCAGCAAGACAGGTTTCATCGATTCCAAAAATATCAAGTCGAAATGTAGCTGTCAAAAACCAAATGATTCAATCAACCCACAAAGTGAAGATATGGCTCTAGATGTGAAACTGCCCTCTCTGAGCCTGACTTCAGGTAAGATCTAATTATAAAAAAATTAAATGTACCTTTCAAAACTTTGGAATATCTTCACATTTGAACAGGTAAAGGTACGCTCAGAATATAAGCTTACCCTTATCATTTTATCAATTTGACAAAAGTGAATGTGTTGCCCAATAGTTCTGCTAATAATGACCTGAATTTACTATTACGAAAACTGTTGCTAAGTTAAAGTTTGAATATGCGGATTCACATAAAAAATTTAAAAAGGTTTGTGGAACCATTCCTGAATTGTTGATGCTCTCCAATACTTTTTGAGATATGCATTTTTGAATCTTGAAAATCATTTTTGAACACTGATTATTCAAGCAAAAATCTCATAAAATGCCTTCTTCTTTTTACAGCATCTACATTCTAATCCAAGTCTCATTTCACAACTACGAGCACCAAAACAAATCATTTTACCTAAAAATGCAACCTTCTTATACAGTGACCGCCAAAAAGAATGTACCATATGGAAAAAAAGTTTATTATTAGAGTATTGGAAAAAAGATTCTTGGGAAAAGTTTGTGCATGTCCGATAACCTAAAAATCGATTTGACACATGTCACGTGATCGCTGGTATGGCGACAAATTGAAAAAAAAACATTTTTTTTTTTAAACAGTTATATCAGAATTGGGATGACATGACACTCCAGAAACATGGTGTTTTCAAGATTATAAACAAGTTTTAATGATAATCTTGCCAGAGCATTTCACTTTGCATGCAATGTTGAAAACTCTAGCCTCTTTAGTTTAACGCACTACTTTTAAGACTATGTGCGAAGTGGAACGTTCGTGCACGATTATCATAAAAAATTGATTACAATCGGAAAAACACGATATTTTTGGATTTCCCTATCATCGCAATAAACGTGGAATTCTGATATAACTTTTAGATACGAACCAATGTAACAGCAAGGGTTCTGACAATATTCAATTTTTTCATTTTAGTGCTCTCTGGTGTGGAGAAAATGAGAAAGTTTTGTTATTATCATCGGAATACAAATATTTCAGTATGGTCAAGCTATTCATAAGAAAATAATTTGATAATTTTCTACAGCTAGGAAAATATTTAAAAAAATCTCTATTTTTCAATTTTCTCACATTATTTTTTCCATTTTACTCGACTTTTTGCCTATTCATAGGAATTTTTTTCAATTTGCCGTCATACCAGCGATCACGTGACGTGTCAAAATCGACATTTAGGTTATCGGACATACACAAACTTTTCCCAAGAATCCTTTTTCCAATACTCTAATAATAAATTTTTTTCCCATATGGTACATACTTTTTGACGGTCACTGTATAAGTAAAAATTATCTGAAAATTATGAAATGCCCTGAAAACCTGTTCTATACCTCCACTTTTATCAATTATTTTTATTAACCCACTAGCAGTCCTGACAAACGTCCTGTATATCGATATGGATGCAAGGAACATTTTTGTTTCATGTTTCCTGTTTCCCGTTTCATTGTTTCCCGTTTCATTGTTTCCCGTTTTATTGTTTCATGTTCCATTGTTTCCCATTTTCATGTTTCACGTATCATGTTTTCCGTTTCATGCTTCATGTTTCCCATTTAATGTTTCATGTTTCATGCTTGATGTTTCATGTTGATTAGATATTAGTTGGTGAGGTGAATATTTCAGTAAATTAGCTGATTCTTTGAAGAAATATTTGATAGCGTCTTTTTGGTTAATAATGATTGGTTCCTTTTTCAGATTCTGAATTAGAACAACTCATAGTACAAGATAAAACAAGATATGAGGATGAATGTACTAAAAAACCAGCTTCAACAGCAGTTCCTCAAATGGGATCATTGACTCCTTTGGAAAATAACAAGCGGACAGCTAGCAACATGTCAGATGACTTTCTTCTGTCAAAACACCAAATGACTGATGAGCAGAAGACAAAATTCCAGTGCAGAATATGTTCAAAATCTCTGTGTAGTGCCCAACAGTTGAAGGTTCATGAGAGGATTCATAGAAAAAAAACACCATTTCATTGTGAAGTTTGCTCAAAATCTTTTGGAAATAGAACCACATTGAAAGTTCATGAAAGGATTCATACAGGAGAAAGACCATATCATTGTCAAATCTGTTCAAAATATTTCTTAACTAACAGCCTCTTGATTTCTCATTTGAATCTTCATACTAAACAATTTTATTGCAAAACCTGCTCAAAAGCTTTTATTAGCAAAGGTAAATTGAAAATTCATTTAAATATTCATACTGGAGAAAAACCATTTCATTGCGAAGTCTGTTCAAAATCTTTCAATGCACCAAGTAATCTGAGAACTCATGAAAAGTTGCATACAGAAGGAAAAACATTTCATTGCAATGTCTGCTTAAAATCTTTCATGTTCCAAAACAAATTAAAACTTCATGAAAAGATCCATACAGGAGAAAAATCGTACCATTGCAAAGTCTGCTCAAAATCTTTCTTTTATCGAAAGTCATTGAAAGATCATGAAATGATTCATACTGGAGAAAAGCCATATCATTGCAAAACCTGCTCAAAATCTTTTGTTCTCAAAGGCTCACTGAATGTTCATTTAATGACTCATAACCGAGAAAAACTTTTTCATTGTAAAATCTGCTCAAAATCTTTCTTTAGTAGAAAGGTCTTGAATAGTCATTTGAAAATTCATACAGCAGAAAAACGATTTCATTGCGAATTCTGCCCACTATCTTTCATTTCCTTAGGCTATCTAAAAGGCCATGAAAAGGTTCATTTACGAAATAAACCATTTCAATGCAAAATCTGCTCAACATCTTTCGTTGATGAAAGCTATTTCAATACTCATTTGAAGATGCACACAGAAGAAAAATCATTTCAATGCAAACTCTGCTCAGAGGCCTTTTATTGGAAGAGTCATTTGAGAGTCCATGAAGAGAACCATAAAGAAGAAAAAGTATCGTGCAAGATTATTCCAATGCAGTAGCTGTTTGAGTCCATACGAGGAGTCATATAGAAGAAAAAAATTCTTTGTAAAATATTTCTGAAAAAATTTGATCAGATAGGCAATAAAATCCATGGAAAGTTTAATATACGATGTTCACCTTTCATTTAATGATCAAGTAAAATTTAGAAACACTCATATAGTCTCAGTCAAACATTCCTATGTTATTTTCTGTTCTTCCTTCAGTAGACATTGTTGTTCTCAGTTTCGTACTGGTAAAGATTTAATATCTTGTACTGGTAAAGATTTAACCTCCTGTACTGGTAAAGATTCAACCTCTTCAATCCTATCAGTACTGGCTTTGACATAATTGTTCAACTATTATTGACACCACTATTTTCTGGTAAGAAGAGAATGAAAGGATACTACACTCCAACATAATGCAGGATATTGGAGTCATTAACTGAACTTCAAATGCAGTGTCCCAAACCTAGATATCGGCAATGGGAAAATAGAAAATAAATTTTCAACCAAATTTCTGTGATTATTTATCGATGATAAACTACTTTTTATAGAAGATGTGATGGTTATGTACCTACGGTTTGCACGACAGAATGGCCAGATCAAATTGATAATACCCCATGCTGGCCATACCACTAATGATCAATAACTCAATTATATGTGGACAGTGGGATAAAAATATATTATCATTTACCATGTGGCATCAAAAATATCTCATTATTCATCCTAAATTTTTTCTATAACCTGGATAAATATTTTTCAACTGTAATTTTAATTTTATAACTTATGACTTTATACAAGCTAACATTTATATACAAC
The DNA here is from genome assembly GCA_958298965.1 of Chrysolina haemoptera. Classification (NCBI taxonomy): domain Eukaryota; kingdom Metazoa; phylum Arthropoda; class Insecta; order Coleoptera; family Chrysomelidae; genus Chrysolina; species Chrysolina haemoptera. The sequence goes on along the minus strand of OY282590.1, from coordinate 324,709 downwards.
TTAATATCATGTTGTATGTTTACAATTTCGATTGGTAAATGTTTCTAATATTATTTGTATTATCTATGTATAAATTGATGGTATGTTTGTGTCAAATATTATTAGTACTATCTATTTATTATTTATTTGTATGCTGTATGGTTATGTATATATGTATAACGTGCTTTTTCAATGAGTGTATATACAGTGCTAGTCTGAAGTCCGTTCCCCCCTACTAATTTTTGAACCACCTGGTATATAGCAACGAAATTTGGATCTTCAATAATTTTTTTAAATAGAACACTCGGTATATCATTGCATGATTGGTTAGGGACGATCATAAGGAATCCAACAAGTGAGAGAGAGTTTATTGACCCGCCAGAAAAAGTTTCTCACTCCCACTCATTCGGCTTATGGAGAAAATAATAGGCGATATCTCCGTGTAGTCTTTTGAGCACCATATACTACTCTATTTTAGTACAAAACTACACCGCACAGAACATGTTTTGTCGTAATCTGAACCTGTATCAGTCATCGTCCTCCGAGTAAGGATATTGGAACCACAGACCACCTATTGGAACGCGCCCCCTGGTATTATATAACATCGACGACTTGACCTTGACTTAACCGCGAAGGTCAAAAAATCTATCAAAATCGAAAAATGAAGAAGATAGTAAATGTTGGTAAAATGTCAGAATTCCGCTGGTCATCATTTTTTTTCGGAAACCGGATGTTAATCAGAAATATATGAATTTAGGGGCCACGTTTTACGGTCGCTATATTTCTAGCAACGTTCTATACCTACTTTGTTTAATTTCACATATTTTTTAAACTACCTAGGTGTTGGGAAAAATATATATTATTCATGTCTGGAGTTTCGACATTTTTGTGTAGTGATCAAATTTACGGGGTCCATAAATACTTCGATTAGGTATTCCAATAAAAGGCTTCCTACTACGTCATATAGCAACGAATTTTCCTGAGGTTGGTACTAACAGCTGGTTTATTGATTATTGATTATTCAGCTTCAAATTTATACAACAATCAAGCAGAATATACTAGAAACTAATTCGTATATTCCCTTCAATTATCGAATTATAGGCAGTGAAATAAAAATGCTTTGTTTATTCTAATAAGAAGGCCCTATCCTAACATCATGGGATGCGTATCTAAATATCTTCTGACTGCCTTCGAGATAACGAACGAGCTGTACACAGCTGTAGGCGCAGGACTTCTAGGCTTGGCAGTGTTACTGAAGCACGGCTTTCAACACCACCAATATGTGAAAACCTTTTCCGTAGTGGCTTTTACAACGTGTTGCTTGGTGTACATCAACCAAGAAAAGGAAAAGCTCAAGCCGAGCAAGAAGAGAGTTGTCGTGATCACTGGATGCGACTCTGGATTGGGATTCTCCTTGGCACAACATGCGGTACAGTTGGGATTCACGGTTATCGCCGGGTTTTTGAGTTTGGACTCTAAAGGATGCAAAGACATTAAACAGCAGTTCGGTAGTGACATTATCCAGATTCAGTTGGATATTACCGATAGCAACAGCGTTCAAGCCTCGGTGCAAACTCTGGAGCATTTTCTAGGGAGAAATCCAGGATATAGTGAGTTGTCCATTTATATTACTCCTTAAATAGTTGCATAAAATAAAATAATTACAAAGTTTTTCCATTCAGGGATTATACACAACAAAGTAACTGAGTGAAAAGAAGGGGTGGAAATGAACACAGGTTGCCTTCCAAAGTATAGTCCCCAAAAGTGATTTAGCGTTCTATTTTATTTCTGACGTTATTTCGAGAGATATCAAAAAAATAAATAATAAATAATACATTTTCATTGCCACTTTTTTATCTTAGCAAGATGACCTCTACAGATAAAATGAAGAATACATTTTCATTGTGACTTTTTAAGTTTAACAAGATGACCTCTACAGATTTTCACTACAGTCTTTTGTTTTCGAGGAGCTTTTATCTTTTTTTTCTTTATTTTATTACAAAATTCGAAACCATTTTGTATTCTGGAAAACGTCATATATTATTTATAGTTGTTGAAACATATTCTTATCTTATTTTAGACATTACTTAAAATCATGCAGGAAAAATCTGCTGAAAGCAACCCCTAACTTCGATCATTTGATGCTCGAAATCCATTGAATAAAACAAAAAAAATTGTGGGGACTTTTTTTGTAGAAAATTTTATGACGTACATTTTTAGTAAAAATTAAATTTTCTTTGAGACCAATGGTTTTTGAGAAAAATGAGAAAAACCACTTTAATGCTTGTTAGAGGTGGTTTTTGGGGGTGAAGCTCACACTTCTAACCTAAGAACTGTTTGCCAGTATTTCTGTTCCCAACATATTTGGGGGTTTCAAAGCGTTCATTCTTTATGTTTTTCAGCTCTACATGCCATCATAAATAATGCAGGTGTTATGGTATTTGGTGAATTTGAGTGGCTGACAGAGAGGCTGATTCATCAACAACTTGAAGTAAACATTATGGGCACTTTCAAATTTACAAATGCTATGTGCCCCTTACTGAGGCGTTATAAAGGTCAGCAAGAGATTTTTTTCAATAATTCATTCATTTTTGTGATAAGAGTACAACTTTTGAGTCATCGTTGAAATCATCATATGATTTTTTTCAATTTAAATCTTGATCAAAATCAAAATTTCTTGTCAGTTATAACTCGGAGGAAATAAAAACTTTCAATTAATCAGAAAATAGAACCACTGAAGATAAATCTTATATCTTTGAAAAAGCAATTCTTGTACATAGTTTTGATCTCGGAAATAGCTTTAATGATTTGGATCAAATTTTGTATGTAGCTCAGGTTTTTCTTATTAAGTTCATCTATATAGGCGTCTTTCCTGAAAGAAAAGTATTTTTCACAAAAAAAAAAGATGTCATATGGCGCCATCTTGTGATATTTTGGGGCACTTGCAATGTTAGCCTACTCTTCGTGAGATGGCGCTATATGACATCAGAACAGGCAATCAAATCGATGTTAGACTCTACTGAAAGAACACAATTATACATTGTGACCCATTTAAGATGCAAGCATCCTTAAAAACTTACATTTTTCAACAGTTTGGAATGATTTTTTTTTTCGTTAGGTAAACATTCAAAAAGTCCACCAGGACACTAAATTTCATGAATAAATATTAATTTCCAGAGCCACCTAATATTATTTTTCAAGGTCAAATATTTAATGTGCTCGGATGCCGGATTCTAGGGCACCTTTTACATTTTTCGACCAACCCTTTGATGTTTTTTCGACTGAAAATTCATTTTGTGCCGATCGACTCGAAAATCACAGTATATACTAATTTCGGCATGCTGAATCAATTGGCGTTCGCAGAATTTCTCTATCTCGATTCGGTCGTCGGATGAAAACGTTATCTACAGGTTGAAGTGCCATTTTCCCGCCAAAAAATGTTATATTTGTTAAATTCAATATTTTTTCTATACTCTGACCGAATTTGAAATCGATTGCTAGTCAAACATAGATTTGGTGGGCGTTTTTACGAACGTGTGCACTTTGAGTTGGACCGATTTTTAAATTTATCATTTTTCATTTTTCGAATACTGTGTCATGTTGAATTGATGGCATAGAATACGGGAAAAATATTGAACAAATTCTAGAATTTTCGGAAGTATTTTTCATTGGCGGTTTTATGTGCTCGGATGCCGGATCCTAGGGCACCTTTTACATTTTTCGCATTTTGCGACCATAACGAGACACATTCGTTAAATACATAGGTATATAGAAAGAAAGCTAAGAAAATTTTCTACAAGTTGATGATATCGTTCGCGTTCCTAACAGTTCGCTTGTAGGTGTTCTTCGCTGACAGAAAAAGAAAAAAGCTCTGGTGACTGATAAATTGTATGTTCAGCCCCACCCCCCAAACTGAAGTCCTAGCTGCGCCACTGTCCTAGTGAACTTTTTGAATGTTTACCTAACGAAAAAAAAAAAATCATTCCAATCTGTTGAAAAATGTAAGTTTTATAATGGTGCTTCCATCTTAAATGTGTAACACTGTATACAAAAAAAAATGCTTATCTGCTCTCATGCTAATAATAATGCCATATAGCGCTATATCGTACATTTTCATGATACCTACTTGCAACGTATCATTTTATAAGTCGTGACAAGTTAGATGCTGAATATCATATACCAATTGAACAATTTATTTATTCTCAAAAGGGCATGATAATAAGATTTGATTATTATATTATAAACCCGTAAATCGCAATTTTGCACATTTTTAAAGAAGGCTGAATGGTTGAATGGAGGTTATGATACTGTCAAATGTCAATATGCTCGCCAGCAGACGCCACCCAAAATATCCGGGCTGTCGCTCGCTAGACGCTTGTTAGAAAAACATATGTTTTGAGTTTTCGTTTCATTAAAACTCGGGTAGTTGAAACAAAACCAGTATTTGGATATGACAGACTGTTTCAGGTTAATAATTGTTTCCTGGATGGTTTTACCAACAAAGTTTTCACAAGCAATAAAGTCCATTAAAAATATTTTGAAAATTTCGTTTACTTTGTACTTTGTATTGAATATTGTCATTAAATGCCATCAACATATCTTTAAGGCCGATTCAGATACATGGGTGCCCACGCAGGGTTTGTGAAGCGCGTGAAATATCCAAGCATATGCATTTCTGACCCGTCTGCCTGAAAACTGCATGACAAACATACATGCCTTTCACTTGCGTTTCTATCACATTATCATATTTTTCTGGTTCTGTATTAATTTTCTCAATACTAGAGGAACGACATTTGAGTTATTCAAATTATCCCATCGTATATTTTATTGAATCTTTCATGGAACTAGAACATATTCTAATTCCGTGCGTGCTCACCCCGCGTTTTTCAAGCACGCCGACAGGCATAAGTGTGAACGTCGAAGGGTATGCATTTCTCATGCGAGATCAACAATGCAGGGTGGGCCCGCATGTATCTGAATCGGCCTTTACAGTTGAATATATGAGAATTGAATGTTCTTTTCAATGATGGAACGATGTAACACTAAACTCCCCATGCTCTCTGATGTTTTTAAGGGGATGCGCCCCTTCACGCCCCCTGTCGAGCAACCACCATATCTGATTTCAAAAAGAAGAATCGGTGATGCCCCCAAACATTTTTTTGTTCAGAACTTCTTCAGTGAATATACTCTTCACTCATTTTCATGTACAAGTTAATATAAATATTTTCTCTCTCTAGGAAGGGTCATAACGATAACCAGCCACTGTTCCCAAGCAGCCCTGCCCGGTCTCAGCGTGTACGGCTCCACCAAAGCAGCTCTAGTCTCTTGGAGCAGCGCCCTCCGGATCGAAATGGCGAAATACGGAGTCACCGTCATCACCTTCATTCCCGGATCTTTCATAACGCAGAGCAACATCATGGCGAGGCAACTGCAGAACGTGCAAGAAATGCACGACGCGTTCACCCCAGAGCAGCACAGTTTCTATAGTGATTATTTCAAATCTTACAACATGTACCTGTCTTTCCTAGCGCCGCCCCCCAAACCTGTAAAGATCGAAGACGACGGAATTTATAAAGTTTTCGAAAGGACGCTTGTGGATAGGTATCCCGATTTCGTTTATAAGACTGAGCCGTTGAGGTACTGGTTCTACCATTTGTTGTTTAAAGTGAGCCCCCTGCCTTTGCGGGACTACTTCGTAAAAAGGTTTTTGCAAATGCCGGAGTACGTGCCGGCCCAAACTAGGGAAGCTGACGACGACATTGATGATATAGATGATTAAAATTAAAATAAATTTTATCAAAATATGTTTTACTGTTTTCGTTTTATATAGGTTTAAAAACAGTTTTCATATATACAACTCGTCTATAGTTTTGCTTCAGGATTACGAATGATAATTCATATCAATCATATCGTTTCATTGAACTGTCATTCTGGTTGGTGTTTTTCTGTCATTTGTCATTGAAACGAACAAAATTCGCACTGGCTGAATGCGCCGGAAGGAAGTACAAGCCAAAAAGGAAGAAGAACGAATAAAACGCGTTTATTTTCTCCACGGATTAATGTTTTCCCAAGAGTAGAATGACACGAGACGTTAAAATCCTGAGAGAGCTCTTCGATTGCACATGTGCTCATGGAGGTGTGGGTCACAGCATCATGTGGATTTACACACAAACCTAACTTAAGCAAGCCTGCAAGTTGAAAATGCGTCTTTTCCTTTCAGTTGATACGTCCATCGGCACGTGCGCAATCGAAGAGCTCTCTCAGGAGTTTAACGCCTCATCAAGGGTGGTTAGCGCCGGGGCTCGTGATCGAAAGGTCGCTGGCGCGATTCCCAGGCGGGAAAGTTTTTTTTTTTTTTTATTTTTAGATGTCAAAATCTGAATGATTGGATCTGGTTGACGGCTGGAAAAAATCTTCCACGATTCCCTGATGCGTTAATGCACTTGAAAATAGGGATGCAGTATTGCCTAGACCAAGACAACTTGTCTAAGCCAGTTAACGGATTTCCGCAGTGGAGCATTTCCATATTGTACCGTAATGAAAGCAGAAAAGGACAATAGATGATGATAAGAGAGCGCGCCTAATTCGCAGTCTGCGCAGATGGTGCGACATCTATAATCATCTGGTTGAACTAATAAAAATGGATCAGGTGTGTCTTGACATAAGCGGTAGTGTATCTATTTCTATTTTAATAGTTTTTTTATTATTAATCGATTATTGGAAAATTAATTGAGTTTAGTGATATTCTTTAGTGTTTTTAATTTCAGAATAAGTCAACTTGTGGCGGTAGAAGTCAAAATTTCCATTACTAGCGTATTTACTAGTGCCGCAATGCTGAAGGATCAATGGTACCGAAGACAAAGTTTCTTTACATTATTTTCCATTAAAAAACAAAGAGATTGGCCAGATATGGCCATCTCGTCGTAGATAAACATGTCTGATAAATTTATTTCAATTTTCGATATGTCGAATACTTCATTCAAATTTGAATGAGAGTGAAATGCTCAGAGTAATAAAAGACATAGAGATGCCCTGCCTATATCTATACAAATACCTGTTTTTAAGTGAACATGAAAACTATCCGTGGTGGAATGTTATGGTCAGTTTGTTTACATTTAGAGTAAGAAGGGCCATAATACAAACAAAGAATGACAACTTGATCCGAATGAAATGAGCGGGCATACACGAAACTACCCGAATGAATACGGACTAAACATATGTATAAGGCCCTCGCTTGTAAACAAAGTTATGTTGACTCCAAGACAGGGATGGAGAAGGCATCTCTATAGTCAGTTATTACTCTGAGGTGAAATGTAAATAAAACAGCGTTGTGCCAAGTGTTACAATTGTAACATTTTTGTTACAATGTTACAATCTGCATGTCGTGATACGGTGTTGCGACATCTCCTAAAACCTAAAATATGCCTAATATGTTACAATTTCTATCTGGCAAAAAGCGACATCTCTGGAGCTAGGTTTTTACTGAATAAGCGTACATTTAGAGAGAGTTTTCTGCTCATTCATCAATCGGGCGAAAGTTTTCTACTTGTATTTTCATTTTTCGTTTCCAGACATCCAGACTATTCGTTGTTGTACCAGTTGGTGAACAAACAACAATTTATTTGGTTTTATTTTCAATAATAATAATAATAATAATAATTGTGGCAGAATTTTATTTGCTTACTGATCGCCAATATCGATCGAAATGGAAAATGATAGTTATTGATGATTAGTCTTTGATTTAATATTTTATTCCCAATTTTGTGGTTTTTTGTTTTTTTTTATGTTAAGTGTTTCATATTCATTTTATCTTGTTTTGAATTTTATTCCATTTTACCTACTAATTAAACTTGGTAATTGTATTAGTATTTTATCACAAACCACCGTTCATATTATTATTTACTATTTATTCTTGCTTTAAATTTGAAATTCCCGCCTTTTTACGTTATGTTACAATTTCGCCTTTCAATGTGGACAATGTGGTACACATGACAAATTGACAAATCCTCAAGAACAACACTGGATCACTGGAATAATGGAATAAAATAAAACTCAGTAAAAACACTAAAAACACTTAAAACGTGGATATTTTATAGCTTTTGTTTGTTTATTTCAATTTATTACTACAGTACTTGAACCAAACTTGAACTAAACTAAACGTAGATCAACAACCGAGAACTTTTAGTGACTAGAAGGATGGAAGGGTTTGAAACTAATGAGAATCAGGAGTCGGACATAAATTTTTGGGATTTTCCTTTCATTTGCCGGATATGTTTGAAGAGAAGTGATACTCGGTTATTCAAGGTGGAAGATTATCTGTTGAAACTTTACCTAACCATTACCAAGATTAACGTAAGTTGCTACATTTTTTCATTTTCAAGGTTATGTGTCCATTTTCCACCTTTCAAATCAAATTGATGGAATTGAACTGTTATATTTTTTCATCAACAACTCTGGAAAATATGCAGAGTACAACTAGATTTAAATTTAAAATCTAACTGCCTTATCCACTTCATTTAATATCACAGAAAATGACAAATTCATATTTTTTCTCCCTACTTCGAGTTGTGCAGAAAGTATTTTTGAGCTCAAACAATGCTTTAATTAGTGAATGTGCAATCGTAGTTCCCATACTTATATATTTCACATCTAGCCTTCTAACCTCTGATCAGTCTGATCATTGCATGGATATTTGTTTGGTTATGCTTGGTGCCTTTCAAGAACCATGTCACAGTGTAATAAAAACGAACATAAACTGCAAAATGGAGATAGTGACTGAAACTGAAGAAATTTCAAAGTGTTTCATAGATTATTTTAATAACATCCCAAGAAATCTCATTGAGAATATGTAATGTCTACAAGTAATTGTTTCTTTTAGAAGTCATACTTATCAAATCAAACTGCTGTATTATCCAAGAAATAATAATTCTTATTGGCAGAGCGTTATAGGTATAAAATGCATTGTGTAAATAGGTTATTACTTATATAAATATATGATATGAAATTGGGTAACTTTGAAAGATACGTAGTACTTCACATCCATTGAGGATCATCAGTGCTATTATGGCTTTGATTTTGTCTTTATATCGCTGGACAGTATCACTACTAGAACTTTCCAATGTCACTAAATAATCACTTTTCCCTGCAGAAGACATTCGATATAGGCAATCAAAATTTTAAGAATTTTTCTTGTCACACTTCTAAATAATTACCATTTCTATGTTCTAATAAGAATATACCTATATATCAAAATATGTAGTTAAAAAGTGTTTATCAACTGGTAATAATTAGAATCTTATCTAATAATCAACTGAGATATGGACGATGGCAGTGGTCAGATGTTCTGGAATACTCGATTCTTGATAATGAGAGGGAAATAACAATGAAGAACCATTAAATGACACTAGGTACAAACATGTTATCAAATAACAAAGCAGTGACAAGTATAGGTGCCAACCAAGAAACTATAATTAATGAGCCAGACTACCTGAGGCAGCAGAAATACAACTTGAAGAGAACAAGAGAACTTCAGCAGAAAGGAAGATAGAACATATCTACCAAAGATCTGGCAACAGTATTGAAAGGCGCCAAAACGAAGCCATGTCACCCGAATTGCGCGGAAAGTACGAGCGAACCCACCATCGCAGAAAGTGACTACCGCAGTTGCAATTGAAACGTTTGGAGATAGAAGTCTATTCTATAATAAATAAACAGTCGGTATTCATAACTGTTTAGGCGTAATGTAGGCGTCAAAACGCCATATGTTACAACTTAATAAAATCAATATCTCTCTCATGATGTTCTCTGAACCTCACAAAATTTTTCTTTTCGTGTTTTTTTTTCATGTTCTGTAATGTTCAGAGAACATCGTGAGATCCGAAGGAAAGTAGGTAGGAATTGGTGTTCTTAAATTTCTGCAAGTTGTGAGTTATAGTTGGAAAATTTTCTTCGAATCAGCCGAACTCAGCGACACCTGAGCATCCGTGCAGAAGCAGTTCACCTCGATTTCATTGTCATTCGGCCTGAAACTTATTGTCAAACAATACTTTTTTATATTTAAAATTTAATTTTCAACATGAAATGATTCAATTTAATAAGTAAATTCTCAGGAATTCAAATTTAACTGCCTCAGGGAATATCTTCTGAGGCAGTGAGCGAAAATATAATTCCCAAATGCAAGACGCAAATTTTTAAATATCATATAAAGCATATAAACACTCTGCCACAAATCCCTCCTCCATTTCTAGGTGAAAACATCTGGAACACCATATGCCAGCATTGATCATAAGAATACAGTTTGAATTCTGACTTCAGCAAATTTTTCTTTTCAAAGGTTTGTTCAACGGCCAGTTTACCAGAAAGTATATGCAATAACTGCATCAAAACACTAGAAGATATATCATTGTTTATTGAATTTGCCATGTATAATAATGCAAAGTCAGGGGAAAATTTCATGCAGAAAAATGAAAATGAACACGGAGAAGCAGCTGAGTGTGGAACATCTCAAAAGCATGTGACAGGAAGTGAAGAAACAGTTGAGGAATATGATGAGGATTTACAGTATTTCAAAGGATTTGAAATTTGTCGAATATGTTATTCAACAAATATCCTAAAACCGGTTGAAGAAAAGGCACATTTGATGCAGCTGTTTCAGAATATTACAAACATTGACGTGAGTGCCTTGCTAATTAGTTTTTGTGTTTTCGAAGTTGATAATCGTTTTATTTTTAGGTTAAAGCTGAAGTTGTCTTCTCTAATAGGAATTGCATCTGTAACAAATGTATAAAGAAACTAGAATTCATATCATTATTCATCAGTGTATCGGTGTGTAATGAAATGAAACTTAAAAATATTATTGGAAGAAATGAGGCTATGGAAACTGAAAATTGTTTACAAGAAAACGCAATTGGTATTGAATATGGCAATGAAGTGAAAAAAGATGATTTTGATAAAAATGCTCACAGTTATGACAGCAAGAATTCACATACAATAAGTTATATAAAGGAAGAAATTGTTGACACTCCTGAGCCAATCAGCCAAAGTGAAATAAAAAATTTCAGTGAAAGGCAATCTGAAGAAAATTCATTCGACTATGGTCCATGCAAAGATGAGTTTAGTACTGGGACCAATCTTGAAAGTCTGTTGAAAGGATTTGATATTAATATGGTAGTCCAGTCTGGAACAAATCCATTCAAATGTGAAGGATGTGATAAAAGTTTCTCTCAGAAGAGGTATTTGCAAAGGCATATGCTCATTCATACTAGAGAAAAGCCATTCAGGTGTTATTATTGTGAAAAAAGTTTCATTCGGACTGATAATTTGCAACAGCATATGCTCATTCACAATGAGGAAAAGCCATTTAAATGTGATTACTGCGAAAATAGTTTCATCCGTATGGACAACCTAAAAAAGCATTTATTCACTCACTCTGGAGAAAAAAAGCCATTCAAATGTGAATGCTGCGAAAAAAGTTTCTGTCGGAAACAGCATTTCCAAAATCATATGCTGATTCACACTGGAGAAAAGCCGTTCAGATGTGAATGCTGCGAAAAATGGTTCTCTCGGAAGCATCATTTGCAACAGCATATGCTAATTCATACTGGAAAAAAGTCATTCAAATGCGATAGTTGCGAAAAAAGTTACTCTCGGAAGGATCACTTGCAACGGCATATGCTAATTCACAAAGGAGAAAAGTAATTCCACTGTGGTTGCTGGGCAAAAACTTTTGTTTTTAACAATAGCCTGAAAAAAATAACTTTCATTCTCACTGGACAAGAGAAGTAAATCAAATGAATTAGCCTGTAACCACCGTTTTGCCAAGTTAGGAGATTGGTTTTCAGCAAAAAAAGTTTTTCAAAATCGAGAAAACTGTATTCCTGGTTCCTTTTACTGGACAGAGAATTATGAACAACCCCCATTGATTAAGCTCAATGAAATAAGATTACCAAGAAATAGACCAAAAATTTCCAGGAATAAAATTACAGAAAGATCTTAGCTAGCACGAGTAGCAGTCAATAGATCCAAAAGTATACCAAATTCGATGCCTGCGAAAGATTGTTAACATACATAGTTTCAGATCTATTAATTTTTAAAAATTTGTATTTTCAATTTATAAAACTTGTAAAAATGAAATAATGAATTTATATAAAAATAATGATAATAAACAGTTATTATTTTCAATATTGTTACAAACAAGAATTATTACATTTCAAGAGATACCCTGAAAATAAAAGACGAAATTCAATTTTTGTGGAGATAAATCACCACAAAACTTGTTCTTTTATTCAACCTTATCCATTCAACCACGTTAGGGTATCCTACTGAATAAATATCTATCTATCTACCTCTGCTTGCTGAATTCAATATTTTACCTTTGTCCTGTCATATAATGGAAATCGCCCTATTATATCCACATACTTAGAAATAGATGGATGGCTATACATGTGTATCCAACAAGAAATAACCAGTCCATATACCCAGATAATGATATCCTCCAGATAACATCAAACGAAATAAAAGTCTTCAATAAATCACCTGAAGACATACAAAATCATACTACACACTTCAAATTTCGTAACTTTATTACACAAAAATCTGTATAACATTGATGAACTTTTGAAATGATTTTAACGTGTTTGTATCTCACCATATTTTGTGTAATTTCATCTTGTCTTTTGTCTTGACAGACTCGACAGTCAGCCTTTTTAATTTTTGTTTCACCAAATTGTACGTTATTCTTGTGTCTTTGAATTGATAAAAACTATTTTGAATATGAAACGCACAACCCTATCATTTACAATGAGAAAAACAAAACAAAAAGACATTAGGAATAATTTGAAACATTAGCACATATTTATTTTATATCTTATGCTACGTGATGTCATCATTTTTGTTAAAAGCTTACATGATGTGACTGGTGACACATTTTACATAGCTCTCAGAATACTTTTCTGAGCTATAAATGCTTTGACTGTTGTTTGAACCTCAGACACCCTAGGAAAACCATTTGGGAGTCATACAGAAGCTCCCGAATGGCTAACCTCGAGTCTATAAAATTCTCCAAAGGAGAGGCTCAGGGAATTGAGGAGACAGCTTTTTGTCTTCACGATGAGGTAGTTTCAAGCTACTGCAACTAAAAGAAGGCAAAATAGCACGGTCCAATTCTGGACCAAAGAGCTAGTTCTCACGAAAAAGAAAATCCTGTAATGTTCAGAAAACATCGCGAGAGCCGAAAGAAAGTAGGTAGAAATTTGTTTTTCTTAAATTTCTGCAGGTTGTGTGCTTCAGGGGATACCTCCCAAGGCAGTGATTTGTGTGCAAGATGCAAATTTTTAAATATATAAAGCATATAAACACCCAACCACAAATCCCTTCTCCATTCCCAGGTGAAAATATCTGGAAGACCATTTACCACCATTGATCATATAGACACAATTTGAATTCCGACTTTACCGAATGTTTCTTTTCGAAGGTCCATTTAACGGCCAGTTTACCAGAAAATATATGCAATGACTGCATCAAAACACTGGAAGATATATCATTGTTTATTGATATCTCCATGGATAATAACGCTAATTCACGGAAAAACTTCATGCAGAAAAATGAAAATGAACACGGAGAAGCAGCTGAGTGTGGAACATCTCAAAAGCATGTGATAGGAAGTGAAGAAACAATTAAGGAATATGAAGAGGATTTACGGTATTTCAAAGGATTTGAAGTTTGTCGAATATGTTATTCAACAAATATCTTAAAACCGGTTGAAGAAAAGGCACATTTGATGCAGCTGCTTCAGAATATTACAAACATTGATGTGAGTGCCTTGCTAATTAGTTTTTGTGTTTTCGAAGTTGATAATCGTTTTATTTTCAGGTAAAAGCTGAAGACGTCTTCTCTAATAGGAATTTCATCTGTAACAAATGCATAAAGAAACTAGAAATCATATCATTATTCATTGGTGTATCGTTGTGTAATGAAATGAAACTTAAAAATACCATTGGAAGAAATGACATTATGGAAACTGAAAATCGTTTAGAAGAAAATGCAATTGATGTGAAGAAAGATGATGATTTTGATGAAAATGCAGACAATTATGACAGCAAGAGCTTACATACAATAATTGATATAAAGGAAGAAATTGTTGACACTCCTGAAACTTCCACTGAGCCAATTAACCAAAATAGAATAAAAAATTTCAGTGAAAGCCGCTCTGAAGAAAATTCATTTGACTGTGGTCCATGCAAAGATGAGTTTAGTTCTGGAACCAATCTAAAAAGTCTGTTGAAAGGATTAGATATTAATCTGGTAATGCAGCCTGGAACAAATCAATTCAAATGTGAAGGTTGTGATGAAAGTTTCTCTCAGAAGAGGTATTTTCATCGGCATATGCTAATTCACACTGGAGAAAAGTCATTTAAATGTGAATGCTGCGAAAGAAGTTTCTCTCGAAAGGAGAATTTGACAGAGCATATGCTAATTCACACTAGAAAAAAGTCATTCAAATGTGGTTGCTGCAAAAAAACTTTTGCTTTAAAGCAGCAGTTGAAACGTCATATACTGACTCATACTAGAGAAAAGCCGTTCAAATGTGAATTCTGCGAAAAAAGTTCCAATCGGCAATGGAATTTGCAACGGCATATGCTAATTCATACTAGAGAAAAGCTGTTCAAATGTGAATGCTGCAAAAGAAGTTTCTTTCAGAAGAAGCGTTTGCAACAACATATGCTAATTCACACTGGAGAAAAGCCATTCAAGTGTGATTATTGTGAAAAAAGTTTCATTCAGAAGGGAAGTTTGCAAACGCATATGCTTATTCACAATGGAGAAAAGTCATTCAAATGTGGTTGCTGTAAAAAAACTTTCGTCGCAAAGCAGCAATTGAAATGTCATACACTGACTCATACTAGAGAAAAGCTGTTCAAATGTGAATGCTGCAAAAGGAGTTTTTCTCAAAAGGCGCACTTGCAACAGCATATGATAATTCACACTGGAGAAAAGCCATTCAAGTGTGATTATTGTGAAAAAAGTTTCATTCAGAAGGGAAATTTGCAACACCATATTCTAATTCACACTGGAGAAAAGCCATTCAAGTGTGATTATTGTGACAAAAGTTTCATTCAGAAGGGACATTTGCAACACCATATTCTAATTCACACTGGAGAAAAGCCATTCAAGTGTGATTATTGTGAAAAAAGTTTCATTCAGAAGGGAAATTTGCAACACCATATTCTAATTCACACTGGAGAAAAGCCATTGAAGTGTGATTATTGTGAAAAAAGTTTCATTCAGAAGGCGAATTTGCAAAAGCATATGCTAATTCACACTGGAGAAAAGCCATTCAAGTGTGATTATTGTGAAAAAAGTTTCATTCAGAAGGCGAATTTGCAAAAGCATATGCTAATTCACACTGGAGAAAAGCCGATCAAAAAAGAGATTTGAGAAAAAGTTTTACACTGAATATTGTTGACATACTAGAGAAAAGTATATGATACATTTAAATAGTTGAAAATAAAAGGAAAGAACACTTAAAGCATACAAAAAGAGGGACCTGAAAGATTAAAAAAGATTTGAATGAGAGTGAGTCCACATCAGATCCTTCAACGAGGCACTTGTTTTATTGTGGCTGGGGACAAATATGTCGAGAGATATGTAGTTATTTTTAAAATTTATCAAAATCTTGCATTCCTTAAGATTATTTTAATTCTATGAACACCAATATATTTAATGTGGGTTTTTGTTAAATATATAGTTGTTCTGTTCTGAAGTTTTTGTAATTTGTTGATACTGTCAGTATTAGCTAAATGAAGAGGTGCGTTAAGAACGATGGTGGAGAGAGCGACGTGTTTACTCCCTGGATGGGGAAATAAACCACATCAAAAAGGGCCTACACCTAAACGGATACCACGAGAAACCCATAGATGTTCAGAAACAACTCGAAACGACCAAGACGATCGAAGAACGCCCACGAAACCCCGTTCTTGTCCTTCCTTACGTCGAAGGTATCTCCGAGAATATCAGAAGGATCAAGAGTTGCTTTCAATCCGGCAGTACCTTGTAAATTGCACGTACAATGCTTGTAAATTGCACGTGCTTGATACACCATGTCTCCGAATCGGCCTTAAAATCGTTTATACTTTTCGCGTCACGTCTTCTGAATTGGTGACACTGTTTTCAAATATTATTTGAAAGGATATACAGTTGACTATTTCAAGTTTCTTGTATTGCTGCCATCAGCAGCAAAAACAATGCATTTGGGAGCTCTCTTTAAGAGAAAAATGATAATATTTGACTGTTGATAAGCTAAAATTCACAGTTGAAAGACCTCCATCCTAACTGGCGCCATCTACTAAGCTTTCTAGATTGCCTGCCATTTGATCACGTGTGCTAGTTCTACAGTCTACTGGCTCTGGCAGTTTAGAAATGTCACTAATGTCAGAAGAAGGAACATGGTGACGATGGAATTGACAACTGGATGAAATAGATTTCTTCAAAAACGTGCACTTACGCAAGCTTATCGGACTGCACAAAGAAATGGGGGCAATAGGCATTTTGGCAACAAAAGTATGTGTTTAACCTGGGTTTTTAATGTAAAATAAATGGAAAACGTCAGTTCTGACAATTGTTGCATTGTTGCTACTTTGCATTTAATGAAAATAATTGATAAGAACATAATTTATTCTAGATTGAAAAACAATTTGAATATACTACTACATTACTCATTTCTAAGCATTTGAAAGAATTTAAATGTTTTTTTCGTGAATAGCACAAATTTCCCTATCAAAAGCATGCCATCTTTTGAAAAAGTGGTGTTACTTACGTAGTTTGGTCTTCTGGTGACACCACAGGCGTTTAATAACCCATTTTCGTTGAAAGTTGATATTATTATATCGAGGTACAGTTGTGTGCATAAAAAAGTCGTACAAGATTTGTATGGCATCTAGTTGAGGCATAGCACTAATTGCACTAGAAAAATGTTAAAGGTGGGTTATTGACAAAAATAGTTTGAATTTTAACACTACTTGTCAAAGATGATAAGAAGTTTGATTGATATTGACAAGCCTGACTCACAAAAGCCTATAATTGCTGAACGACTTTTTTATGCACACAACTGTACGGCCTTGTGCGAGTATTTTCAGAACGTTGTCACAGTTCTAGAAATATTTCAAAGATGTAACGACCCCACTAATGAGCTGGCCAATTGCACCATTAGGAAGCAGGGGCCAAAACTATAGAGAGAGAAAGATGTAACGATTTTAATGTAGCGATTATATAATTTATACATCACAAAACGGGCATTGCCGACAATCCTCTGTACTTGTACATATTGGACGCTCTTTCTAACAAATCTACCTCATAAATATACTCGAATATACAACAAAAAACACAAGAACAGAACTAGATGCTGACAAGAAAACTGCACCGTTACATAACCTCGTGTTACAAAAACACAGTTTCTCATTAGTCTTGACCGAAATCATGCACCCTGTCTTGATAGACGCGTTTAACGCGTCTTTTCCTGAATGACACCCACGAGTGGTTGTCACGACACCGTCGACCTCGTCCACGCTGGTGAAACAAAAATCCGCGGCATATGGCGGGCACTGGAACATCATGTTTGACTTAACTTCGGGGGGTGTCAGCTTGAAGTATTTGATGTCGCACAGAGGAGAATAATTTTCAACCATCGTGGAATCGCACTGGTAGCAGATTAAACTCTTTGACTGTCCCACTTCCAATTCAAACACGTCTGCTAGTGATGCTGGCTCGCAGTTCAGAAACATCAGAAGGAGAAGGAACATGATGACGATGAAGTTGACAACGCAGACCGCGGTCACATGATGTCACACGCCCTTGGGAAAAACGGAAAAAACATTATTGCCATAAAAGACAATGATAATTATTAGACATCAATTGGGTTTGATACGGATTATACTTGGACATTTTGGGCTTTATGAGAATGACAACGTATTTATACATCTTCAGTTAG
Source organism: Chrysolina haemoptera (assembly GCA_958298965.1). Lineage (NCBI taxonomy): Eukaryota > Metazoa > Arthropoda > Insecta > Coleoptera > Chrysomelidae > Chrysolina > Chrysolina haemoptera. Next base: position 306,747 of record OY282590.1, on the reverse strand, counting down.
CCTTAGAACTTGATTATTTGTGTTTAGTTTTGTTCCGTACTGGCCGAGAAAAGTTATTATTTCCTTACGTTGTCGCTGGATGTCCAGAAAAGACACCTATTTGGAGAAACTGAAATAAACTAACGTTTGTAACACAGTATAACACATCATACTGTGGTTATGATCAGTGTTTATTAAAATATGGTGATTGTAGCAATTATGTTAAGAACTTACAAAAAGTTTCGAATAACAGGAAGAACGCAAGTATCTCGTCAGCATTCCAGAAGCCTATAAATACAACAACTCGAATGGAATCGTCATTCAAAAATCTTGGCTTGCTACACATTCAAGTCTAAGTTCAATAATATATACTTCAATAATCCAACATTGCAAATGAAGTATTTCATAAAAAGTTATATTTTATTACCTGGCAACAGGGATAAATAAATGTCAAACTTTTTTCCCGTCATAGAAAAAATACCTTTGTTTTCCCAAGGGCTGAATGATGAATGACAGTCTGTCGACTGTCAGACGTGACCGCTCTACTGGGTGAAGTTTTTAAAAAACGTACAGTTACACGAGAGCTTTTTTTGTCGCAGTAAACTTAACATTTCAATGCAAATTATATGACAGCACCTCGTCCTCGAGATCACTTAAGATTTACCTATGTAGTACCGCCTTTAGGTACTTGTTGATGCCACAAAATATAAAGAAGAAGATTTTTGGTCCATTAGTAGTCTACTTTACCGACCGGCTCTGCAGATGACATTACGTTTTTTTGTGTACGCGTTGGTGCTACGAAAAATTTTCTTCAACCCTTTTTTGACTAATTTATCATCAATAACATAATAACATTAATAACCAATCTTGAAATTTCAGATGGGGAAGCATAATAGGTCAAGATCAAATTCCAGGAATGACCGGAAGCGAAAACATTCAAGATCTTCATCGAGAACAGACAGGGACTTGGAAATAAAGCGCATTTCCAAAGAGTTGGCCTTAATAAAGGCAGGACTGGAGCGGAACACCGCTCGTAATCGTAGAAGTAGAACTAGAACTACTAGTAGAACATCCCAAAGTAGAGCATCAACACTTAGCTCTTTCAAAAGCCCGGAACGGCTTAGTGAATCAACTAGAGGTGGAACACCACCTTCACCTACTACTACTGGTGGATCACCACCGTCGCCTACTTCTACTGGTGGAACACCACCTCCTCATGTAAGAGGTGGAATACCACACTCTAACGAGTCTCCTGAAGACTCAATCGTTATAAACAATGATGTAAATCTGGATGATGATACTCTACAGGCTCTGGGGGAAGACCCTCAGAGTAATGGGAAGAAATCTTATGTACTGCATTCTGTTGTCCAGAATAGATGGAAAACCATTCTCACCGAAGGCCTGGACAAAGAGGAAAGAGCAAAACTACTGGAACAACATTCGTATCCTAGCAATTTGTCACTGTTGAGAGGTCCAGATATAAATCCGGAAATCCTGAAGGCAATACCTTCTGCCATACATAAAAAAGACAAATTTCAACAATTAAACCAAAACCAATTGGGAAAGGGCCTTGCCGCCCTAGGGGCTGGCATCAACATCCTCTTAAAAGAAGAGGATAATAAGGAAAACAAAAACACTGTCCTAGGCCTTCTCAGCGAATCTGGCAAGTTGCTCTCAGATGTTCACTATAACATGTCCCTCACTCGGAGAGCGCTCATTGCTCCGTCGTTAAGCGCAACCGTAAAGGAGCTGACCAATACAGCTCCTATTGAGGAATTGCTATTCGGGTCAAACCTGGGGGAAAGAATAAAAACAGCAAAAGCTGTGGAGAGGTCAGTTATCGACCTGAAACCCAGAACTGGGGTTAATTTCAAAAAACCCTATCCTCAACCCAGTACTTCGGGGGCCAGAAGTAATGAAAACAAAACATATCCTTCTTTAAACTGGAGGGGCCCGTCAGTGTTCAGGAGAGACCACAGGCAGAAAGGGCAATATCTCCCTCAAAACAAGAAGCCATTTCAATTGTCCAACCGGAAATAAGTAAACAAGTAAGTATTTTTGCAGGTAGCCTCAAGTACTTTCATAAACAATGGAAAGACCTAGTACCACCACATTCAGACATTTTGAACTGGATAACTGGCTTCAAAATTCCTTTCATCAAAAAACCAAACTCCTTGTTGCTCAATAATAATCATTCCAAAAATGAATGCAAAGAATTAATGATTGAAGTCAATCATCTTCTCAAGATAGGAGCAGTTGTTAAATGCAAGTCTTCAGTCTCCCAGTTTGTTTCGCCATGTTTCTTGATTAAGAAACCTAATGGGAAAAGAAGATTCATCCTCAATCTAAAGAGGCTTAACAAATATCTCGAACCTCCTCATTTCAAAATGGAGGACAGTAGAACAGTAATGAAACTGATTAAAAAAGATTATTATATGGCTACCTTAGACCTCAAGGATGCCTATTTGCAAATTCCAGTACATCAAAAATTTAGAAAGTATTTACGTTTCAAAGTAAATAACACTTTATTTGAATTCACCTGTTTAGCTTTCGGGCTATCAATAGCCCCTTACATTTTTACTAAGCTAACTAAACCTATCGTAAGGCGCTTGAGAGAACAAGGCGTTGTTTGTGTTGCATACCTCGATGATTTTCTCATAATGGGCCCTACTGAACAAAAATGCATAGAACATGTGCAAAAATCAATGACCTTATTATCTTCATTAGGTTTCACTATAAACCTTGAGAAAAGCAACATTGCCCCTAGCAGAAGATGCAAGTTTTTAGGATTCATTTTTGACAGTCAAACAATGACAATAGAAGTACCTCACGAGAAACAATTAAAAATTCATAAAAAAATCGAAGAGATTAGGAAATTAAAAAAATGTAGAATAAGATACCTTGCCCAATTCCTGGGTTCCTTGGTATCTGTTTGCCCAGCTATCAAGTATGGTAAACTATATACAAAAATGTTTGAAAGAGAAAAATTCTTGGCACTTAAAAAAGCTAACCAAAATTATAACAAAATTATGGTCCTATCAGAAAATATAAACAGTGATCTCAACTGGTGGGAACAACAGATTATCTGTGGTAAAAATGAAATTAGGCAGGATAGTTTTGCCCTAGAATTATATTCAGACGCTTCAAATACAGGGTGGGGCAGTTACGTGAATAACAAATCAACTCATGGGTGGTGGAGCACAAAAGAGAAAGAAAAACATATCAATTACCTGGAACTGAAAGCCATATTGTTTGGACTCAAATGTTTCGCAGGTGATCTAAAATCATGTAACATCCTCATTCGAGTAGACAACACCACAGCCTTGTCCTACATTAACCGAATGGGTAGTGTACAACACTTAGAGCTTTGCTTACTATCAAAAGAAATATGGCAATGGTGCGAGAGTCGAGATTTATGGCTTCATGCAAATTATGTCAATACTAAAGATAATTTAGCTGATGAGGATTCCAGGGTTATATCCTCAGAAACAGAATGGGAACTGGCAGATTTTGCTTTTAGAAAAATTGTCAGGCATCTTGGCCAACCTGATATAGACTTGTTCGCGTCCAGCGCGAATAAAAAACTCGATAAATATGTCTCTTGGCATAGGGACCCAGAATCGGTAGCGATTGACTCGTTCACCATATCTTGGAAAGACATATTTTTTTACGCCTTTCCACCATTTGCACTCATTTTAAGAACACTCAACAAAATCATAAATGATCAAGCCGAAGGCATACTAGTGGTACCAAATTGGCCCTCACAGCCTTGGTACCCACTGTTTAAAAGCTTAGTAGTGCCTGATTCAGTAACTGTCATACTTAGTCCTAATGAGAGATTACTTTCCTCTCCTTTCAGGAACACACATCCGTTGCATGCCACACTTTCCTTGGTGGCAGGGAAACTCTCCGGCAAGCCTTCTCAAGAAAAGGTCACTCAGAGGAGACAATCAATACCTTAATGGAATCGATATCGGAATCAACATTAAAACAATACAGCTCATCCTATGAGGCATGGTGGTCTTTCTGTGGGAAGAAAAAGTTTAACCCATTCGAAGCAGAAGTATCCACTGTACTAGCTTTCATGCAACACGAGATGAATTACACAAAAGCTAAATATGGAACATTTAACCAGCATAGATCGGCGCTCTCTCTGCTATTTCAAAACGAAATAGGAAAACACATTCTCATAAGAAGATTCCTCAAAGGCATACTGAGGCTGAGACCTCCAGCTCCAAAATACGATATCACATGGGACCCGCAAAAAGTGCTTAATCATTTAGTGTCGTTAGGAGACAATGACAGCCTAACCATGCTCAACTTAACAAGAAAACTGGCAGTGTTGTTAGCCCTTGCAACTGGCCAAAGGGTACAAACATTGCATTTGATAAGAGTAAAAAATGTAACCTTTCATGAAGGAGGGGCACGCATTCTCATTCCAGATAGAATTAAAACTACAAGGGTGAATGCACCCCAACCTTGCCTAGAACTGCCTTTCTTCGAAGAGGATAAGTTCTGTGTGGCCTCAACCCTCTTAACTTATATTGAAAGATCCGCAAATATCAGACCAGAATCAGAACCATTCTTATTTTTGTCCACAAGAGAGCCTTTCAAGCGAGCTACAAAAGAGACAATATCCAGGTGGATAAAGCAGGAAATGATGGCATCGGGAATCAATACTAAGATGTTTTCCGCACACTCCACACGCCATGCCGCTACTTCCGCCGCTAAGCGATTTGGTATTTCTTGGAATACAATCAGGAGAACGGCAGGATGGTCGGAGAATTCTACCACTTTTGCCAGGTTCTACAATCGGCCCCTCAAAGAGGAGGGGAACGCTTTCGTTAAAGCAATCTTCAAAAAGACTACATAGTTGTTAATTCTACAGATAAACAATGAATTGTCAAAAAATTCATCAGATATGATCTTTGTAATGTATTAAAAAAAAAAAAAAAAAAAAGTCCCACAATATTTTTTATTCTTGACTTTGAACATCTACATAGGTAAATCTTAAGTGATCTCGAGGACGAGGTGCTGTCATATAATTTAACGATCAAACGAACTTACCTGTGAAGTTCGATCGAAATTATATTAAGCACCTCGTCCGAAGAGATCACTCCCATCCCTCCCAAGCTTTAATTTATAGTTTTGAGCATAACTAAATTTGACCCTTTAAAAAATATTGTGAGATACTTTAAAATGGTAATGTCATCTGCAGAGCCGGTCGGTAAAGTAGACTACTAATGGACCAAAAATCTTCTTCTTTATATTTTGTGGCATCAACAAGTACCTAAAGGCGGTACTACATAGGTAAATCTTAAGTGATCTCTTCGGACGAGGTGCTTAATATAATTTCGATCGAACTTCACAGGTAAGTTCGTTTGATCGTTAAATTTTCGTTTCTAGCAATCTAACGAAAAAAACTTACATGACTGCCTCTCAAAAAATTACGGTTCCGTCGACCTTCACCCAACTGTTAACCGGACGAAACATACTTTTTATGAAGTTTCATAAATAGACGAATACATGTAAAGAATGGCTTGCCTATCAAAATGTGGTCCAGACTATATACAGTGAGTTTCAAAAATTAGAACCATATGGAAAAAAGTTATTATCGATTTGTCAGAAAATTTTATTCTTCATAAAAATTGGTGCATTGCAGAATACTTATACACCAGCATTCGCGTATCCTATCAAGAGAGTGTTGTTTGTTGGTCGCCTTGATTCAATGTGTGGTGAGCTCGTCTCAATTCAGCAGCAATAGACGAGGAAAGTGTGTCATCACAAATGTCATTCTTTTCAAAAACTGATTGCAAACAAAGAATTTGAGGTTACGTATTCTGTTGATGAAGACGATTTGCTTCTGTTTGAACACAATCTTCTACCAAATTCTTCAGTTTTTGACAAGACATTTATGTCATGACTTTCCCCATCTATTTGCTATTATTATTATCACTGCCAAATTTCAAATTATTCTGGAAGTGGGTGAAAATTGACTCCCAAGGTTTGATTACATTGTTATTTGTTAGTTATAATAGATAGTGTAATTGTCAGTCACAAGTGAAGCTAATAAAGTCGTGTTGATAAAATAACTCTTTTCGCTTCTCTCCAAAATATCCACCTACCTCAATGAATTCAGCAGATCAAAAACCAAACAGCAACGTTTTTGGGACGCCCTTGGCCTACAAACCGCGAATTCTCCGTTACGAAAAATCCGTTATTCACCGTATTAAAAGTTGACAAAACATTTGGTGCGTTAAATCTATTACGGTGAGTTATGTTCTCCTATTTTTAAGAAATTCTAACGTAACATGAAAATTTGCAATTTTAATTCGTTGCTCACGTCTTTATTATAATTTATTGAATGTGCGTTCAAGTCCAAATAGTCTGGAAATTGCGAAAACTCTCAGGGAATCGAAGAAATACCTAGTTATAGAAACTTTCAACAAATTCCTAACCCACAAAGTTGTGTATATATTGTGTTTGTTTATGTCAAAAGTTTTGCCAAGCTAACATATTTCACAATGTTGCACCCACATGAAACTGACTAATAAATATAACTTTAGTGCAACGATGAAACGTCTGACCCAAGGCTTTCATTGTTAAATTACACAACTAACACCTGAACAAACGACATCGATAGGAAAACCAAGTGATAAGATGCAGTGCAAACAAAATCATGCTCATCAGATTTGAATCTTTTCAAAGGGACATCAACCTCGATAAAAGTGTGTCATTTGTGTAGACACAGAAAAAGCCATTCTTGTCAGTCGTGAAATTAATTAATTAATCAATTAATATATTATTTAGTAATGAGTGTAACCGATGTCATGGACGGGTACTGTTTTTTTTTCTGAAGGGGTTTAGATTACGTTAGATTCTAGGGGGTAGTAAAGGCTATGTGGCCTCACAAGCACTTCTCCTGTATTCAAAAAACATCGTGAGAGTCGAGGGAAAGTAGGTAGGAAGAGCGATTGTAAACATCTTTAGAGGTAATGCTAAACCTTCCGCCATTGCACCTATGTGTAATGAGAGAAGCAGGAAATCTGATCGGACACTTGAAGATTTTGGATCATATTTCCCTACAAGTCGTGTCTAAACCGACAGATTTCACACCAGTTAGGTAGGACTTCGAAATGCAGTTTGAAGTGGTCATAATTAAATAGCTTCCAAACTTGCTCAGAGAACGGACCTCAACTGGGAAGGGATGCATCAGTGTGGTACACAGATGGATCTAAGATGGACGAAAGGGTTGGAGTGGACGTTACAGGACCAAATTTCAGGCTCTCAAAACCCCTTGGTAACACCCCAACCATCTTCCAAGCAGAAGTACATTCTATAGAATGTGTCCAGGAATGCCTTGAAAGAGGCACTCGAAGGGCAGAAATCTATATACTATCAGATAGCCAAGCAGCACTAAAAGCTCTGAGGTCATACACCTGTGAGTCTAAGCTGACTTGGGACTGTAAAAAATCCCTGAGACAACTGGCAGCAAATAATCCAGGTCACCCTTATGTGGGTGCCAGGTAACAGAGGAATTAGAGGCAACGTAGAAGCAGATTGCCTTGCCAATAAAGAATGGACACAATTTTCCGGCCCAGAACCCTTCTGTAGACTCCAAAGCCCACTTAAAAGAAGAGTTCCGACGCTGGGAAACCGATGAAGATTTTTAATTGTCCAGCTGCACCTTTTATGGGTGGTGTTTGGGAGAGGATGGTATAATCCATAAAAAAGATATTATATATCACTCTGAAGGAACAAACACCATCAGAAGAGCTCCTATATACATTGCTGTTAGAAGTTGAGAAAGCTGTATACGCGCCTGTATGCCGATATATAGTCACCTGTTTTTGATTGGCATTTGCTATAGTTGTTATAGGAAGCATTGCAAAGCATGTTCTTGTAGAAACACTTTTCCAGGATTGGGCAGTGGTGGTTTTGGCAGTCGTATATGGGGCTGTTGAATCATTTTCTGTTCAATACTTGCCTACAAAACTATTCTAGAACAAAATAGCTAGGTATCTACGAAAATTTGGTTTACAACACTACTTCTACGTTTCGTTCTCGTCACCAAACTATTTTGTTACAATATTTTAATTTTTAAACGTTAATTAAGAACTCATTTATCTTCGTGTAACGCCCCTCATTAATAAGGTACTTCAAACCAGTTAGTTATCTGTTATTAAAATATTTATTGTTTTCAATATAATCAAGCAGTTAAACAAATGATACCTATACCTAGTAATTATCACTACTGATTGCTGTACTGAAACGCCTTGAAATAAAACTGTACCGAATAAAGTACAGCAACATTCTAGACTTGAGAGAGGCCAACTTCCAGCAAGTGACGTAAGGTAAGATTAAAGACAACACCATCCATAGACCATAAAATGCAATATCTTCCTATGTCTGTGCATAACATGAAGCAATTATAAGGCAGTGGCGTAACATTGAGAAGGTGACTGTGTTGTGAATAAAACAAGGAATTTTATTATAGAGTTAGGACCATTTTAAACTTTTAAAGGTTTGTTCTGGTTCGAAGATCCACAACTGTTTGAAAACTGTGCAGGACACGATGCGTAGAAGCAAAGAATTTGAAAAATATGCCGTTTAATCAATCCACCAATTGAATTTGAAAACTTTTATCAGAACTTTGACTACACCACTGGATTCAGGGAGTCTCGAAATATCACTAACTGTAATTTCAGAGAAAACTGTTGATTAAAAAATAAAAAATAATGATTTAAAATGACAATTTTCAAATTGTACTATCCTCTATTATTTTCTTATTTATGAATAGTTTTCGATGAAATTTTGAACAATGATATATCACGACCTCCTGAATACAGTGATGTATTCCGAATATTAGTAAAAGTTATTATAGTGGGTTGATTGTATATGGCATATTTTTCAAATTTAATTCCCCTATAACTCTTTTATTGATTGGCGCATTCCAACGTAATTCACATATGAACCATTTGAAAATGTCGCGAAACCAGTGGTGTAGTCAGATTTTTCTACCTAGTAATTTTTTAGATTTTTGACCTTGAAAAATAAGAATTAACAAAAAGGAATCTATTATTTGACAATGAGCTTTTAAAGTTAGAAACTAGATGTCCTGCCATGTTCTTCCTATACAATATAGAGGGCGCCCATAGTTTGGTTAACACCGATCTACCGGTGGTGTCTCAGCTTTTGCCTTGACATGGATTGATAATTGGACCATTTGTTGCAGACATTAGTTATTGTCTGCAGAGACCTACACTCTTTATACTGATGAGGCGAGAACCCAGAAATCGACCAAATGTTTCAATTAATATTTTCCATGCAACTATAGCAATTGCGCAGATAGCCTTGTAGGAACTCTGCACGGAAATTCATTGGATCAAATTCAACGTTCGTCGTGGTATTAGCCAGGAAAGTAGTTGTTTTCTAATGGATTTTTGACCCGAATATATTCCTCTATTGTATAGGAAAATTACAGTGAGCATCCTGGTATGGCAGGACATCTAGTTTCTAAAAATAGTTAACCCTGAAAATTGAGATTTATTCATGAAATTTGGTGTTCTGGTGGACTTTTATAAGTAAGTTTTATAAGGGTACTTACATCTTAAATGGGTCACACTGTAGATAACAATTAGTACTTGAGTAAATTTAGGTATATTCAATAAATAACTGAATTTCTGCTTAATTAGTAACTGAATGTAGTTTGAGCAGACTCTAGAAGCTTCATTGTAATCATAATTATAGTTTTTGGGTTTTCCACAAAGTGGTTAATTTTGGCCTTTTTTCAGCAAGCCCTAGCGGTCAAACCATTTATCTAAAAAAAAAATATTTGAGATCTGCTTTTTGTAGGAAATTTGATGTACTTTATTTTAGTATAGAATGAGCTTTCTCGAAAAGTTCAAGGATTTTTACTTTTTGGCAATAAACTGAAAAAATTTCGAAAATCCTGAGGTTTTTGCGATTTTTGTAGTGGGAAGTAGCAAAGTTGAAATTCGGATTCAGCACCCCGAAAAACATTCAGAACGTGTGAAAAAAACGACTACCATATTTTTTTTCTGAAACGGGCACGCCCAGAGACGATTTGATTGGATTATAATTGGCGAAAGATAATCTCAGGCACATGACTGTCAATGGGAGTGCTGTTCTGGGGTTGTTTCCCCAATGAATCCAAGGTAGAATTTGCAGCAAACATGTTTGCAAAAGATTGCTTTTTTGCTGAGCGTTCGTCGCTAAAATTCCATCTTCCTTGGTTGAGGTAGAAAATGAGCTGGAAGTAAAATTTCTTTTCACAGCTTTGGCAAAAGACCAAAACGAGCGGGACTCGTTAGACTCCGAATCTTAGCGTTGTAAGCCTCTTCCAAAGATTCGATTGTCTTCTTGCACATGTTTATTCTAGCTTCAATATATTTGTGATCTGGTCTCAGGGTCCGGATTCTTCGATGGTATGCTGCCGTCTTGAAGGCGACAGCTTTGGAAGAGTTTCTGCCAAACCAAGGTCAGATGATGTTCTTCTCGACGTGTTTAGTATAAATCTTGACAACCCCAGCAAGTTGATCTCAAAAATTGTCTCGGTACATTGTTGGACGTACAAAAGAGAAACGCACTCTTTCCTATGGAAATACAGATAAATCCAGGCGAAGACCATCCCTGTCGGTTGAATTGTAGTGCTATATGAGACGGGCAGTGTTATGCTGCTCGATGGTGCAGAAAAAGAGCGAAGAGTGGAGATGAGCTTGTGGTCGGAGTTCCCAAGTGGAGCACAAACTTCCATGCTGTATGGATCAAGATTGGTGGTGAGAAAAAGATCAAGTGTGTTTGCATCGGGAATGTATGCGGGCAGTTCGACCAGAGTTTTTCTAGACCAAGACCATACGTGATAGTGAAAACCTCAGCTTAACGATCTGCCTTGTCTCTTTTGTTGAAATAACAACAGAAACTATGAGCTGACGTGATTATTATGAGCATACAAAATTGCGATATGACAACAATGTCTTGAATTGGTAGTAAATATTATGAAAATATGTTGTCTTCAGATAAATTCACACATTACTCTTCTAAGATCAGTTATTTTATCGGAGGAATACTCAATGGTTTTCTTTTTCAGTTATATCCATCAAACATCATCAGTAAAACCGACCAACATGGGTGACCAAGTCACCCTACGAAAAGAAATAAACGATGGCCTACTCAAGGTGATCCAGAACTTAAAAATCAAAAACTACTGTATCACTCTCACCAGGGGTAACGCCAAAGGCGACAATTACATAGGAATCATAACCAGAGCCAAAATAGACGGAGAAGATGAAAACGGCCAGACCACAACTTTGAACTTGGTTCTAAAAATCGCCCCAGAATCGAAAGAGTTTCGAAAATACATTCACATCGAACTTGTCTACCAAAGAGAGTTGCTGGTGTATACAAAGTTGTTTCCCGCTCTTTTGGACCTTCAGGCGTCTATGAAACTCAAGTCTACGTTCTACCCTTTCCCAAAACACTACGGTAGTTCTCTCGTACCCCCTTGGGAGTACCTCATGATGGAAGACATGCAAGCTCGAGGATACAGGATGAAAGACCGAAAAGGCGAGACAAACCTGAACCACTGCCTGTTGGTGATGAGAACCTACGGCAGATACCACGCACTGGCATTCGCTATGAAAGAAAAACAACCGCTGATCTACCGAAACATGCTAGAAAGTACGAGGGAGATCTTTTTCAACACGGTCGATTTGGAAAGCTTGTGCGGGACCATCAAATCTCCGTGCGATAAAGTCATCAGGCGTCTTGACGAAGTAGGAGACAAGGAGCTGATCGAGAAGGTGCGGAAGTTCATTAGGTTCCCGGTAGATGGGTTGCCGTACAACTTGTCTACCGAAGCTGCTGGGGACCATGCTGTATTCTGTCATGGCGACTGCTGGTCCAATAACTTCTTGTTCAAATACGAGGTTAGAAATTTTTAATCTATCACATCGACTTCCATTGATTATGCTTTTTTTTTTTTTTTCAAGCTAGGTGGTCATTTTTACGTTCTGATTTCCACGAAAAAAAAAATCCTGTAATGTTCAGAAAACATGGAGGTATTTTTATATTTTTCCTATTGTAGAAAAACTAGTTTATGACAGTGATTACATTCTCCTTTGTTTAATAACTCATGTACTCGGGACAGAGAAATCACTCACAAGTGTCAGTTCTAACGAATCATATTTTTTATACCCTGCCTGGGGTGATTTCACCTACTTTTATTGTCCGAATAACACATAAAGCCTTCGGCTGACGATGCTTCGTTGGACCACCCTGCAACCTTCCAAGACATGTTCGCTTCATGGCTTCACCATCAGGATCCTTTACTGAAATTTCTATTTACTGTTTTCGAGGTGACAAGTTCTGAGATAATTATTCGAATGACTCATAACCCCACTCTCGGTTTGTTTACAGATCAGACTTTTTGCCGTTTTTCATTCATTTTGCTGCGCTAAGAAGGCCATAGCATTAATATAAATACCCTCACTTCTCTCCGGAAGGGGTTCTGCTGTTTTTCGAGTTTCGACTTGGTACAAGTAAATACGTTTTCGACTGTTTGATTTTTACAAGTGTCTTAACTATTTTCACAGTCGTGGTAAAATAGTTATCTGCCGTTTGATTCCTGTATTGAATTATAAGTTTTTTTCGGATTATCAGTGCTTCTTGCTCCGGTAAATACCCGTAAGCATTCCGAATAATATTTTTCGTTTTATTCTGGCCCCGAGAGTTACTGTAAGTTGCAATTAGAACTGATAAAGGTTTTATGTAATTAATGGTATTTGGAGTATCTGCCTAGCTTTATTTCATTTTAATTAATCCGTGTACAATATCTTAATTAGTTTTATCGTTTTAATCACTCATTCACCAACGTTTCGTTCATTTCAGGACGACGATACTTCCAATCCGACAGACATCTGCATCTTGGACTGGCAACTGAGCAGATGCTCTTCCCCGGCAGTCGACATAGCGTACTTCATCTTCGCTTGTACGGAAAAAAAACTTCGCGATGCGCACTACGCAGAGCTCCTCGAGGCATACCACTCGAGCCTGCGGTTGTTCCTCGAAGAAATGGAGTGCGATCCAAATCTGTTTCCCAAGGACGTTTTTCTGAACCACATGAGCAGACTGTCTAGATACGGATTGTTGATGTCGCTCATCATAATTCCTTTGATGAATGCTGAGAATGAAGAGTTACCGGACTGGACCGGTGAAATGGATGCGGACGATCGAAAGAAGATGTTTTCGGGAGATAAGAAGAATGAGAACGTGACAGTGGAAAGGCTGGTTGATGTATTCCGAGATTTTGATCGACTTGGATATTTGACGTAACACAGCTTTCACACATTGTAGCGCAAGTTAAATGAATGGTCTTTTTATATTTCAAATCAATTTAATTGAGACGTCATTGTTGCAATATGAAAGTTGAAACCAAATTCCAAGGTGAAATTCCCGCGCAGATTTTTTCTTTGCACAGTTGGCAATCTTGAGGGTCGCGTTTAACTAAAAAAGTCAATTCAATCATAGACGAATAAGTTTTGAGTACACTTGCGCCGGAAAACATCTCATATTAGCAGCGGAATTTGCTTTTTCAGAAACGATGGGTATGTCTCGTAACGATTCTAAATGTATTTGACTAAAAACTAAAGTTTGTTTCAGCAAATTCTCACGAACTGAATGATAATGCGCAACACAGAAATTTCGTTACAGCATTATCTAGCTGAGTATGTATACTCCTCTGTAATACGCTTCATTAGTCCTATATCACAGTAGGATGTCTCTATGTAAACAAAGCAAAACTAAATAAAACTTATTGTTTCAGATTACCCCTTAATTAATTAATTTTTTCTGAATGAGTAAATACTGACTTAATTATCAAAAATTATAATCAAACTCGAAAATGTTAATTTATCTTTCAAATAAATGAAGCAAATCATGTTCTAAAATAGACTTTTAATCAAACATGAAACGTTTAAATATGAAACTTATTCTTATCCTTATTTTCGCATATTTTCAATAATAAAAACTCAAATTCTCAAATGGCAGTATGCTTTGTTCAGATAGTTTCCTAACCTACCCTAACACGTGGTAGTCACGAATACAATTTTAGTAGACCACGCGTCTCATCCAAATAACTTTAGAAATTTTCATGTGCGGTAGAAAAACGGCGATATTTTCATTAGGGGTTTCGTCCATTTGTTTGGTGAGTTAAATCATACAATATTTCTCATTATTGTAGAAAATTATAGTATCGTTTCTCAAATTCAAATTCTATAAATTCTAATAAATGTAACTAAAATGAGGTTGACTGACACTATGATGCAGATATTTCTCATTTAGTTTTGTGTAAAAATTATATTTTCGGATGCATCGCAGAGTGCCTAGGGAGGCTGTGGTTTTGTACGAAGCAATAACAATGAAGTAGCGCCTATAAAAACTCAAACATTGCTACGTCGAGTTGGTTCAATTTCTTGAGTTAAAATATTTTCAGCATTGCGAAGTTGCCGCTTCTATCAAAAAGTTCTAGCAACTTGTTTTCAAGAACTTATTCTTATTTATTATACACGGACAATGTAATCAAATCATTACCAGAATGTGTAGAAAATTTGACCAAAAATGTATCCTGAATTAACACCAATGAACGAGAGGAAGTTTGTAGAATATTTATTAAAGTTGCGTTTTATATCAATATTTTCGTAATTTTAAATTCTTAATGTCGTATCGGGAATATCTGAACCCATTTCAAAACGTGAGGTTTCCATCATTTAGACTTAGTACAATTTCACAGTGGACCTTCTAGTTGTTGAAGCAGAGTTAGGAGAAAAAACAGAGATCTTGTTTAGCCATCTTCATCCAACTCATTTATAGGAAAGTGGTAACGATTCAAGAAACTACAGAATATTTCGGATTTATTTCGAAAAATTCAGGAAGAAACTAAATAAATATTTTAATGGAACAATTCATTAGGCTTTCTTCAATGGAATAACAATGCAGTGAAATTATTATAACAAAGAATAACAATCCAAATTTCACTATATTCGGTTAAGTAGGTACAGAGTGGTTCAAAGTAGGCAAGAGTAAAGTGAAAATCAAGTAGGCGTTAACATACAGTTTACCTAACCTAACATTTTCTCCTGAATATTATAAAAAAGAATTATTTTTAGATATCCAATGGAAGCTACAGAA
Source organism: Chrysolina haemoptera (assembly GCA_958298965.1). Lineage (NCBI taxonomy): Eukaryota > Metazoa > Arthropoda > Insecta > Coleoptera > Chrysomelidae > Chrysolina > Chrysolina haemoptera. The sequence continues at coordinate 291,561 of OY282590.1, read as the reverse complement.
GCTGCCTGAATTCGTTATAAAAAGCACTACTGCCAGTTTCAGTTACTTAATAATGTTGTATACAAAGTAGGTATATTGAAACCTGGAGCTAATGACTAGATACTTGAGTCAATTTCAAGTATACAGGAAGTAATTCATTGAGCTGCTTTATGACTTCAACTTCTGAAAATCAGAGAAATGCAACTTTTGTGAAAAAATTCCCGACTAATATGACTTGACTCTTCGACTGATGTTTTCGATGGAAAAATATTAAAACTAATGTCTAAATCTGATCAAAACACATTTAAGTTGCGTTAATATCATTATTTTCATTATTTAGCAATGCCAAATAATACTAATAATACTTGTCCTTTAAGGCAAAGGCTATGCCTGTATAGACATGTGAGTTTTATGAAAGAAATAATTATTAAAATAGCCCAACCTCGAATCTACAATTCTGTACTGAAGAGAAATACTCATATCTTCCTATAGGTAACTGATTTGAGTTGTTTGAATTTTATGCGGTATAAAAATTAGAGCAAACGACAAAGTGCTGTTTAACTGAAGAATAGAAGACGGGACCTGGCTAATGACTCTGAATGAAAAGGTCCATAAAAATGCAGTGACCTTCAAAACCAACGCCATCCAAACTTTCAGGAATAGCCTTTGCTATCAGGGATGGGATTCTGTGTACATTAATTGGATTCGTGCATACTTGACAGACCCTGGAGGTAAAACAAACTCAATCGTAGAAAAAGAAGAAGAAATAATCTCACTTTTCCGTTTCTTTTCGTTTGCTGTTCTCCTATTTTTAAGTAAACAATTTGTGAAAGTTTATGATTTTTTCACTAAATAGTGATTGTGTTTCTATTGAACGACACTAAAGAACGTTTCATTATAAATAAAGCAGAAAAGTGGGGTTAGGTGGGTTACCTCCAGGGTCTGTCAATTGTGCAAGAAACCAATTATCACAATAATAGTGTCTGAACAAGAAACTCATTAAATGTCTTGGATAAGTCATTGAAGTATATGTTATTATATGACTTATAGGCAAGGTTTACCTTATGTTGAAGTTACCACCTCATTCATCATTTAATGCAATAGTATGAAAAAAAACTTGAGTGAAAATGTTTACGGAAGTAAGGAAAAACGTATTAGCTATCTCAAACGACAGGCCGTTACGAAAAAATACAAACTGGCTGATAGTCTTGGTGACCAAGGTCGTAAAAGCTAATGGAAGATGGTACCATCAGCCAAGGATCTCAGAGATTATAAGGAAACATCAAATGTGACGGGTGAATAGTAGCTATTTTCATAAAAGATTCATTAGGGCCATTAGGGATATCTAGGTCATTTTGTTGTCTTGCGTTTGGTTCAATTTAAATGATTTTTAAGTACGATTTTTATTCAAATCTATAGTTCTTCATTTAATCGTTCCCCAACTCTTGCAGTTCAATGCCAAGCATAAAAATAGAAATCACTGGATGACAAATATAAACAATGCAACTTTCACATCCATGTGGCTTTATGTTCAGAAAACATAGAAGGAATATCTCAACCAGCGGGTTTGAACCCTAAAAAATAGAATACGAGCAGCTGAGATATTGGAGAAGTCACAAGTCCAATGACTTGAAGATAATTTTTACAGCTAACAAAATATCGATTAAAGGAATCGATAATTTCAATATAACTGCCTAATAGGCTGTTCACCATCGTTCAGACTGATTCAAGAAAATTCCGTTCATAAAACTAAAAGCAAGTCTATAAATGTTATGGCCGGTCGTCTACTCTCTCAGTTCTGCTCGTACACTAATACTGGAGAACGGATCATACCCCAAGGGCAAACCCGCCTTTCCAAAAAATCCTATTCTCAGAACATCAGATCTACATTCGATTCTCGTACACCTCACAGAACCTTATATATACGTTGGCGAACCTTTCAAACTGGCACCGCACGCGTCGCAAACAGTCTTACTCTTGGAATTGACCAGCGTACACTTGGAACACTCGGCTCCGCCTACTTCTATGGGCTGCTCCAAGGTGGCGCTACGGCTCTTGCCGCAAATCTCGCATATATCCGTACCGGCGTTGTTCAAAAACGTGCACGTTTTGCAGTGCCACCTGTCGTCGGCGAGTTTGCCCGTCGTCTTCTTCTTATTTTTATCTTCTTTGGCTTTGCTGTCCAGCGTCCTGCTGTTGGAGGGCTTGTCGGCCAGGGCGGCGGTTTTGTCTCTGGGGAGGGTCTTCGTTTTCATGTAGTTCACGAGCGAGTTGCTCTTTTGCGCGGGTTTCCTGACTGCCGGCGTGGTTGCCAGGTTGTCGTAGCTGCTACTCGGAGACGTCTGCGGGTCAATCCTACTCGCTTCGAGGTTTTTGTTCCTTTCACCATCCGTCTTCTTCGTTACTTCGCTGTACTTCGTTCTGTCGTTGATACTGAGGTTGTTCAACGCCTCGTCGAGGTTGGTCGCTTTGATTTTCTTCGCTTCTCTGGCAAGTCTAGCGGAATTAGGGCTGAGAACGTCTCCGCGCTCGCCTAGGTCTTTGGAGTAGCCCTGGCTCTCCAGGTTGCGGTAAACGTACTCCCAGTCTTCGAACTGCGATTCGTTTTTGTCGGACGCTTCGTCTGTAAAGTTGTTTCTAACGTCGTTATTGTTTTTTGCTTTGTACAATTCGTTATTAACATATTCCGTGTGTCTGAGTTTGTGGGTGGGCCTTTCGAGTGTTTCGTAAGGAGGAACGATCTGAGACTCGACCTCGATGAGCTTGGCGGTCGGTACGGCGTACTGCGGAGCAGGCTAGAAAAAAAAATCATACAGATGCGATAAACTTGACAATCGGGTGCTTTCCGTAAATGAATAAATTGATAAGTGAGTAGATAAATTATTTGCTTTTGGCGCTTTTGCTTCAAGAATTCATGGGGTTGAAAAACAGGGATTTAACGTTCTAGAAAATCTTCAAAATGTGTTGAAAAATAATAAAAAATTCATGAACGCAAAGTTTCAAGTCGAATACAAAATCGGCAAGCTTTTGAATATGTAACTCACAGATTGACTCACATTACACATCTGAAGAAATTATTTTTACTTGTTATCGCGTTTGAATAAAAGCTTGTCTTTAATTTTTTTTTATTGATTTGTGGTTTTTAGTTGGTAATCTATGGATTTCTGATGAAGCATGGTTATTTCAAGGCCTGTTTTCTGCGAGTTTTGAGCTATCCATCTCTTCAATGGAGAGGCCTTCAAAATATCAACTCGTCCGCCATCATTGAATCAATGAATTTTTACAAAACATTCATGATCTTCACCCACAAATTCCCCCATATAGCAATTTTGATGTGAATCGGACCGTATTCTTCTGAAACTTTGAATTTATCAAGAGCCTCCAAATATCAATTTTGAATCGAATCGGACCACAATCACAAAACTCCGCCATCTTAAGCCGCTAACTTGGTATAATCAAATTTGATAAAAAAATCATTATCTCCGACCTCAAAAACCCCCACATACTCATTTTGAATGGAATCGGACCATAACCACAAAAGTAACTGTTTCGGGTTTAATGTCCGAAAAACAACAGTTACTTTTTAAATTCCAGTCGCGAAAGCCTCAACCAATTTACCATAACCACAAATCTCGTTCGCCATTTTCTCTAACAACTTGTGGGTTTGTGTTTGTACAGCAAATGAGATAAAATAAGGAATAAGAATCAACCAATTAAATCACGGCTTTCTTGACATACAACTTCACGTCAGTGCTGTCAACAATTTCATCAGCACATGCGCATTTTGTGTTTTCGAACTAAATAAGATAATAAGTTGAAAGTTGGCAATTAATTTCTTATTTCCCATTTGGTGTATAAACGTTCCAATTAGAAGTGGGTCAAAATTCACATGCAAGATTTAACCCATAACTAATATGGCTTGTAATAAGCCAGCACTTCGAGGAGACATTAAATGTCAGACAACGATCATAACAATACACATGCGTTAACCATTTTGCAACGTTGCCAAATGCGCTCTTTATGAACGCTTGAGAAATATAAGCCGTTTTCGATTGGCGTTTGGTTCTGGTAGCAGTTGACATAAAAATGACAGCAGTTTACTTTCTGGTACTGTTAATGACGTCAACCACTAACTAACTGGTTAGTGGTTGTGGTAATCAATCAACACATTATTCACTATGACGTCATTAACAGTACCAGAAAGTAAACGGCTGTCATTTTTATGTCAACCGCTACCAGAACCAAACGCCAATCGAAAACGGCTATAAATTCAATTGATCATATTCACCGTCGCCATATTGTCATGCCAACTTACCCAGGGTTCTCAACTAAGAGTAACCAAATTTACTGATTCCATACATCAATGAAAATTTAAAATGATATTTATTTAGACAGCGCATTTCTCAAAAACTGAAAACTATGCTGAAAACTATGGGTCCGTGGACAGAAACGTTTTGAAATTTCCAAAAACATAAGAAAATGGCATTTTGAAAGAAAAAGAGATGTGAGAAGGCAATGTCAAAAATAGCACATTTTTGGTTACCGCATGTATAAGACAAATACATATAAAGTTCAAAATGTTTTACTAAGTTATAGTGCCAACGTTGTCATTATTAAAACTTGTTAAAACGTGTTTTTTCTTCAGTTAAATTTTTCAGAAACTCACAAAATACGCATATGAAATATGAACTAAATAAAACATTCTTGATTTTCGCGGTTTTCTTACAGATACGTTATATTTTCAACCGTTAGTAACAATGGATAGTTGGTATTGTCGCATGACAATATGGTGATGGTGAATATAGCCATCTTTAATTTCTTCTTGTGGAAAATAGTGTTTTTCGATTTTTTAAGAAAGCAAAATTGTTGAAAAATGGGGTTTTCGAAACAGTAATTCTTGCAAAAACTTCACATACAGGATAATTTGAAATTAATTAATTTTCAAATTCCTCCAGTATTGAGAAAATTAATACAGAAGCAGAGAAAATATGACCTTGTGATAGAAACCAAGTGAATGGCACATATGTGAATGGTCTTGCAGTTTTCAGGCACACGGGACAAAAATGCAAAGGCACACGGGACAAAAATGCAAAGGCTTGTAAATTGCACGTGTTTTCATAAACTAAATAAAATATCCCTTTGTAACTAAAAAAAAAACAAACATACCTGAGGAGCGTTGTACCCATTATAGTATCCGTTGGTGTTCAAACTAGGCCTGGACGACGCGTCAGCGTATGACATGTACCCGTAAGGCCTAAGAGCCGCATAGTTAGAGCAGCACCCTCCGGCGAACTGGCACTCCTGCGACGGCGGCAGTCCGACATGAAGATGGTTGTTGAGGGGCGGAAAAGAGTGATTCACCACCACCTGGGCCATGTTCGCAACCGGTATGGACTGTCCCCGGATCCCGGCCAGAGTGTCGTAACCTTGAGAGAAGGCGCGCGAGTGATCTTCATATTGCCGCTGCTGTTGCTTGTACTTCAAGGCTTTGACGGCCTGTTCGGGGCTGCAGATGTGGTCCTTGCGGAACTGCAGCACTTCGTACCAAGACACTTTGTAGGATGCCGACAGCTCCTCCCAGATTAACTTCCAAATCTGAGAAAGCAGGATTATTAACAAAGTGATATCGGTGGGAGCCGAAACAAACCTGTCGAAGCACGGTAGACAGAAGTACTAAAGTAACTTGTAATCCAGTACGATTGGGTTTTATACTATTTTGGACTCCTAATGGTTTCATTAAAGTAAACCTTCTATAAACTTGACCAAACCGTAACTGATTAATAAAATTACTTCAAATTTCTCTGATACCACTGAGTGGTTTCAAAGTTTCAAGTATTCTATAATGTGGCACGTTGAAAGGAAACCGAAGTACTTGAAATTGGCAAGAATTTTAAGAGGTAATGATAGCACTTACTTTCTAAATTAAATTTGTTCAAGAAATCTTGTTTAGATTTCTTGGAAATTAGAGCACTGGTACATCGGTTGATTAAGTGATCAAAGTAATCAAAAAGCTGCTCTTCAACACGAAAACTATTCTGGGTATTTCTCAGTATTTTATGGTTGTTTGAGAATCTCAAAATATGTCAAGTACTGTATAGCAAAGTACCTGTGATACTTCAAATATTATTGAAGTATTTTTAGAATAATAAACAAGTACTTCCAGAGGTAAGAGGTAATGATATCTACAAAAGAGAATTTTAGAAGGAATCAGTACTCAACAGGTCTGCTACCAAGAAATGGATCATTTACTATCTTTCATCAATAAACATTGGCAAATTTTTTAAAGTGAAAATCAGAACTAATATCGCTGAACTATAACACCCGATCAACACTTGAAATATGAAAGTAGTTTACCTGGCATTCAACGTATGCAACTAAGCAATCTTTGGAGACCGTCTTGACACGGTCAGGGCAAATGGGGCCTTCCAGGACTAAAAGACGGTCCCCGTGCAATTGGTAGCCCATAGCTTGGAACATTTTCTCAGCTCCTACCAAATTGGCTTCAATCTGATGTTTGTAGAATCCACAGTAAGTCTGAAATAATAAAATCATTGACTTACGAGGTAAAATTCCTATATTCTGTACACACTCCGTTGAAAATTATAGTTTGAAGCACAGTTTCTCAAATAATATTTGCCCAAAACGGGCTTTACCTTTATTTGGCGGTACTCTTTTCTCCAAGGTTGAGAAAGAAGGTTTCCCGCATATAGCTGGATGGCATTGAAACCTGTGGCTGCTTTGTAGCCACTGAAATCTTTTTTGAAAACCGCAGACTGTTCCAAAACATCTTCAGTCTCCGCAAAAGTGAATTTTTGGGAATTAGCAGTGATACACAGAAACTCCTGGATGTACTCTAAAAATAGGAAGTAAATACTCACATGGACTTCATTTGTTGATTGAAATTACCTTCGAGTTTGATTCTCTGGTCGAGTTTTTCGGAACTTTCCTCCATTTCCAGGTAACTCAAGTGACATTTTTCTATTTCGTGCCATAATTCCCGAAAGTTGCTTTGTACTAGACGATAATTTTCCATTATGACCATATTTAGTAGTATTTTAAGCTACTTTATAAACATTTGCTACCAAGCAGACTTCAGACCACCTCTACAAACACTTGATTACTCATCAACCTTAAAAAACAATAACAATCTTTTTACTCACCTTTTGACAGAAATACCCGATAAGCTTGGAAATATTTTTGTTATTTTTGTAATACTCTGTGCAACATTTCCGTCATTTCAACATGACACAATTCAACTTGGAAATCGCATTTTCGCAATGCTAATGTTATATTTTTAATCCAAGATCCACATTTCCACACTTCCTTTTAAAAACCAAACCAAACCAAACCAAACCACGATTCACAAAATCACAAATATTCATTATTCAAACAGCTGTTTAATGCCAAAACTGGAAGGAAGGGACTATTGGTTGGTTCACAATATCGACTATCGAAGAAATCTTACCGTACCGTAAGGGCCGGTTTATTAATATCCTGAGCGTAGTTTGACTGAAAGCTAAGTTGACTAGTGGTTATATACATAATATATGGGTGGTTAGAATGAATTTGGCATTAGCTCAAATGAAGTATAAAACCGAAGACATTGAAAGGTTATTTATTGCACAATAAAGGATGTCTGTCAAATACGAATAAAACAAAATCAGTGAACTCTATGTTTCATGTTTGCGTACAACTATTGTTCTTCTGTTTTACGCACTGGGGTGGGATTCTGTGTACCATAGAATTCTATTGTCGACAGTTTTGTCTCTTTCATAATATCATCTGGCTTTTTCTATCTACAATAGAATTCTATGGTACACAGAATCCCACCCCAGACCTCTTTTACGAGCAAACAATATTTTCTATATATATATTTATAACACAGAACACATGTATTCTGTGATATTTAATTCGAAATATAATGATCATAAGTAATAATAAATACCAGAAACGAGAACAAAATAAACTCATTATGAAGACATTTGGGATCGTAATGAGTTTTGTTGAATTCATTGATTATCCTTTTTCTAAATGGGGAACACGCATTATTTTATTTTTTGTGTTTTCTGCATCAATTCGGGTCCCAAAAATCAAATTTAGTGAAAATATACTTCCTCATATCCCATTTTTTTCCTAAAATTTTAAGGGCTTCTTATGGTTGTTTCCGGAACATTGAGTAATTTTGACAGTTTTAGGCAAATATTACACAGCCTTTGAGAGCCATCTAACAGTGAAAGGTTAGGTTATAATTATATATATTTTTTTATTGTTGTTCGCTGTTAGATATTTGCATCATATTTTTTATTTTGTAGGATTGTATTTTGACGTTACGAACTTTGTTCGATTTAATGAATAGTAGCTTGTTTACCAAAAATACTCCTCAATCATTAACGTCACTTCAACATATTTTTTGTGGTGCGTTCTGGTTGTGGTTCTAAATACCCCCCCCCCCCCCCGTATTGCGAAAGACCTTATTTCAGATTCAGCAGCAAGTTAATTGAAAAAAATGTGATATTTTTGTAATATCTAACAGAAAACAACTATACTTCTCCATGTCTTTCAGCCGCAGATGATTCCATAACTGATTTTTGATTTTATGAACAACCTGTTGATATTTTCAAACAAAAATCGAAACTTTAACCTATTTTGACATTTGTGACGTCACAACATTGATATATAACTGATTTCCTTTCAAGGGTTTAATGCATTTAATGTGACCAGGGCTTCTTATTCTAGTTTAATCATTGGCTGAAAAATGACATGTATCAAAATCTACCAATAGTAAGTGTAAAATAAGAAGCCCCGGGCTTAACACTCCTAAATGGAAAACGCCATTAATAGGATCTTTCTTTACAGATTCATTCACTTCAGTTGGAACTGCTCTCACAAGTCAATCTAGGCATGTTCGTTTTCCAAAGAACCATCCATCAGTGATACCAAGTATGCAAAAGAAAACTGTGATGACAGCTGTGACATATGCGATATCGATTTTTGACTTTGACATTTGATAATGGCGCGTGCCAAAGCAACTTCAGTGGCCAATGCCCTTTAAGCAATCCTGTGGTCGTTATAATTACAGCTGATGAATGCAATTATCTACCAACGAAATAATCATAAACTGTACAATTCGTACTAATAAACAATGTTTAGTGTATTAGGAGCTTGACGGTCCTGAGAAAGATTTGCGTTGTTTACCATCTGGCATGCAAATAATGAAGATATAGTGATACAACCACCGAAAACTTATGGAAATGTCATTGCCCCAGGATCAAGACCATTGCGCCAAGTATTTTCATTTCACTATGGACTATGACAGCGGATACATGTCTCACAACCCTGAATCGAATCTAGACTCGTCCACAGAACATATAAACGAAATTCTGAAAGAAGAGTCTCGTGACAAACCCGTGTATTTGAGCGAAGATGCCCTGTTGGAAAAGCCAGAAGTTCGCAGTCGGTTCTTCAATCTCAGCACGGAAATCGACAAGGAAGATTATGAAGAAACCCGATACCTCTTCAATTCCTCAGACATTGGCAGCGAAATAGTGCCACAATCAGTGGAAAGTCGAGAAATTAGCTATAGTGGATTCAATACAGACTGCGATATCTCGGATATCGAAATACCGTGTGCAAGCAAGATATACGTGAACAATTCCAGCTTGGCCAGTGCCTCAGACGATAATAATGACAGTGGGAACCAGTGCGACGCAAAGACTGTGATTGACGAGAACAATTCCTGTTGGAGGGACGACGAGGGGTTCAGGGGCTTTCAGAAACCACCAGTCGCAGCCTTTAGCAACATAACTAACACACTGGCAACTAGCGATCCTAAGAAAAAGTTAACCCTTATATTTTCAAAATGTGACAAGGAGAATCTGTACAGCGTGAAACGTAAGTACCATAGCTTGACTCCTGACCGCAGTTTGACATTGGAAGACCAGGAAGGTTACCGCGGCGAAGCCCTACAACTGCTCCCGGATGTTCCTAAGGATGTCACTTGTGACGAAGTAGATGTTAGTGGGTGTTCAGATCAGAAAGGGGGTGTTGTGGATATGAGCATTGAAGAAAACTGTGTGGACATCAAGGAGGAAGAGGTAAAGTAAAGTAAAATTCTGTTCAACCTTTTTATTAATGATCTTACAAATTGCTTTCAAGAAAGTGAAGCTTTGCTTATAACAACTATTACAAACACAATTGAATAATTCTAAAAAAAATTATCGTAACTAACTTAATTTTGAGGCTATTTCTATTTATATTTTTTTTAAAGAAAGCACTTTTTATGTAATTTAAAAAACCTCCCCAAGTTTTCCTCGCAAAATGCACAGTTTTATCTCTATTTGACTCCAATCTCTCATTTAGAATTTGAGGAACAAAAGCTAACCATTAACATGCCGTATCTCAGTCAAAAAAGTGTCCTTTTTTTCTCAGGCTACAATTTTAAATTCACTAGTTTTTTTTGACAAAATGCATATTTTTCGAGTTATTCGCAAGAAAACGAATAAAAACGTTGAATTTTTCGTCGAAAAACTGGTACTTTCAATCGCGAATAACTCGAAAAATATTAATTTTACGAAAAAAAAAAAAAATGTTGAGAACATTTTTTACTGAGAATTAGTTTTTCACCGATTCCTGTGTTTGAAATGTAATGAAAAATTTCAATCCTGAGATGGGGTGGCAACCACCCCCAGGATGAAAGCGCCCCTTGGCATGATATGGATTTTGATCCTTGGGCTATTCCTTGCCTACTATTAAAATTAGGATAAAAAATTTGCGATCTCTAGTGCTTCAATTCCTGGACTATAGTTACCTTTGTATTTTTTTATCAATAGGTGTCTCCAAAATTCACGGCCTGCCAGAAGGAGTACCCTTTTTCTGAAACATTTTCCAGAAACTTCATCTTCAGTCCTGTGAATGACACAACGAATGATGACGAGGAACACGTTGTGCCAAAAATGAAGGAGGTTTCAGACATCGAGATCAAGATTGAGGAAAACCTGCCTGAAAATCCCGAACAAAGCAAACAACTGGACTTGATTAAGACAGAGGAAAAAGAAACAAGCGAGCAAGTTGTTGAAAGTGATTTGATGACCTGCAGTGAAAAACCCTTGCCGCAGCCTCTGAAAACTCCAATAAAAAAATATCAAAGTAGCTTCATCGGAAGTGCCACTCCAGATTTATTTGAGGAGGACGAGGTTGAAAGGAAGGTTCAAGTTTCAGTACCACCTCCCACCGTCAGGGAAGATAAATATATTCACAAAAAAGACAAGACCATCCTCAGGCGAGTGCAAAACAACCTAAAGGGGGTTATTCCCCCTCATAGTATGACCGTTATCAATATATCTGTGGATGAAATCTTGAATAAAATCGAGATCAATAAAGATTATTTTTGGACCTCGTGTACGGTTGAGAAAAAAACCGAGAGTGAACCTAGTCAATCTATGAATAATAGTGGTAGTAATAGTGACGATAGCATCCTCGCTGGTTCATCGAAGTCCCTGCTTGTGTCTTGCGGATTGGAGGATTGCATCAATAAGAAGTTTCCTGAGATTCTCGAAGACAGATGCCATGGTTTATAGTGAGTACAATTATTTTCATTTATTTCGACAACAAAAAAGTTTGTATCATGTTTAAATGAAAACTTCAAATATAAGTAAGATAACTTTATTTTAAAATACGGGCATCCTAATATACAGGGTGACCCAGGGTTAAACCGCCAAACGTTCAGTATAGGTTTTTTGAGTGAAAATGGGTGACCCAATAAAGTACACTAATTATTATTATTATTAAAATTTTTTCTTCATGTAAGCATTTGTCCCAATTTTCTTTGTTTTCAGTATAAAGGGTGACAGAGTTGAAAAAAACACGTTTTTTTTCAATTCTAAGTGAATGAATGAATGAATGACACATACTTATATGAAGAAAACATCTTATTTTCATCTAAAAAACCGACTGAACGTTTGGCGGTTTAACTCTGGGTCACCCTGTATATATATATAGGAAAAATTCGTGACTGGCTGTATACAAGTATTTTCAATTTGTGGGGTTGCAGTCAAATCAATTTCTAGGAAAACTCTATGGTACTGTCAAGCTTTCGGCAATGTTTATTACTTGGAGTACTTACTAACGTGAGAATGTATAATAAAATTGACAAAAAACGAAAACAGAATAGAAATGAAGTAAAATGAAATGATTGATGTAGGAATGACAGTTTTTTTGTTGTATATTAGGCTTGCCTACTTAATAAATACTTACTACTTACTACTTATAAATTTTGCTGAGATTACTCAGATCAGTTCTTCTGTTCATCGACTGTTCATCATTATTAATTTGAACCATTTCCCTGAAAATTCTTTTAGATTTCGTCTACACTCGCTTTTATGGGAAATGATGCGACCATTCAGTGTTCTAGACGTCTGACCGATATAACTTTTGGGACAATTCATGCAAAGAATTTTATATAACGGATTTTTGCAATTTTAAAATGGGTATTAAACCTTACCGTATAATTTAGATATTGTAGTGATATTCTTCCTTAATTCATAATTATTATTTTAGCCACAACTGCAGTAAACTGTCAGAAGAGTTCGAAGACCTCTGCACGAAATACGGTCAGAGGTATGTCGGGGCAGAGACACAGTCTACTTGCAGTGTGTTCGAATCGAACTGTGTCAGCCCCACGAAGCGGAAGCAGATGAAACAGCGGTGGGCCGCGAAATCTCCTGGCAGGCGCCTCAGTCACTTGGCCAGGAGAAGGATAACGTTTTCGAGCATCAACTTGCAGACAGGCAACTCCCTTGCCGGGTCTAGGGCTAGGCAGATTTTGGTGGACACCAAGTAAGTTATCAGGTCTAAGTACTACCAGTATTACAAAAAATCATTGCATGTGAATCAGACATACATGTCCGAATACTTAAAGACATACCTCACACTACAAACGGTAATTTTTTGTTTTTAATTTTTTACCATTGATATCTACTCACACAGATACATATCACAAACATACACAATACACAAACTCTATGAAAAGTATGAACGTCTTTTTTTTGTTTGTATTTTTTTAATGGTAAATCTACTCACAAATACAAATGCAAAACACATTTACAATTTATAAGTACAAACAACAAAACAAACATGCAAAAAACAAACATTCAAAATACATAACGTTCATGGATGTTTGCTTTTACATACCAAACAAAAAATATACTGACATGCAAAACTTATTCACATTCTTTTTTTTGCTTTTTTTTGTATATTTCACACAAAAATAAGCACACAAGCTCAACACCAACATACAGACATGCTAAACACAATTATTCAAATACATAAAGTTAATGAAAAGTCCAAAAGTTTAGTTTTTGAATTTTGTGTTTTTTACATGGATTAGCCAATACGTTTTTTTTTGCGGTAGTTTTTCATGTTTTCTCCAACAAAGATAAAAGATGTAAAACATTGGAACATTGGTTTCATTCCATTCATCATTTAGGAAAGTTTGATTGAATCATTGTTTGCAAAATGAATATAATAAGGCATATTTTGACAGTACTTTTGTTTGTTTTCAGAAACCTAGACCGCTTGAGGAGAAGAAGTCCCAAAAAATCTCCAAAGAAAACCCCCTCGAAGAGCCCGAGAATGAAAACTCGTACCCCTAGCAGTTCCGCCAAGAAGAAGCTGGCGATGAGGTTCCGAAAACTCACCGGGGAGATAGAAAAAACAAGCAACTCCTCTGACAACCCTAGTATGTCCTCAAAGAGGGCCCTGTTCACAAGTCCGGACTGTGATAAGAAATCTAGTCTATTTATGCCAAGTAAGTGTAAAAAACGCAAGTTATTGTGTAGTGTAATGTGGGTTTGTTAAGTATATTTGACTTGTATGTTTTAAGTATGTTTGTTGTGTATATTGGGTCTATTAAGTTGTGCAGTGAGTGATATTGTTGAGTATGTGTGAAGTGAATGTAGGCTTGTTAATTGTTTACGTTGAATATAGGAGTATTGTATTGTATGTTTGTAGTGTACGTTGACTTGTTAAGTATTTGTATAATATGTGTGAGGTGTATGTGTGTAAGTGTTGAGACTGTTGAGTGTATGTCAGGTCCTAATCATGTTTGTAGTGTATGTTGGGATTTTATAATATTTTTAATGTATGTGGGTTTTAAGTTTGTTTGTTATGTATGTTGATTTGTTAAGTGTATGTGGTAGGTTTTGAGACTGTTGAGTGTACGTCTAGTCTTAATGATGTTAGTGTGTGTGAGGATTTTAGCATATTTTTAGTATGTGGGGTTCGAGTATGTTGTGTATATGGGGATTACATCATGTTTATAGTATGTGGAGTTTTAAGTATGTTTGTAGTGTATGATCTTTTGTTAAGGATATATGTGTAGATGTTGAGACTGTTGAGTGTATGTTGAGACTTGAGTCTTGATCATGTTTGTAGTATATGTGGGGTTTAAGGATGTTCGTAGTATATGTTGATTTGTAAAGTGTATGTCTGATTATGTTTGTAGTGTATACGGGGTGTTGAGTATGTTCGTAGTATATGTGACTTTGTTAAGTTTATGTGGGGTTTTAAGTATGTTTGTAATGTATGTGGTGTTTTGAACATGTTTGCATTGTATATGGGTTTGTATACGTGCTATGTGTGCAGTGTGTGTCTTGTGCACTATTGTTGACGAACATGAACTCTTCCTAGGTACTTCCGGCTTGTCGGCGTTGGACCACGAAGTCAAGCGACCGTCCACGAAACGCGCCCTCTTCATGTCGCCCAACCGAAAGTCGCCCATGAAGCGTTCACCCTTCAAGCGTTCGCCCTTCAAGCGGTCGCCGTTCAAGAGGTCGCCCTTCAAACGTTTCGAGCTAGACAAGAAAAGGAAACGGACGGACTCCGAGGACGGACGTCCCGCGAAACTGCCCAAGAGCCAGCTGGAGGACGCGAGGCCTTCGACGTCGGAGCACCGAACGACGGACAGGTCGAGGAGAGACTCAGCGGCGAGCCAGACGCCCGCCGGAGAGCTGAGTGCGGTGCATAAAAAGGTTAGTGTGGGGGGTGGACGATGCGTATTGTGATGCTCGGCAGGGTTGTGGTTGCTTTAAAATGAAATGGTTTGAATTCTAATAATAAATCATTCATATAAAGAATTAAATAAATACCTGTTACAAACATTCCAAAAAGGATGATTCAATTCATTTGACAAACTTAAGACAAACCAAAAAAAATATATATGAAGTGATACATAAGAACATTGGAACTGATAAGAAAAAAAGCAAACATCAATTAGTCAAATTATGAATAAAATCGGCATACACAAATAGACATAGTACAAATGATATGCAGTGTGATCCATTTAAAATGGAAGCTCCCTCGTGACACTTACATTTTTAAACCAATTGGAATAATTTTTTTTCATTTGGTAGACATTGAAAAAGTTCACGAGTACACTGAATTTCATGAAGAAATCTTCATTTTGAGATCCAACTATTCTTATTTTCAAAAAAATCTGATTACACCACTGGATTCGCCATATTTTCAAATTGTTCATATATAAATTACGTTGAAATGCGTTAATCAATGAAAACGTTATTAGTGAATGAAATTTGACTCTTAGGAAATGTGCTTGTTTATTCATACCATTATACTGCCAAAAAGTATGTACCATAAGGGAAAAAGGTTTATTATTAGAGTATTGGAAAAAAGATTTTTGGGAAAAGTTTGTGCATGTCCGATAACCTAAAAATCGATTTTGACACATGTCACGTGTCGAGTAAAATGGCAAGATATCGAAAAAAGTTATTTGAAAAAGTTGCTTAGAATTCAATTTTATACACATATACAAAGTTTGACAAAAGAATGTGAGAGAATTGAAAATAGCAATAATTTTTTTTAAATATTTTCCTAGCTGTATAAAATATCAAATTATTTTCCTATGAATAGCTTGACCATACTGAAATATTTGTATTCCAATGATTATTACAAAACTTTCTCATTTTCTCCACACCAGAGAGCACTAAATTAAAAAAAATTAATTTTGTCAGAACCCTTGCTGTTACATTGGTTCGTATCTAACAGTTATATCAGAATTCCACGAATATTGCGATGATGGAGAAATCCAAAAATATCGAGTTTTTCTTATTATAATCAATTTTTGATGATAATCGTACACGAACGTTTCAATTCGCACATAAATTAAAGAGGCTAGAGTTTTCAACATTGCATGCGAAGTGATACTCTCTGGTATGACTATCATCGAAACTTGATTATAATCTGGAAAACACCATGTTTCTGGAGTGTCATGTCATCACAATGGTCGTGGAATTCTGATTTAACTCTTAGATACGAACCAATGTAACAGCCAGAGTTTCGACAAAATCCAATTTTTTTAATTTAGTGCTCACTGGTGCTGAGAAAATGAGAAAATTTTGTCATTCTCATTGAAATACAAATGTTTCAGTATGGTCAAGCTATTCATAAGATAATAATTTGATATTTTAATACAGCTAGGAAAATATTTTTAAAAAAATAACAATTTTCAATTTTCTCTCATTATCTTTTCAAACTTTGTATATTCAATTCTAAGCAACTTTTTGAAATAACTCTTTTTGATATCTTGCCATTTTACCCCACTTTTTGCCTTTTCATAGTAATTTTTTTCAATTTGCCGCCATACCAGCGATCACGTGACATATGTCAAAATCGATTTTTAGGTTATCGGACATGCACAAACTTTTCCCAAGAATCTTTTTTCGAATACTCTAATAATAAACTTTTTTCCCATATGGTACATACTTTTTGGCGGTCCCTGTATATTGGATTATAAAAAATAATTGTAATTTATAATGAATAAACTTTATTATTATTATTATTATTATTATAAATCTTTCTTTTGTTCTTCCTTCCGCAGAAACTGCAGTGGGCCGTCTACGAAGCTCTGCGCTCGCAAAACGTCACTCCGGCGCACGCGCAGTTCAAGGTGTTCGCGTCGGTGCTCGCGCGGCTCACGCGCCGCTTCCTGCCCGACCTGAGCGCCGCCGCGCCGCGCCCCGAGGGCGGCACCAGCGAGCGCATGCTGCGCATCGCGCGCCACCACGTCTTCGCCGTCGTCAAGGGCAAATCGGTCGACGAGATCTACGGCGAGCACGTCAGACAGAGGGCGCGCCACCTCAAGCCGCACGGCTACGTCAGCGTCGAGGAGTTCGTCGCCGGCAGGGAGAACAAGGAGAACTCGCTAGATGGCAGGGCGGGCGGCTCGCGGACGAGGGAGAGAGAGGCGTTAGTTCCTTGTAAGTACTGAAACCCAAGATGGATAGAAACCCTGGTGCGTTCATTTATACCTGTGAAATCGGCCTACCAAAACTGTTAAGGTACGGCCTACGTGATTCTTCATATTTTATTAGATCGGATTAGCTTCACGATCGTTCGTAGATGGCGGTAAAGTCATTACAGATTGATAAATGAATACTTGTCATGATGACGTTGGATAATTGTCATTGTCATGACATGTTTACATTTCGTATTTATTCAATTTTGTTAAAAAATACGACATAACATGTTTAACGTGCTTATTTCATCAAGAATCAGAACAGTAATTTTAAATTAACTAGTTGGATATGTGATATGTACGGGATATTTAAACAATGATACTAACCTTAGATCTTTCATACAAACGCAGCCATGTCCAAGTACAAACTTGAAAAAACATTATGCACTACAAATACAAGAATTACAGAAAACTCAACAATAAACAAATAACTAATCATTGCGAAGTGAACGAAAAGTAGTAAAAGAACAGAAAAAACGATAAATATCCCGATGAAATGTAAATCACAGTTAATCAAAAATTATAAACATAGTCAAAAACAGTCAAATTTCAAATATTCCAAAAAATATATGACTCAGTACTTCGGAATGTAAACACGGCTATTTTTGATAATGCGCCATCTACTGACAACGGGAAAGCTAATCCCATCTTATTACATTAACAACTTTGGGTGAAACAAAAGCGAATCAGTCAATCCACCAGGGTTTCTATCCATCTTGCTGAAACCCTTATGGGCTATTTTTATACAATAAAATATGAAAATAATATGTATACAGTGTCCGCCATAAAGTTGGCTACATATGGTAAAAAAAATTGTTTTTGAAATTTCTGAAAAACTCTAATGGCGGTTAGTTTCCGCGTGCCTGACAAAGTGACAAATGAAAAATCCGTTGCGACTTATATCACGTGACCTCAGATTTGGCGGGAAATTCAAAATAAAATTATCTATGGTGCCGAAAAATGGGGCAAATTGACAAGACATCGAAAAAATTTATTGGGAAAATGTGTTTGGAATCCAACGAGGTCCCCATGTACCGATTTTAAACAAGATTGGAAAAAAAATTCAAAAGTACCATTTTATTCCTCTATCCTTACTAAGAAACATTATACATTCTTGTTTCGTCTGGAAACAGCTTTAATAACCTAAATCACATAAATCTGGGTCAGAACTAATCAAATATACCGGGTGTCCACGGAAGGTGGCTCGCCCCTATAACTTTTTTGTTTTTGAAGATATTGGAATGAAATTTGGAGGCTTCATGCAACTTCCGATCTCACCGGAAGTGATATAAACTTTCGATTTTTAAATGAGACACCCGGTATATTTTCACTTTTTTTGTCTCCATATGACATTTTGCATACAACCATGTATCATTTGTTACTTGTGTAACCAAAAATTTTTTAAATTTTGAAATTTATTTTTGAATCTAGAGGGCTCTGAATACGTCCAAATTATTAATTTTAGTCCTAAAGTATTGGGAAAAATACAACTTTACGGTTTTCTAAATTGTTCATCTAAATTTTTAAACTAAGAGGCTACTAAATGTCAGAATCGGCGAACGTAAGAAAAATACCCAGCGAGGAGATACATCGAAGTCATCCACAAAGAAGAACATTGATATAAGAGAAAGTTTATAG
Source organism: Chrysolina haemoptera (assembly GCA_958298965.1). Lineage (NCBI taxonomy): Eukaryota > Metazoa > Arthropoda > Insecta > Coleoptera > Chrysomelidae > Chrysolina > Chrysolina haemoptera. The sequence goes on along the minus strand of OY282590.1, from coordinate 272,636 downwards.
AGTCGGCATATATTATGTATAATGAGTTGTTCAGTCAACCGAGCATAAAGATTCGGAATGTGTGGAAACCACTTATCACTCGACTAGATCGCTTGAAATTTCAATAAAAGTCTGTGTCAAGGCCGGTCATCAAAATTTACGCTCGCCAGAAAACCCAATTTAGGTTAGTGTACCTGAAAAATCGGATACGAATTTTTGTTATCACGCTATCACATTCATTAACATTGATGACCTGATGACCCCATGCAGAGAATTATCACCCTATTATAGCAGATTGGCGTTTGGTTCTGGTAGCGGTTGACATAAAAATGACAGCGGCTCACTTTCAGGTACTGAAAATGACGTCATATAGTCGTAGTCATTGGTTAGTGGTTGCGGTAATCAATCAACACATTCGTTTCATTATTCACTATGACGTCATTAACAGTTCCAGAAAGTAAACCGCTGTCATTTTTATGTCAACCGCTACCAGAACCAAACGCCAATCGAAAACGGCTATAATGCACACTTGTTATTATTTACAATTTGTAACACACTTAAATAAACTTATCTATCTAATAAATGAAAAGATTGCTTTTGCAACATTTGAAACCAATTCTGTCAGAGCGCTGATTTGTCGTGTGTTCACTTTCAGCCATCTTGAGCGGGGGCTCGCAGAGAAGCGGAGCCTCTCAGAGGAGCTGCAGCTCGCAAAGAAGTACCAGCTCCCAGATGAGCGGGATAAGCAGAGCCAGTTGCTCCAGCAGCGAGAACAAGATCGAGCGCATTCGCAAGGTCATCAACTTCGGCGACGACAACAGATGACAAGTGACAGTCTAGCTGACTGAGACGATGCGTTGTTGGTTATATCTAAGGATATTTCTTGTAAAGTAGATTATTTTTGAATTGCTGTTGAGTTTTGTCGATGCCAGTTTGCTTAAGGCGGCTTTCAAGTAATGGTTACGTTTTATGATGCGTCTGTTATTAGATAAGGCTGAAATGTATAAATAAATGACTTTATGCAGAGTTTTGGTGTTTTTTTTGGGGTGGTTGTGAAGACTATGGAAGGTGAGTAGAGAGCAGCGTGCGTGAAACAGGCGAGATCTGCTGTACAACACCTCCTCGCACTTCTGCTGTCCTGGTAGAAAATTCTCTCATTGGATCCCAGAATTGAAAACTAATTTTTTTTCTTGAATACCCATAGAAAATTGCTGTTCCAACGCCTTCCCTCACTTTTGTTATCCTAGTGGCAAATTTTCTCATTAGATCTCAATATCGAATAAAAACATGTTTTTCCTGCATTGGATTCCAATTCCATTCATCTCACCAGGATAACAGAAGTGCACAGGTGGTTTGGGATTTTTATTACTATTAATACCTCCTCGCACTTCTGTTACCCTGGCAGCAAATTTTCTCATTCGATCTCGAAGTCGAATAAAAATATGTGATTTTTCCTGGTTGGATTCCAATTCTATTGATCTCATCAAGGTAACAGAAACGCAAAGAGGTTGGGGATTTTTGCTACTATTAACACCTCCTCGCACTGCTGTTATCCTGGTATCAATTCTCTCATTCGACCTCAGAATTGAAAAATATTTTTTTATTATTATTTGATTCCAATTCTATTCAATAATATGGATTTTCGGCTCTAGTGAATTCGGTGGAGCATTTGTTTTTACAGCTGCAGGAAACCCAGAAAAACCTGAAATCAAATGTTAACGCTCCGAGATATTTAACATTATTACAAACTTCTGCGATGTTGAACGATTCGAGAACCAAACATTCGCTCAAAATAGTGCGCGCCTACCTGGCGGTAGCAAAATTTTGGTTTGAACTAGTTCCATAGAAATACGTAGGAATTTATAAAAAAGAGAAGTAGATATACTTTAGTTATCGAACAAGAGATGACAGAATCGTAACTATTTTATGATACTTTCAAAACGGAAATACACATAGTTTATTGTGAAAAGATTCTCTACGGGTTTTTCTAAAATTTGAAGCAATTCTAGAGTCCAGGGGGGTTATTCTCGAATCATTCGACTTGATTTCGTATACGAATAAAAGAAAAAAACATAGATATTTCATGTGTATTAGTGTGAAATAGCAAATAGAATTCGCATACGTGCAAACTCGAGAATAGGGCCCCAGGATGTTTAACTCACGATCTTACGACGGACGCTCTCAAACACAACAAAAACAAGACACATATTGGTGTGCCATCTATTTTAATACAGCGGAATATGATTCGCAAGAATACATGAAGAAACCTGTGAATCTCAGAACCAGTAACAACACGCCATGAAGTTTAGTTTGACTATGGAAATAGAGATGTCAAAAACTGAATTTGAATTTCATTTTAAATTGTTTGGAAAACGCCTTTTTGAGTTCATTTGAAATAATTTTCAAATGTTTGAAGTGATAGAGAGAAACGTATGTCTTTCTTAACAATCTTAATATCCCATTATTTTCAATAATTCAGAAACTGAACGTTTTCAAATATTAGTGCACCCTCTACATTGCGATAGCAAAAGTTCGGACGTAACAGTTTCCATAAACACACAAAGGAATCTACAAAAATAAGTGAGATGCTGGCGTCGTCTACTTAAGCTATTGAACAATAGAGAGCAGACGTAACGGTGATGATTAAAGAAAGATAATTTCTGTTACAGAGATATCAATTTTTACAGCCTCTCAATAGTTGTAGGTGTTTTTTTAACATGATTTTTTAAAAACGGGAATGAAATCACGCGAAAACCATAGAAGAAAAAAACTGATTCGTTTGTCTTTAACAACTCTTCGAATAATTTGAAACAAATCTATGGGTGCCTTAAATGCTAACCCAAGTTTATATAAAAAAAAAATCTGCAGCCTTCTAGTCCTAACATCCTGTATATTTTTGCTTATCATGCATTTCATGCGGTTAAGCTTAGTTGATTGTAGTTTGAATCAGCTTATATCTAATCTATCAACAGTGTATAAAAATAAATTTGCGATAATCTACAAACAAATGTTCATATGATTCTGATACAATGGGTTCATCTAGTTCTTCTGTATTGAACCGAGATGTTTTGGAAGAATATTTATTACTTACTTATTTGAACGAGTGGGAAATCTTCAGGTAAGCCTCCAAATGTAATTTTTTTCGCGATTACCATTGTTTTTGATAGAGAAATATGTAATACCTATTCCCAGATCGAAATTTATTTGTACTGCTCAACCATTGAGATCGGATGATTAAAATTGCTATATATTAATGTTCTCCTTGAAGGTGGAATATTTTACTTTAATTCTAAGGAAAAGCTAGTGTATAAGGAAAGATCTTGAGAGTTTGGATACTAAGCCCATAAAAAAATTAAACAAAGAACACTTAAGTTTTCAATTGAAAATATATAACAGAAAATGAGGGTTTTTGTCGAATCACACGATAGCAAAATAAGTTGTAGCAATTAAGATTATACCAGAAATAAAATCTGAGTTGTCCAAAAATAGATCAAAACGAAAATTGTACAAAACATTCCTTTTGAAAAAACTAAAAATAAAGTAGAATAAAAGATTCAACGAAGAAGTAAAAACTTGAAAACTCTTGGAACCCTGATTACTTTTGACAATCAAACTTTGCCAATGAAAACAAATTCTTTAGACAATAAATTATATTCTCTCTGGAAGTCTAAGATTATTAGCAATTTTTGGAGGTCATGTTTTTCGAAAATTAAATTCAAATAAATTTTTACCAATTTTTAAACTGAAATTCCTTTAATGTTTCAGATTATACGATATGCTTTGCAGTCTTTGCACAGTTGATTTCAATGGAACATTACAAAACCTCCAGTTCAGGTTTCCAGTGAAAATTATTGAGAGGCTTTTTCCAGAATTAATGGTAACAGCTAGAATCTCATCTTTATTATCTTTTATTATGCATATAAACTCAACCAAATTAATGAATGGCGAGGGATTCATTTAGAAGGTTTGAATCATTTTAATATCTCATTCAATTAAATGACACTGCTCAACAACTGAAGCGGATATTAAAATAATTCTTGAATTTTCTGTGCTAATCTAGGAAAAAAGGGAACTCATGTATATCAAATAATTGTTTTGCTTATTGTCACCAAGAAACTGTGGAACAATAAAAACAAAAATTTTTTGAAGGGTTTCACCTATACTTACCACTTTTTGAGAGCAATTACTCGACAGATGGCGTTGGGGGCACACTAACTTAAAAATTTCGAAAGGCATTAAAATCAAAATTCTGAAAAAAAGTATAACCAAAATTCAAAAATATTTAGATAGTTGGGAAGAGAATTGAATTTTAGCTAAACATATTAGAACACAAAAAACATTTTATTGAAAATAGTGTCCTGGCAATATTTTCTCACTGAAAATTTCGAGACAATAGTAATTATACGGTTCAATACTTGAGCAGTGTTTACATTTTTTTTTTCCAGTACAATCCTTTCAAAGACAGGATATTCCGAATTTTTTCTTCGTTGAAAGATGACAAAATGTCTTTCGAAGATCTGCTGGATTTGTGTTCTATCATGTCAGAGAACTGCCCAGATCAAGTCAAAGCCATTTACGCATTTCATATATTAGGTAAGATATTCAATTTTTTATCAAAGCAATTCGAAAGCTTCATATGTGATATCTCTTATAGATTTTGACGAAGACGATTCGATTGGAGAGCAAGACTTGATGGAGACGATGAAACGATTGATTGGTGGTGTCGGAGTCGTCAGCAATAGTCAATTGGGCCGTATCGCAAATACTGTGAGTGAACTTTTCTTGCTAGGATACTCGGTAGACATATAATTACATTTGTTACTACTATGTTATCATTTCAAAATGTTGAACTGAATACCTAGAAGATACAAGATACCCAAGATAAAAACTTTCCGATACTGTATAGGTCCTATGCGAATGCCTATTTTCGTACATCGGCGAAACCAAGAGATTCTTAGCAGTCAGGCTGAATGAACATAAACGCTTCACGCTGCGAGGCGAAGCGAGGCGGTAGTATTGCAAAGGGAAGTTATACTGGTTCAGAAGAGGCTGTTGGTAACCAAGCCAACACAGAGCCTTCAGGCAACCCAGCGTGTTTTGGCGGGAATTGGATAATTAAAGGTCTTTCTGATTTACAATGGGCAGGTAGCAGCTAGAAAACCGGAAACGAATGATTAAACATAACAGAACTCATTAGCTAGTAATTAAGATTTTAGCATGGTATATAAACGATTATAAACCTTTGGAAACTTGTCAGTAATCACCTGTAGATGATTGCGGACAGAATTAGTTGAAACGTTGTGAACAATACGAATCATAAGACGATAGATTCCGAAATAAATGTACTCAACGTTTTCAACAATTGTGCCTTCTTAAAAACCCGTAAAGGTGACTAAAGAAATAATAAACAAGAAAACATTATTTAATCTAAACACCCCCAACTTGACGCCACATCCGAAGTTTACCGAACCACTTGGGATCATTTTGTGTCCGATAGCTTTCAACTGCTAGTTTGTTTTCCCAGTGCACTTTCTATGCAAAAATATTGGAAACGTGAGAAGAAAATATAGGAAACAAGTTTCCCGCTATCAAATAAAGACAATAATATTAAAAATATTAATTAAAAAAGTGTTTAAAGACAAGGTTCTATTCAAATGCACTCAAAAGTGAGCTTTTGAATCTGTAACTCACAGAATAGCCTGAATTACACATCTGAAGAAATTATTTTTTGCTTTTTAGTGCATTTGAAAGTTTTTTTATTAATATTTTAATTTCCGCTTATAAGTTAGTACGTACGCATTAATCTATAGATTTCTGATAAAGAATGGTTATTACAAGGCCTGTTTGCTGTGAGTTTTGAGCTATCTTGCTCTTGAATAAGGACTCGTCAGACATCCTAAAGCAGCCATCTTCAATTTGGGAATTTTAGCAAAACATCCATGATCTCCTATCCCAAATACTCCCATATACCAATTTTGAAGAGAGTCAGACCATGATTACAAAACTCGTCCGCCATCTTGGAGGCACCATATTAAATTTATGAATTTTGACCAAAAATTTATAATCCAGACCCCAAAACCCCCAGATACCAAATTTGAATCGAATCGAACCAAAATCACCAAACTCGTCCGCCATATTGAAGCCATATTATCCGACCTCAAAAACCCCCTCATATCAATTTTGAATAGAATCAAACCAAAATCACAAATCTAGTCCGCCATCTTGGAGCCGCCATATATGAATTCATGAATTTTGACAAAAAAATCATAATCTCCGACCATGAAAACCATAATCACAAAATTAATCCGCCATATTGGGGCCGCCATTTTTTTTTCAAAATGCATTGTCACCGAGAATTATCAACACCTATCAAATTTTAAGTTATTCGGACAACTGGAAGTGGGTCAAAATACACTTGCAAGATTTGACCCGAACATAGTTACATACAATAGCGCTAATTCTGTAAGGTTTATGTTGATTTTTACTCATTGAACATATTTTGTTACACGTTTATATAACTCTCACACAATAAATATCAGATATGTTAATATGTGTGTACATGAACATACAGGTCATACAGCTTGCGGATATACCACTACATTTATATATGTTTTACAATTTTGATTATTGTTCAACATTACTTTTTCTACTTGGTAAAAATAAAATGGCACAATTACAAAAGTTTCAAAATAGGGGTATGAGATTAATATTAGGCTGTAGCCGTTACACAGCAATTGAATTGATTTTAGAGTATCTACACTGGTTTTCAGTTGAATATGACTATGATATTTATATTTAAGCTGCATAAAGGATTGCTGCCCAATTACTTTCAAAAGTTCTTATTAGGAAATAATGAAGTCCATAATTACAATACCAGAAGAAATGACAATTTTTACATCAATAAAACTAACACTAAATTTGGAATGAATAGCATAAAGGTTTAAAACAATTTAATAAACTACCACAATTTATAAAATTATCTATTTAAGTAAACCAATTTAAATGACAATTAAAGAAGCATATTAGTGACAGCTCATCATAATAATATTTAGTATTCATGTTTTTTCTGTTTGTGTAATCTTGTGATATGTATTTATATATATATATTCGTATATATGTACACTTTGAAATGGTCGTTATATTTAAATAGTTTAATAATTATTGTTGTTATATATTTATACATTTGTAATTTTTTTTTGTTGTATATTAGGCTTGCCTACTTAATGAATACTTACTTACTTACAGAATAGACAGATAAAATGTGTATGAAAATTAACACCCGTTAAAAATTAACATAAAGCTTTACAGAATTACCCCTATTGCAAGTTAAATAAAAGCTTGTAAAAAATTTTGTTTTTTTCAGTACATCTTTTGATATATTTTTTGCAGTTGTTAGATAAAATGGATTTTTCTTCGAATGGAGCAATCGGTGAACTGGAGTTCATTCATGCAGTAGCCAAAATGCCGGAATTTTCACTTGCCTTTAGTTTCCGATTATAAAACCCGAGCAGAAGGATGTGATATACTACAGATTCATCAACCGTATCGGCAGATCCAATCCCCGAGACGGCATATATCAGAAGTATTTTGATATAATTCAACACAATATATTGTTAGTAAAGAACTTTTTGAACGAAATTTATTTCTTATAGACACAATTACTAGACCTATCAAAAACTCCGGTCAAAGCTCTGTCAGGCAGCGTGTGAGATTTCAAAGAATTTTCCAAGGTAAGAGGAAGCGTGATAGGCTGGTTGTATTTCACGTGGTAATCTGGGTAGTTGAGGTATCGCCTGAAACATATAATATTGAATTATGTAGCGTATGAGGCGCCGTTCCGGTAAAAAGTGTTTTTGCAAATATATTCTATATATCTTTACAAACTTCATTATAACTATCACATGTTTCGCTAACACGGTATGTTTTTCTACTTCCCCGGCTAAAGCCACGCTGGACATTGAACTACATCTGAAAGATATTGTGAAAAGACTCTAACTGAAAAGAAAAGAAAAACATCTTTATTCATTTATTTATTTATTCATTCATAATATCCCAAGAAACAGGATTGTTTATGATAGGGATACAAAAAAATAATGATAATAACAATGCCTTACAAATCTACATAAAAAATAATATACAATTGATATAGATACAATTCAAAAGCAACTTAAAAAGAGAAGAAAAAAAGTATTCATGTTGATTGAATTCAAAATAGTTAGGCAAGAAAATAAAATAAATTATGGAAAAATTAAGCCATTTCAGAATAATTAACAAAGAAAATAGCTCTTTATTCTATTTTTAAAAATCGCATTTTCATTCAGATAGTTGATTTTTTTAATTTTCTCTAGTTTTCATTGAAAAATCATTAAATGAATTATATAGGGAGAATGTTATTAAAAAATATCACTCACAGAAATCGTTCATTTAATTGAAGCAAGGTTCGCTTCTCTCGCATTTAATCCCCAATACATTTTGGTCGAAGAAAATCTATTTCGCTTTGCCAAGCTCATCAGGGAGATTGATAGAATTGGAAAGCAGGCTCTTCAGAAGCAATTATACATATCAAGAATGGAAATGACATTTTGGTCGACAAAAATCTATTTCGCTTTGCCAAGCTCATCAGGGAGATTGATAGAATTGGAAAGCAGGCTCTTCAGAAGCAATTATACATATCAAGAATGGAAATGACATTTTGGTCGACAAAAATCTATTTCGCTTTGCCAAGCTCATCAGGGAGATTGATAGAATTGGAAAGCAGGCTCTTCAGAAGCAATTATACATATCAAGAATGGAAATGACATTTTGGTCGACAAAAATCTATTTCTGAAGAGCCTGCTTTCCAATTCTGTCATCTCCCTACTGAGCTTGCATGGAAAAACGAAATAGATTTTCGTCGACCAAAATGTATTAGGATTTAAATGCGAGAGAAGAACAACAACAACAACAAACAACAATATCTATCAGATTTAGTTCAATGTCCAGCGGGGAAAAATCACATTTTTTCATTTTTTAATTTTCATGGAGAATGTTCCCCTTTTCAATAAGTATAGTAATACTTACGTTGTTGGATCTGGTGGGCACTGATATAAATAATCCGAAGTTTTGAAATAGTCCAGGGGGTGTAATGACCCTGAATTTTCCCTGTACTGATCACGATGCAATTGGCAAGCCTAGAAATTGAACTGTATTCAAATTGATATTGCGTAAAATAATAAATCCTGTTGCAATAAATTCAAAAACACCACACGACAGGTCACTTTCGTGATCTACTGATAGACACTTTCGAATTCGACTTCGAGATCCTAGATATACAGGGTGAACTATGACTTTTATAAAAGTAGGAAAGCGTCGCCCCTGAATGAACGCAAGTGGAAATGCAGAATCAGTATTTCTCTCTTCTCTTCTTTGATCAAACTGAAGCTGGTTATTTGAATTAAAGTTTCATTGACATGATGACAACCAGTAAGAGGTTGCAAAATAAATGATTTTTGAAGAACACGCACCACATCACATAAAAAAGAAATGAATTGAATAATACTAGTATCGAACGAACCACAGACATCTTAGGTCGAGAGTTTGTAGTAGGCGGAGAGGCAAAATAGAATTGCTTCATTCAGTGACGCGTTTGCCAAGGTTGACGAATAATATAATTATATAAATGATCTCGGATTTTTCTAAAACTTTGCAGGTGCGTTTCTTCATTGGCGCAGCCAAGGAGGGTTTTGGGACTGCAGCCCTCCCCCCCAAGCCACCAAATGACTATTTAAAATGATGGCGTAGAATACGGGAAAAATATTGAAAACATTCTAGAACTCTCGGGAGTATTTTTCGTTGGCGGTTTTATGCGCTGGGATGCCGGATCCTAGCGCACCTTCTACAATTATCGCATTTTGCGACCATAACGAGACACATTCGTTAAATACATACCTATATAGAAAGAAAGCTAAGAAAATTTCCTACAAGAGGATCTTATTGTTTGCTGGCCTAACAGTTCGCTTGTAGGTGTTATAGGTGGTTTTGTGTGCTAGGATGACGGATTCGTACAATACAATTTTGTTGCACATTTATCTTTGTTTTATGGTACACCGTGTATCCGGACATATTCAAATCATACATTTTCGGATTCAGCATAAAATTTTGAGTATATTGGTGGTAATTTTGAGTATATCGGTGGTAATTTCGAGTGAATCTGATGACTTTGGATTTTTGACGGGAAAATATTCAAAAAATTCTAGAATATTCGGAAGTATTTTTCGTTGGCGGTTTTATGTGCTAGGATGCCGGATCCTAGTGCACCTTTTACATTTTTCGCATTTTGCGACCATAACGAGACACATCCATTAAATACATACGTATATAGAAAGAAAGCTGAGAAAATTTCCTACAAGATGATGTTATCGATTGCGTGCCTAACAGTTCGCTTGTAGGTATTATTCATAACCAACCGGCTGACGAAAAAAAAAAACTGATAAATTGTATGTTCAGTCCCCCCAAACTGAAATGCTGGCTGCGCCACTGGTTTCTTCATGATAGACTAGTACCTACCCCATTATATTTTCTAGTTCACCCTATATAGTATATGATTTCTATGCTCAATATCAAAACTCAAAACCTACTATATAAAAGTCATCGACTTCTTGGTGACGTCCGTGGTCTATCATACTAAACTGTGATTGTGGAAGATTCAGATATTGGCATGATTTCGTGTAGGCAGATACATCAGGGTTTGGCGTGTAGACAGAGCTGGATAAACCCCATTCGTACCGTGGTACCTGAAACGTATGAATTGACGGAATTTTAGAAGCTCAACCTAACTTCTATTTAAAGCCCGTAGCTCACGGTCAAATAGTTTGGTCAAACTGCCCGAAAGTGACGTCATTTCAGTGTTTCAAATTTTATGAAACAAATCAATATAAACGGGTCAATTCTGTTTCTCATTCTCATTAGCAAGATTGTTACCATAGCGAGACAATTTTTACAGCAAAATATATCTCAATTTTGGAGGCTTGAAAAAATATCAGTGGGAGATGTTGCTGCCACATATCTCCTGCCAATAAAACAATGTAGATATCAAGCTTTCTACAAAATTGAGATATAGTTTGGTGTGAAAATTGTCTTGCTATGGTAACAATCTTTTGCTAATGAGAAACAGAATTGACCCGAAATTACGTAATTTCAATGAATCAGACAATCAAAACATATTACTTGATTCATGCTAGGCGAAGCTCTGTGGACGAGGATTAAGGTCGAGTCGCAGAAAACCTTGGCTAAAAACATGTTCTATGAAAACCGCAAAATTCAAGCTCTTATGATGACGTCAGTTTTGATCACATCATCATTATTATTAGGTTTTCAAAAGCTCATTGAGTGCAACTGAAACAATATTATATGATTCAACAAAAGATTTATTATATAATTAGGAACAAATAAACAATAGAAATGATGTCACTTCAAGGCGGTTTGATCAAACTTTTTGACCGTGAGCCACGGGCGTTCGAGTGCAGAAGTCTCGTCTGGAGTGGGATTCTGTGTCCTATAGAATTCTATAGTCGATAGAAAAAGTGAGATAACATTATGGTTGATTAATGGGAGAGAAAGAGACAAAACTGTCGACAATAGAATTCTATGTTACACAGAATCCCACCCCAGGGGTGGGATTCTGAGCCGTCTGTCGCCAACGAGATTTCATTTGAACCAAATATAATCTTAACTGCTATTTTTCCATGAAATTACTTCTCGATTGCTGGAAAGGCGTATAGCTGACCAAAGACCCATCTCTGAGAACGAGAAGACTGTCTAGTCGAATTCACAGAACAAACATATATGTGTATGTATATGTGTTCTGTGATCAAAGTAAAAAAGTGTTCTGTGATCACTCTGTGAGGCTGCAGCCTGCAATCTGAAATGGCTGCATCCTAACAAAGATGTAATCAACGGACAAGGAGTGGTAGAGGTTGAGAATCACCAGATTCTCTGGATGCAATCGTATTGGTCCCCGACCATCTTGCATTCGTGGAAATGCAACGATGGATTTTTTTACTATTGCAGGTTCTACGATTCCGAACTGAATTACCCTTTTATTTGAGTAATCGATTAAACTAGGAAACGAAAGAACCAAATTTCAAACTTTCAAGTTGTCTCCTACTTTACGTTTTTTTGTCATCAAAACACCCATTTTAACAATAAAAATAAGCATTTTTCAGAGGCGTTGCATATAACTTCTAATTCAAACATGATGGTATTATTTGTATTGTCAAAGAAGCTGATGTTACTACTAAATAACTCAGAGTAATAAAAGACATAGAGATGCCCTGCCTATGCCTACACAATTACTTGTTTTGAAGTGAACATGAACTAGGTATTCTTTTCTATACAATTTGTGGACGAGGGGGTGAAGGGTGGTGAAATGTTATCGACAGTTTGTTTACATTTAGAGTAAGAAGGACCCTAACCTAATACAAACGAAGACGAAGAATGACAACTTGATCCGAATGAAATGAACGGGCCTACACGAAACTACCCGAATGAATACGGACTAAACATGTTTAATGCCCTCGCTTGTAAACAAAGTTATGTTGACTTCAAGACAAGGATGGAGAAGTCATCTCTATGGTCTTTTATTACTCTGAGCTAAATACTACTGAATATGCGAGTTTAAAAAAGTTTCGAATGATGATACTGTATTCATAATACTTACCCTAATGCGTGATAAATTCTGGTTCCTATAATTCTGAAAATATTCCGTATGACTGACAATACCAGGACCCGTGTTCAAAGGAGGTGGAGCCCCTTTAAAATCTGTTTGATTCAGAGTTGATTCCATGTTGATTTAAGTGACTTCACTTGAATTTTGACTAGGAGACGAAAAAGGCTACAGAAATTTTAGATTACAAGATTGACATTTCGAAATTTAACTCCTGGCTAACTAGATTAATGATTATAGATTATGCCAGCGGCAGAAAAAGATTTGGATTACTCGAGCCGGCAGGCTCAGAAATATCAATTTTGTAAAGGTAAAAAAATCCCTCTAAAAAACTGCGTGCCAAAAAATTGCATTCGAACGATTTGAAAATGCATGTACCATGTACCGCAATGAAGTTCTTGATAATACAGTTGCTTTCGGAGGTTTCGAAAACACAAGTAGTGTTTCGTGTCCTCGTTGAAGAAATTGCATTTGAAAGCTCCAATGAAAGATAAAAAATTCGTTTGGACCAATCAATTAGAACTATTCATTTCAGATACCTCCTCTTACTGTTTCCTGGAAATCAATCAGTAGATTACGTTTGAAAGGTGTCATTCAGGTCTTTCAAAATAAAAAGATTGTAACCTAATGTTACGAAACAAATAACTGCATCCGAGTATCGTTCGAAGAAGATTGCATTACGTGGCTCTGAAATTGCAGTTGAATTCGACGGTCACGAAAATTTGCTATCTATTTTTTACAATAATGACGTTACCAAAAAAATACGCATTTTTGTATGCATCAACAAGGATACGAAAAACCAAATGCATTGCTCAGAAAATCGAAATATCTGCTTAAGCGGTTTCCTAACACAAAAGCAGCATTCAGGAGCTCAGAAACCAGGAGTTTCAAACGACGACTATGAAATGAAATTTCTAAATCAATGTTTTTGTATACCTTCCATGAACGTTCTATTTTAAAACGTTAATTCATTAAATAATTATTTAAAATTATATCCTACATTCGATGATTTCGAATCTGAAAATTGTATTCGAGAATTTCGAATCTAACAGCTGCATTCCAGGATTTCCAGGAAAATTGTATTCGAGTACTCAGAAAATGAAAGATGCGTCATAATATGTTCGAACAAACACCTTTGAAAGCTTCAATTGTCGTAAAATTTTGAAGTCAATGTTGCACGGCATTCGCCAAGGCGTATGTCGTAACTTCAAGCACAAGTATTTTTGGTCATCATAACACGATAATTGCATTATATACTAATGACAAATTTTGGCATTTCTGATGAGAATGGAGAATGGTGAATCAAGAGACCAATAGATAAACAAACACCGAAGAGCACTTAAACATCACAGTTTATTGAGAAAAGTAGAATACTTTACATATCATGATTATTGAGGAACTTTTTGAATAAAGTATTTTGTGATATAACTATATCCACTACAAAACTAAGAAAACTACCAAAAGATTTAATATAAACGAAACACATGAAATAAAACGTTATAACATGAATTGTTCGATACTGGTGATCGAACTTGAGAAAACTGTTAAGTCAAATTAACACTTCATTTATCAAAAAATAAAATATGATCATCTCCAGTGTTTATTATATATTAAGATTGATATCTAATCAACTTTTATTGAATATCTTTAATATAATAAGGAATCAACTACGGCAAATGATCGTCCAATTCGATACATCTGTAAACATGGTTTTGCAAGGCCTGCATAGTGGTGAATCCAAAATTACACTTGGGACATTTCAAAGAAAACTGAAAAAAAAAAATACGTTCAAAGTGGGAAAATTAAAAAATTGTTACCTAATTAATATACACAAATGACTTCATCGCCAATTTATTCATATCAAGAAATAACTACACAGGGTGTAAGAAGTATGACTACCGGAATGCAGATGCTGTACGTGGATATTTCGACATATTATTGGTGTATAGAGAAACTTGATGTGATTCTGAGCTGGCTCAGAATCACTTTTCTCCAAGTGCGTCTATCAAATAAAAAATGTTTTATCAATCATCACATGCCCTTTTACCTACCTCGCTTGAAACAGATTGCAATTGTACCATAAAAACTGTTAACCGAATGGGTTGAAGGTATATCAAATTTATCTTCAACATAATTCAATGTTTTAAACGTATTCATAATTTTGCTGATGAGGTAGATATTTTCCCTATTGTCCACGTTTTCCATCATCTTACCTTACACTGAGTTGACCGTTAGTTTATAAAAATCTTTCTCAGACTTATTTGTTGAGCTATTAGGCATTTGTGTATTGAGACCTATGTAAGGTTTCATCTAGCGTGACTATCTGAATATCAATAATACTCTGCGAGTGTATATTAAAATCAAACCAATGTTGATTGCACGTTTAAATATTTTATGGTGTACTTTCGTTTGTCATTCAAGTGTGGTATCAATTTAGAGATTTCACATTTTGATATTAATGGAATAATATTTTCTACCAGAAATAGGGATTCAAATGTCGCCAAAATTGCAAATAATATTGAAGAACGCACTTTTAGTTTTGTTGAAACGAATTATTTAAAAAACTTATAATGATTTAATAATTAATAAAAAATTATCTATGATGTCACAACTAAGACGTCACACGAAATTACACCAGCATACTTCTAACACCCTGTATGCTATGCCACCACTTTTCACAGTGAGGTAAACCAACTTCGATAAATAATTTAGTGTTAGTGAACAGTCGCATTTCCGAAACCAAGCACAGTCGTTAGATAAATAATCCATCAAAAAATCAATTCATCATACCGTTAATCGGGGTGACCCACACATGTATCAACATGATCTTCTAAGAGCCGCAAAGATCGGAACTGTAAACTGCAAAGAGGACATGTATATCTCCTTGGTGGCGGAGACTACGTAAAAAAATAACAACATACATTACAAATGGAAAATTGACTATTTTACAAATCTGATCAGTACAAATATTTCTACTCCCGTGTTACTGATAAACTGAATGAATCTGCGATCGTTCACCATACTGACATTTTGATTTTGTAATCTAAATTACACAGTGAATGGGCTGATCCACCAATGACAATGATCTCTGACCATAGTGTCCCCGGTGGACAGTCTACAGTGAATAGATAGGATGGCTCTGTTTGATGGTTGTAGGCGATGTAGTAAGTTGATGACTTACATGTAAAACGTCCATCGTCTTAATGGTTGAAATATTTCTACTTCTCGTCTTCTGGTAAATACTGACGAAGTAAGAAGCTACACGATGTTTTTATATGTCTATCGGTGTGGTTTTTAATTTCCACGCTCGGTTGACTGAATGTACCATTGGCTTCGATATAGACGGTTTCTATAAATTTGCGTTTGAAACAATGTTCCTCTCTATGAAGGACACTAGCGTCGTCCGAAAGAATTAGGTAGTGTTCTGTCCAGGCGTGGTTAGCAATTCTCGATTAAAATTTTTCCCCTCGTTTTGTATTCTGTTATTTTTATGGATAATGGCCTCTTGGTCTCTCTAGTGTTATGTTTTCTGGTTTCGTCTTGGTGAGGAAGCTTCATAAGGTACTGCCGGATTGAAAGCAACTCTTGATACTGTATTTGTTTCCAATCCTTCTGATCTTCACGGAGATACCCTGATGTAGGGAAGGACGAAAACGGGGTTTTGTGGTCGTTCTTCGATCGTTTTTGTCCCTTTGGGTTGTTTCTATACTTTTCCTGAGTTTCTCGGAGTATCCGATGAAAAACCCTTTCATCAGCTTTGACGTGGAGATCCTTTATACCAATATCTCCATAGAATAATCCCTTATTATTATCAAGAGGAAACTGGAAGCGGACATCCAACTTCATGAAAGGACTGACCACAAGACCGCGCGTAATTGCACCACACCGACAGACCTCTAAAAACATTGCGTAGCTCCTCAATTCGTCAGTCTTCACCTAAAGACTATTGCGGATTCGAACAATTAAAACATGAAAAATTGAAAGAAGTAGAAATCTTTCATCTATTAAGACCATGAACGTCCGAATTGTACCTAATCATCACGACTGGGTGAGGATAAAAATAAAATGGAAAATATTGAATGAAGGGAGGCACAAAGTAATTCAGATCAAACTATAGTTTTGACTCACCTCATTTCCTGACGGCGCTGATGGACGCTCTCTCCTATTCGGGGGATACACCACGTAATCGCGATTATCGCGAACCATCTCTATTTCTTCTTGCAGCTGCTGATTACGCCTCTGCAAATTCTGTAGGTCTTCGACCAATTTTTCTTTCTCGCCTTTCAACATCAACTTGGTGTTTCTTTCCGCTTCGAAATCAGCCTTGAATACTTCCAACTGAAAACAAGTGATGAAATGAGTAGAATTCTTCTGGACTTCCACTGTCTAGAAACAAATAAAGTAGTTTCTTTGCATGTGTTTTGAGTCAACAGTTAAAATCTACTGTCGTTATCAAGGTCATCAATGTCGGAATGTTCGAAACGGGCACGCTTTCACATTAATTAACATTAATAACCTGAGAGACCCCACGCATAATTACCTTCATAGCAGGTACATAAGTTGCATGCTAATGGCACAGGCTATATAATAAGTATCTGAGATATCTTGTCGCATTCAGACACGTGATAACGACAGTAGATGTTAACTGTTGAAACGTCGTGGCTCAAAACACATGCAAATAATTTATTTTCTTCGTTTATAAACAGTGGAAGTCCAGAAAAATTCTACTCACACTTAAATTGTCAACCACTACGGTCTCCTCGAAATACATTGTTTATAACGGAAATTTGTTTAAAGCGAACTAACCTGAGTTTGCATAGCGAATAGGTCATCCTGACTAGCAGCTTTCACCTGCAAGTCCTGATTTTGCTTGTACAGCTCGTCGATCTTCAATCTCAAATTGGCAATTTCCATGGACATGTCTCTCAGTTGTTCGTCTTTGGTGGCAATCTGAGAGTACGCCGATGCTCTGCTGTATTCCGTTTGCGTGAGACTTATCTGGATGTTGGTGAGTTGTTGACGAGCATTGGCCAGTTCCTCGGCTTGGGGCAGTTTGGCCTGTAGGTCGTATATCACGGCGGATAGAGATTGTTCTTTTTCTTGCGCCAAAGACTGGACCGTTGCCAACGCAGTTTTCAACTGAAAAATTAGATAAATCGGACGATCAATATACAATACACTTGCTTTTACCCGCGACTTTACCCGCGTGGAGTTGGACGTTGAACGGTTGGTACCAGAAGATCTGAACCACTATCCCGCTACTTTCTGGCGCTGGTATTTATTTGTTGTCATGATAAACGTCGGCATATTCGAAAGACAAGTAATGCCTTTCTTGTTCAACTATGGCTCATTGGATTCTTTGGGTTGTGAGATTTCTCCAGCTATGCTTTTGCTGGATCTGTTGGGGTTTTGGAAAAACCCTTCCAGGGGACCACTTTGCACTTCATTAGAACCAGGAAAGTGTATCTGCAGGAGAACACTTGAGCTTTCCTCAGATCAGTGTGTGTCCCGTTCGTTTTTTCAATCAGACCGATGCCGTGTTCTTTTGGGAGAACTTTTTGGAGGGGTAGTAATTTCCTCTACTTTTTCGATTTTTTGACTTCATTATTGTACTCAAAACGAATTGCTTTGTAGTTTTTCCAGTCTGCCAGACTCTTAGGTCCATCGAAAAAACGCCTTTTGACATTTTTTCAAAGTTTTGCTGGTTTCTTATTCCAACAAGGCACGTCTCTGATGTTTTTCTGACCTGCCCAATGACTCCCCTAGAGTCAGTGGCCATATAGCTGAATCTTCTGGTGCCTCCATGGACTTTGCGTCTATTTCCAAGATACCCTCTTAAATTTGCGACGTATTTCTAGTAGATGCTGGCCATCTCTGTGCCACCCTTTCAGCATCAGCGTGCCTGCAAGCTTTGGCTTTCTCGACATTATCAGCAGCACCTTGCGACGCTACATAATTAGCTTGATACAACAGCTCATCGGATCACCATGTAATGAACATGCTGTTGTCACCGATTCTGGCGATTCTTCAACTGTTTTTGCAGCTTGCATTGGTCCGTGTTTCAGGTTCAGCCCTTGAAGTTAAACTTCTTTAGGCACGCTCTGGCGTTGGGAGTAAATGAGAGAATTGCCCAAACCTGCGTTACGGTGAAAAACCGAACGGAAGTGGTAGGGGTAACACGCTCTGTAGCCGCACGCATGTAGGCATGAGGAACGAGCGGGGAAAATGCCTCAGAGGCATGGAGTGGGGCTTCTTGCTGCTACGGACGAAGGGCATGGGAAGCGCGCGGGAGACGTATTAGAGGTATTGAATGGGGGGTATCTTGCTGCTGCGAATTAACACACGTGGCGTCTTTGCAATACGCTAAACTGAATGCGCCATTTTCAACGAATAAACGCATTCAAAAAGTTACTATTGTAGATGGCTGTACGTTCGCGCCAGAATTACTCAGGCTATGTTCCGAAATGCACTCACAGCTAACAAGCTCTAGTTTCTTAGCGCTTACGCTGATGTGAACTCTGCTCAACATGAATTCCTTTGATCTACCGGTACCGGACGAGTTCGACAACAAATACCGTTGACGTGAGTGCTAGTGAGACTCCTCTAGTGACACCACGAATCAATACAGACTTTGAGAATCACCCTGTGTCATCAACTAGTAGAGAACCCTCAACAAGAGTAACGTCGTCAAAATAGTTTACCTTCTATCGCGTTCCACGCACCTTTTTTTTTTTCGACCGATGCAAAAATGTTTTTACATAGTCTAAAATTTAAATAACAGTATTATTTTTGTACTCACCTCTTCAATTTGCTTCTTGGCCGCCACAAAATCTTCAAGCTGAGTCTTGCAGTTTTCGTTCTGTTTCACTTCTTCCTCCAACTTCAAATTATCTTCTTTCAACTTCGTCGTCTCCGTATTCAAATTCTTTATAGTGGACTCTAATTCCTTCACTTTTTTGTTCGCCATGTCCAGCTCGAAGGCCTTCATGTTGTCGTTGGTGCTCTGAGCGAGTTTCTCGTTACATTTTCGTTCCTTGTCTTGTAAGGCCAATTTCAGCAAGGATATTTCCTTCTCTTTTGCTTGTATAACTTCTCTCATGTTCTCCATTTCGAGGTTAGAATTGATGTTTTCTTTTTTCAACTAGAAAAGACGTCGGGTTTTGGAAATGCGATAATCAAGCTCGAAATGAACTTACCCTCTCGATGAAATCCTTGGCCTCGATCAACTTTTGCTTGTGAGCTTCATGAACCTTCTGGACGTCCTCTTGCCACGCTACGATCCTTTCGATTTGCGATTTCATGCTCTTGTTGTTTTGAATCAAGACATCTGAAAAGGTTCAGATAGATACAAAAACGCTGAACTGGAAGTTTCACATAATAAATATTAACTGATAACCGTAATTTTGATAACAATTAACAATTCTGAAACAATGTTTTAGCAAGCTTTTGGTGTATTTAATGATAATCTCCAGGATTGCGGACTATCAATAGGTTTTCCTTTCATCACAAACTTGTACTTCATTCCTATATTTTTGTTTTGTTCATGTTCTTACTCCCACAAAAAGGCAAATCCTGTAAAGTTCTGAAAACATCGTTAGAGCCGAGGGAAAGTAGGCAGGGTGTGCATTCCTATGGGTGTCTCCGGCGCCCTAGTGGGTATCGTCCCCATTGCACTTGTCGCACAACAGACAAGTCTTTGTACGTAATCACTGGCGTATGAGAGTCGTATAGATCCAGTATAGAATCTAGAGGCTAAGCCCCCACATACTGCCAAATGCCCTTCTACGTGTACTTAATGTTCGATATGCTCGTTCCAGTTTAACTTGGAGTCAAGGATGAGTCCGGGACACTTGACTGACCTTTTTCATTGCATGGACCTCTCGGTTTCCTGGTTTGCGTTTCCTGGTGAAAAGAATCAGCTGCACCCTTTCTGGGTTCAAACTTTGCCCCACTGAATGCCACCAGTTATTGAGGGTTCTTTGTATCGTGCCACTCACGAGGCCGGACCCCTGGTCATCGACCAGGATAACAAAGTCGTGCGCGTAGGCCTCAGTACAGTAACCGAGGTCTTTCATTTTTACTAGGAGGCTATCCACCAAGAGGCACCAAGGCAAAGAGCACAAGACTCCTCCCTGGGTACAAGACGTTTCCCTGGGGACAAGACTTCTCCCTGTGGACATCTCCTCGTATGTATGGCCTTACTGGAGCTACTTCTCAGAGTTGCTCTAGCTAGTCTTTGGGACAGCATGGCTTGAATCCATATTATGGTGGGGTTCACCAATGTTGATTAACCTATACAGGGTCGTCAATAAGATTCCCCTGGTCAATTGCTCCGTTGTGAATAATTTTTTTTTAAAGGGACTACTTAGGGCTATCTTCCAAAATTATTCTCATTCATACGGGGTGCATCATTGTAGCGCGGCTAACCAAAGTTGGTCTTTTTCACATGAAACACCCAGTATAATTTCAAATATTCTAAACCGTTGTTTCAGTGGCTGCTCAACGATTTTTTCAATTTTGAGTTTCGTTTCGGCGTTGCCGAGTTATCTAAAAAAAAATCATCTATTTTGTAGACTTCTTTTTGAAAAAATTACCTATTTCACATTTCGAGATAGTGAAGATAATTCGGGAGTCGTTAGTAGATTTGGTGATGTTCATTGCAAATTCGGTGAATTTTGTATAAATTACATGATTTCGGTAAACAACACAAACTTGGTCATTTTCAAACATCGATATTTTGATTTTTGCAAATGGAACATCCATTACATTTTCATTTATATCAACTCCTTTTTAATGACTCTAAACTTTTTAATCTCGATGCCACAGAAGATATTGACAATGTTCGTCTTTTGTTATCAGATTTGGAAATAAATTTTTTGTACAACTGACATTAAAAATGACGTTTTTAATTCATTGACACATGAACTAAAAACTGACGTTTTCACAAAATCACTTTTAACACTAGTGTTAAAAGTACTTTTAACACTAGTGTTAAAAGTAAAATGACAGATGAGATGATGGATACTCAGTAATATAGATCTCTCTAATAGAAACACTTCAATCAGATATTATAATCAGAACACCTACTCAAGAGGAATCGTTTATAAAAGTTCACACATGTATTTGGTCGTTTGCGCAATTGATAATACTAATTCCTTTTGAAGTTACAAACGAAGTAGTATTTAGTCCAACTGTAGAATGTCCTTCATCACTGACAAATAATGACATTCATAAATAAAGTGCGTTGGGGTTTATTATATTTGAAGTATCTGTCAGTCAGCCTTGTAATCCAAAGATCGTGTGTTCGAATCCTTATGGATCTTATTTTTTTTTTGTTTTTTTCTTACTAGCAGTAACTGTTGAACAAAAAATTTTGTATGATACATTTGTTAAAAGTGATTTTATTTTGCTCGTGGGGTTGCTCCACTCGCTAACGCTCGTTTCGCAATATTCCCCACTCACAAAATAAAATGCCACTTTTAACACTTGTATCATAAATAACTATTCAGTATCAGTATTTTGAACATTGAACCATACCTTTAAACCACAATATCATCAAAATACTATTTTCAATATAACCGTCTATGTTTATTGATAAAAAAACTACGAGCACAAACTCGACATCAACATCTAGAAGAAACTTACCTTTCAAGTGAACATTTTCCTCAATTATGTGAGTTATTTGGGCTTGAACCTCTTCTGGACACAATTCAGTGGAAAATGCTGCAATGCTTATCATATTATTTGAAGAATCCTGGAAGATAAAATCAAAAACGCCATTGAACACGGAAAATATATGAAATTATATTATAAATATATTTATTTTAAAAGGCAGTTGAGCAAATATAATTTTTTCCAGCTCTTCCCAATTCTCAAATTCCTGCAATGGCCTAGAGGCAATCAAAGACGTTTTTGGCTATCCTTCATGGGGCCTAATTTGCAATTTATGGGTTCACTTATACTAGTTAGAGTGCCCATCGGCAAAAAATGTATTGATAGATTCTAACTACAAATTTTCTGTATGGCTTCTTTGGACCTAAGTCTGCCACCCTTTTCCTCTGTAACTTTTTTTGTTTCGGGAGCGTTTTTCAAAAAAAAAATAATAATTTTTCCCTCGTGTTTCCTAACTACGGTACAAAAGTACAGAGGGTGTTTCATTAGGTCGCTTTACAGTGCGTTTAAAAACTTCAACGCCCTGTATATCAGAAACGAAGCAACTCCGGATATATGTTCATTGGAACTTTTTTTCTTAAAACGACCTAATGAATAATAATAATAATGAATAATAAGAAGCCATACAGAAAGTTTGTAGAGAGTAATTACCAGTAAAATTTTTGCCGATGAGCACTCTAACTATACCTCGTCTAGTCGAATAAAAAAAAATCTGAAGGGTTAATCAAGACATGACTCTGAAAAAGGCCCCTATGGATTATTCAAAAATTGAATATTTTTGTTTCGTGCGCACTGTTGAAAGGATTATATTATATTACTGTCAAAAAAGTCGAAGTGAACACCAAAAAACTTGAAAAAAAAAAATTATCACCCTGTCTCTTGAAAACTAAGCCGTTTGGGCCATATCCATATGGACTTTTCATCTTGAAATCTCTCAAAGAATCACTGCACGAAGTTTCTGCATGTACTTACTTAATTAACATCCTGTATAAAAATTGTTAATTTTATCTACACAGAAGCCTCCCCACTTGTATACCTACACACTTCTGACTACAACAAATTACGCTATTACGCACATAGTGCTTTCAGTATCATCAGATTTCGTTCGAACAGGGGAATCCCACAGTTTCGGAACGGGAATCCCAGAGGATACGCAAAGTTCACAGGGAGCTCTGTTTTAAACTTGTTCATATTGAAATTTTGGGTGTAGTTTAACGATATCCTGTGTATTCTTCATGTCTAAAGGTATTCGTTCTCCGTTATACAGGGTCGTTCAACATTTCTGATTCAAATTTCATAAATGGAATCTCCTGTATATGATCAAATATCCGGAGGGAAAATTAAAGTTCCTTTCAAATAATGCACCATGTTCAAATTCTACAAAATCAGAATATGTTGCCATATTTTGTATTAGGTAGTTTTGAAATACCATGAACATGTGATGAAAATCCGACACTTATAGTCTATAAAAGTCCAGGTCAAGCCGCATCAAAACAAATGCACGTTGTTACTTCGTGATCATCGATGTCGGATTGGTGAAATAGTGTTTCCCACTCAAACCTGCCTGAGAAACATAGACCAATAGCGGCCCGCCTTTCCTCGATCACGAGCAAAGCACGCGTTGATCACGTCCTGACCACTATTGTTTACTGGCTTGAGTTTAACTTGAATTTATTGTAGTTCATCAATAAAATGAAACGTCATTTGAAAATTACCTAGTATACACACAAATGGTATTACACAAAGTCACAGCCGACTTAGTCAATAAAAGTACTCACGAAGTCCTTTTCAACGCGCGGCATCTCGGGGAACGTAATAGTAGACTGCTCCAAGGACCTCACCGGCGTCTTCAGGGTATTAGTAGACTGCTCCAAGGACCTCACTGGCGTTTTCAGCGACTCTTCTTTGACTTGTTCCCGGGTACCCCACACGTTGTCGGTGGTGCAGCTTTTTTCTTCCGCTTTCAAGCTCAGCTGTTCCATCGCCAGAAGCTCGCGGTTTATCAGCTGTTTCGCTTCCTCGATGACGCTGCCGCCCACCGGCGCGAACAGCTCTTCGCTCTGAGGGATATCCACGTCCTGCGACAGCGAATGTCCCAGAACCACGAAGGATTCTTCGTCTGAGCTGATCGACGGTAGAGGGCGCGGTTCCGATGGGATTCTTCGGGTCGATATGAAGCTTTGGGAGTTACTGACGGCCATGTTTTCTGCAAAAACATCAACTGTTTCGTTGTGGCTTATATTGTAGTAATCATTTATTGAAAACAATATAGAAGAATGACAGGAACTTTATATGTCTTGAGATAATTGACCTTATTAACTAAGCGCCATATGGATTCGACCCTCATGGTTGCCAACTGCGTAAACAGTTTTGTCTCTAACTCTCCTAAGGATTCAACCTTATCAACCATGTCATCTCACTTATTGAATCCCACCCCTGAGGGTCATATCCAAACATGGCGCTTAACTAATGGTAATGAGGTCAATTTTTCTTAGTTTGCCATACTAATAAAGCGTGGCAAACTAAGCAGGAGCCCTTATCGTTTGTATACTTCTAGAATTGACAATTTATTAATTAATGTTTTCCACACATTCTTAATTTCAACGCTCGTTTGACTGAAAGCATTGTTAGCTTAGGGTGAGTTTCCAATGCATCGTTTTGCTCTTCGCGTCGTGCGTCACGAATTCCCGACGAGAGTCACTAATTCGCCAAGAAAAGGCGCGAAGAAGGCGTGACGCGCGACGCGAAAAGCAAAAACAATGCATTGGGAACTCACCCTTAGATGTATAGGGATAGTTTCCTTCCGTGTCTGAGACGTTGGTCTGAATGCGGTTGTATTCCGTTCAAACGTGATCTGCGATTCTCGAACTTGAAGTCTCTCCCCGTCGTGTCTAGCGTTAGTGTTCGTCTACCCTAATACTGAGCGGTCTTTCGGTCTCTCCGATATACATTCGTATGGTATTCAGTAAACGCAATTTTTCGTATTTCCGCTTGAATTATCAGGATTTACTTTGGTTAGAAAGAGCGACTCCCACATAGAGAACCGACATAATGAAGCATGTAAATCTACAACCAGAAGACCGCCTTATCAACTTTGAAAACATTCACACAAATGGAAATTCGTTGGTTATACTAAGAATGAGACTCGAACAGGATAACCAACTAAATGAAAGAAATAACCTTCCTGTTCATGCGATAATGGAATTGCTGAAAATCTGTCTACGCAAGTCCGAATTTCAGGAAAAAGATCGCTTCTACGTTCAGGTAGACCGACTTCCTATGGGCTTCCCATTATCTCCGATTATATGGTTTGAAAGCATGGCCATTAAGGAATCCGAACACAAACCTAAAATTTGACTTAGGTACGTTGACGGTACGTTCATTTTATGAGAATATGGAGACCAACACCTGGAAAACTTCCTGGAAGAAATCAATAAAATCAGGACGACCAATAAATTCACCATGGAAAATGAGGACAACAACGTCCTTCCGTTCCTAGACGTCTAAGTCGAGCGACAATTAAATTACGTTTACCAAATACCATGCGAATGCGGACGCCGCTACATCGGTGAGACCAAAAGACCTCTCAGCATTAGGGTAGACGAACACAAACGCTGGACTCGACGAGTAGAGACGTCAAAGTTGGGAGTGGCAGAAAAGCTTGCACGGAACACCGCCTCATCCAATGGAAAGCTACCAACATCTTAGACAAGGAAGAACACTGGTTTAAACGAAAATTTAAAGAGTCCCTAAACATTCAAACCAACATGTTCAGTTAACAGAGCGTTGAAATTACTTCTGTGTGGAAAATATTAATTAATAACAGGTCAATTCTAGAGGAATTAGAGATTTGTTAAATTATTAGAATACTTATGAACTTTATGATACAGCATTAAATATTATAATGCCCCATATGATCCGATGAAAAAAAAAAAAGCTCGTTTACTTCTCTGCTGGAACACCGGCGTGTTCGTGCCTTATTTATAGACATGGTAGAAGGTGATATATAGGACCTCTGAAGGTGTCCTACAAGGTAGTCAGTATAAAAAGTTAATTCTTTATATCTTGGTTTATATAATCAATCCTATTGTCAGAATTGTTATCAATATCAATTGTTATCAATATCAATTGTTATCAATATCAATTGTTATCAAGATGAGATAACTTTTGAAGAATGTCAGCAGTGAGACAAATAGTAATGCTGTTTCATTCTTATAAACATGCACAGACGACGATATCACGTACAAAACTTGTTTTGATTGAAATACTCAACCACGTCGACTTAAAAGTGAAACCAAAATCCGTTTTTTGTTAAGAATATAGCTTTTTTCAGATGAAGCTACATTTTGCCTGAATGGACATGGTACAGTTCCGGCAAAACTGTTGATACTAACAGCCTACGAATCGTCACTGGATGAGGGAAGCCCATATACTTACCCAATTTTCCAGAAAAGCAGGATATTGTATATGGGCAATGACTATAGCAATAAAATTATTGATCCAATTTTAATAGGCCGAAATCTTACTGGTGCAAAACATTCACAATTGACAATAAATAGTACCAGAATTAATCGCGTTATTCCCAAAATCACAAATAATAGTAAATACCCAAACATCCTCACACCGTCCACATTGAGCACGAAAAATGCAATAATTCCTTTCCACATCACTTCCCAATAGGCAATCCGCATGGACCAATCAAAATTTAACGATCAAACGAACTTACCTGTGAAGTTCGATCGAAATTATATTAAGCACCTCGTCCGAAGAGATCACTTAAGATTTACCTATGTAGTACCGCCTTTAGGTACTTGTTGATGCCACAAAATATAAAGAAGAAGATTTTTGGTCCATTAGTAGTCTACTTTACCGACCGGCTCTGCAGATGACATTACCATTTTAAAGTATCTCACAATATTTTTTAAAGGGTCAAATTTAGTTATGCTCAAAACTATAAATTAAAGCTTGGGAGGGATGGGAGTGATCTCTTCGGACGAGGTGCTTAATATAATTTCGATCGAACTTCACAGGTAAGTTCGTTTGATCGTTAAATTATATGACAGCACCTCGTCCTCGAGATCACTTAAGATTTACCTATGTAGATGTTCAAAGTCAAGAATAAAAAATATTGTGGGACTTTTTTTTTTTTTTTTTTTTAATACATTACAAAGATCATATCTGATGAATTTTTTGACAATTCATTGTTTATCTGTAGAATTAACAACTATGTAGTCTTTTTGAAGATTGCTTTAACGAAAGCGTTCCCCTCCTCTTTGAGGGGCCGATTGTAGAACCTGGCAAAAGTGGTAGAATTCTCCGACCATCCTGCCGTTCTCCTGATTGTATTCCAAGAAATACCAAATCGCTTAGCGGCGGAAGTAGCGGCATGGCGTGTGGAGTGTGCGGAAAACATCTTAGTATTGATTCCCGATGCCATCATTTCCTGCTTTATCCACCTGGATATTGTCTCTTTTGTAGCTCGCTTGAAAGGCTCTCTTGTGGACAAAAATAAGAATGGTTCTGATTCTGGTCTGATATTTGCGGATCTTTCAATATAAGTTAAGAGGGTTGAGGCCACACAGAACTTATCCTCTTCGAAGAAAGGCAGTTCTAGGCAAGGTTGGGGTGCATTCACCCTTGTAGTTTTAATTCTATCTGGAATGAGAATGCGTGCCCCTCCTTCATGAAAGGTTACATTTTTTACTCTTATCAAATGCAATGTTTGTACCCTTTGGCCAGTTGCAAGGGCTAACAACACTGCCAGTTTTCTTGTTAAGTTGAGCATGGTTAGGCTGTCATTGTCTCCTAACGACACTAAATGATTAAGCACTTTTTGCGGGTCCCATGTGATATCGTATTTTGGAGCTGGAGGTCTCAGCCTCAGTATGCCTTTGAGGAATCTTCTTATGAGAATGTGTTTTCCTATTTCGTTTTGAAATAGCAGAGAGAGCGCCGATCTATGCTGGTTAAATGTTCCATATTTAGCTTTTGTGTAATTCATCTCGTGTTGCATGAAAGCTAGTACAGTGGATACTTCTGCTTCGAATGGGTTAAACTTTTTCTTCCCACAGAAAGACCACCATGCCTCATAGGATGAGCTGTATTGTTTTAATGTTGATTCCGATATCGATTCCATTAAGGTATTGATTGTCTCCTCTGAGTGACCTTTTCTTGAGAAGGCTTGCCGGAGAGTTTCCCTGCCACCAAGGAAAGTGTGGCATGCAACGGATGTGTGTTCCTGAAAGGAGAGGAAAGTAATCTCTCATTAGGACTAAGTATGACAGTTACTGAATCAGGCACTACTAAGCTTTTAAACAGTGGGTACCAAGGCTGTGAGGGCCAATTTGGTACCACTAGTATGCCTTCGGCTTGATCATTTATGATTTTGTTGAGTGTTCTTAAAATGAGTGCAAATGGTGGAAAGGCGTAAAAAAATATGTCTTTCCAAGATATGGTGAACGAGTCAATCGCTACCGATTCTGGGTCCCTATGCCAAGAGACATATTTATCGAGTTTTTTATTCGCGCTGGACGCGAACAAGTCTATATCAGGTTGGCCAAGATGCCTGACAATTTTTCTAAAAGCAAAATCTGCCAGTTCCCATTCTGTTTCTGAGGATATAACCCTGGAATCCTCATCAGCTAAATTATCTTTAGTATTGACATA
Source organism: Chrysolina haemoptera (assembly GCA_958298965.1). Taxonomy (NCBI): domain Eukaryota; kingdom Metazoa; phylum Arthropoda; class Insecta; order Coleoptera; family Chrysomelidae; genus Chrysolina; species Chrysolina haemoptera. The sequence continues at coordinate 243,616 of OY282590.1, read as the reverse complement.
ATTTGCATGAAGCCATAAATCTCGACTCTCGCACCATTGCCATATTTCTTTTGATAGTAAGCAAAGCTCTAAGTGTTGTACACTACCCATTCGGTTAATGTAGGACAAGGCTGTGGTGTTGTCTACTCGAATGAGGATGTTACATGATTTTAGATCACCTGCGAAACATTTGAGTCCAAACAATATGGCTTTCAGTTCCAGGTAATTGATATGTTTTTCTTTCTCTTTTGTGCTCCACCACCCATGAGTTGATTTGTTATTCACGTAACTGCCCCACCCTGTATTTGAAGCGTCTGAATATAATTCTAGGGCAAAACTATCCTGCCTAATTTCATTTTTACCACAGATAATCTGTTGTTCCCACCAGTTGAGATCACTGTTTATATTTTCTGATAGGACCATAATTTTGTTATAATTTTGGTTAGCTTTTTTAAGTGCCAAGAATTTTTCTCTTTCAAACATTTTTGTATATAGTTTACCATACTTGATAGCTGGGCAAACAGATACCAAGGAACCCAGGAATTGGGCAAGGTATCTTATTCTACATTTTTTTAATTTCCTAATCTCTTCGATTTTTTTATGAATTTTTAATTGTTTCTCGTGAGGTACTTCTATTGTCATTGTTTGACTGTCAAAAATGAATCCTAAAAACTTGCATCTTCTGCTAGGGGCAATGTTGCTTTTCTCAAGGTTTATAGTGAAACCTAATGAAGATAATAAGGTCATTGATTTTTGCACATGTTCTATGCATTTTTGTTCAGTAGGGCCCATTATGAGAAAATCATCGAGGTATGCAACACAAACAACGCCTTGTTCTCTCAAGCGCCTTACGATAGGTTTAGTTAGCTTAGTAAAAATGTAAGGGGCTATTGATAGCCCGAAAGCTAAACAGGTGAATTCAAATAAAGTGTTATTTACTTTGAAACGTAAATACTTTCTAAATTTTTGATGTACTGGAATTTGCAAATAGGCATCCTTGAGGTCTAAGGTAGCCATATAATAATCTTTTTTAATCAGTTTCATTACTGTTCTACTGTCCTCCATTTTGAAATGAGGAGGTTCGAGATATTTGTTAAGCCTCTTTAGATTGAGGATGAATCTTCTTTTCCCATTAGGTTTCTTAATCAAGAAACATGGCGAAACAAACTGGGAGACTGAAGACTTGCATTTAACAACTGCTCCTATCTTGAGAAGATGATTGACTTCAATCATTAATTCTTTGCATTCATTTTTGGAATGATTATTATTGAGCAACAAGGAGTTTGGTTTTTTGATGAAAGGAATTTTGAAGCCAGTTATCCAGTTCAAAATGTCTGAATGTGGTGGTACTAGGTCTTTCCATTGTTTATGAAAGTACTTGAGGCTACCTGCAAAAATACTTACTTGTTTACTTATTTCCGGTTGGACAATTGAAATGGCTTCTTGTTTTGAGGGAGATATTGCCCTTTCTGCCTGTGGTCTCTCCTGAACACTGACGGGCCCCTCCAGTTTAAAGAAGGATATGTTTTGTTTTCATTACTTCTGGCCCCCGAAGTACTGGGTTGAGGATAGGGTTTTTTGAAATTAACCCCAGTTCTGGGTTTCAGGTCGATAACTGACCTCTCCACAGCTTTTGCTGTTTTTATTCTTTCCCCCAGGTTTGACCCGAATAGCAATTCCTCAATAGGAGCTGTATTGGTCAGCTCCTTTACGGTTGCGCTTAACGACGGAGCAATGAGCGCTCTCCGAGTGAGGGACATGTTATAGTGAACATCTGAGAGCAACTTGCCAGATTCGCTGAGAAGGCCTAGGACAGTGTTTTTGTTTTCCTTATTATCCTCTTCTTTTAAGAGGATGTTGATGCCAGCCCCTAGGGCGGCAAGGCCCTTTCCCAATTGGTTTTGGTTTAATTGTTGAAATTTGTCTTTTTTATGTATGGCAGAAGGTATTGCCTTCAGGATTTCCGGATTTATATCTGGACCTCTCAACAGTGACAAATTGCTAGGATACGAATGTTGTTCCAGTAGTTTTGCTCTTTCCTCTTTGTCCAGGCCTTCGGTGAGAATGGTTTTCCATCTATTCTGGACAACAGAATGCAGTACATAAGATTTCTTCCCATTACTCTGAGGGTCTTCCCCCAGAGCCTGTAGAGTATCATCATCCAGATTTACATCATTGTTTATAACGATTGAGTCTTCAGGAGACTCGTTAGAGTGTGGTATTCCACCTCTTACATGAGGAGGTGGTGTTCCACCAGTAGAAGTAGGCGACGGTGGTGATCCACCAGTAGTAGTAGGTGAAGGTGGTGTTCCACCTCTAGTTGATTCACTAAGCCGTTCCGGGCTTTTGAAAGAGCTAAGTGTTGATGCTCTACTTTGGGATGTTCTACTAGTAGTTCTAGTTCTACTTCTACGATTACGAGCGGTGTTCCGCTCCAGTCCTGCCTTTATTAAGGCCAACTCTTTGGAAATGCGCTTTATTTCCAAGTCCCTGTCTGTTCTCGATGAAGATCTTGAATGTTTTCGCTTCCGGTCATTCCTGGAATTTGATCTTGACCTATTATGCTTCCCCATCTGAAATTTCAAGATTGGTTATTAATGTTATTATGTTATTGATGATAAATTAGTCAAAAAAGGGTTGAAGAAAATTTTTCGTAGCACCAACGCGTACACAAAAAAACGTAATGTCATCTGCAGAGCCGGTCGGTAAAGTAGACTACTAATGGACCAAAAATCTTCTTCTTTATATTTTGTGGCATCAACAAGTACCTAAAGGCGGTACTACATAGGTAAATCTTAAGTGATCTCGAGGACGAGGTGCTGTCATATAACTATTATTTTAGTTGCGCCTGCGTGATGTGCGTTGTAGTTTTAGGTTGGGAATGTCGCAAATGAATTTTCATTCCTCATATAAATTTTTCCAATGATCTAATAACAATATTAGAATAATCCCTATTTAAATGAATAAGAAATTTGTGTTTCCAATATTATGTTCGTTGTGAAAACAAATAGTGTACTTATGTGAGAGTGAGGAAGGAAAATTAATTTGCGTCATTTCCAACCTAAAATCACATTGCACATCACGCAGGCACAACTAAAATAGTTTTGATTGGTCCATGCGGATTTCCTATTGGGAAGTGATGTGGAAAGGAATACTTGCCGAAAAAATCGACAAAAAACGGATCGGCCCGAGCACCGCACGCGCATTCTGTTAGTGCTCAAATCCGCGTCCACCCTGTTCGAGCATTCGCTCATCCGGTGCTTATGCGGAACGAATGCTCTAGTGAATACGCACCTTTACATTTCCGTGGTTCTTGTGGAACTTTAACCGACAAAAACCAGTCACAAAAAACGCCTATTTCGAGAAGGAGGCGTTGCCACTACTATCAAGCGGTCTCGCAGTCACTAAACAAAACATTCCGATGATATTCCAAATCAGTGCAAATATTTGTTTGAATCAGATAGTTCCCTCGATAAAGTCGATAAAAAGATAGCAAGAAGATGCATATTATCTAATCTACTGCGTGAATAACTCAAATACCTTCGTTACTTGCCAAAATTTAACGATCAGCAACACCTTCAACCACAAACTTACACAAAGTGACAGACACAGACCACCTACCCCTAGACGGTTCACCACAACACTAACTAATGAAGACTGAAATAAGCGCCACCAGAAGATTGGTATCGGTACTACCGTGACGATGCGGGAAATTCAAATCTTGAATTTAATACACAGACCACATACTTAGATGTTCGTGAGTTTCATAATGTTGTTTACAACCTCAAACAACACTTGATATCACGACTACAAAGTTTTTCAAATATCAAGTGTTGTATGAAGTTTAAACAACATAAGAAACTTTCAAAAAATGTAAAAATTAATTTATAGTATATTAGGTATTCGATATTCTGTGGTAATGGTGAAAAAAAAACACTTTCAAGTCAAAAGGTGGTTTATTGTCGAAGATGTACAATCTCATTGGACAAGCTTAAAATAATCAACACATTGTTTGAAAAATTAAAAAATTAAATATGGGTGCAGTACAAAATATATGGGTCCTCATATTAGAGAGTACATATGGTAAGTCATATAGAGCACAAAGTCGGTGCAATTGATCCATGATTACCTGGATGAATAAAACTATGGATATTGCATAGTACATTATGTGGATAAGGTAAAATCATATACCGTGTGACACAGACTCGTTGTTTCTCTAGCTATATTTCTGGAATTTGGAACATTGACTATGCTCACTCAACTTCCGGTTTTTCCGGAAACGATATCAACTTTCGATTTTCAAATGGGTCACCTTGTATACTAATACATGATCGGTTAGGAATAATCATAAGGAATCCAACGATACCAGGTTTGATGGTGTTATCCCCAAAGACTACCGAGATATCCAGAAAAAGTTTCTCTCTCCCACTCATTAAGCTCATAAATGATAAATAGCGATATCTCCGTACTCTTTGGAGATAACACTATCGAACCTGGTATCGATGGATTCCTTATGACCATTCCCAACCAATCGTGTATCAATATACAGATCGTCCCATTTGGAAATTGAACCATGAGTCTGTGTCACACTGTATAGTACAACAATGTTTATAAATGATTCCCAAATATATGTAAAAGAACAGACATAACACAAGATACATATTAGAAGGTAATCACATTGAAAACAATCAAATATTCTTGATGAGTATAGTGAAATTTGCGGCCAGCGAACATTTTGTTGTATTAATAAATATTACGTCACTGACAAATTAAAACCAAAGATATAACGAAAGCAGAACCACACATATAATTCAATATAAAAGTCACACTACACAAAGAACGGATAAAAACTGCCATTGTCATATAGCAAAAAAAAATAAAAATTTCATCATAAAATGTCTCTAATAACCCTAGTTAGTTATCAACATCTAGTAGAGTGCAAGAAATTTGGAATTTCATTTGATATTTCAACATTAAACAGCTTGGGCAGTATTTGCTTCAGTAGAATATTTGCTTGAAATATTTTGTATGGATTTGGTGGATGTTGATGGAGTGTCACATATATCATTTGAGCCAGTTGAACTTATACCTAAAAAAATCAGGCATTTTATTCATTCAAGTTTCATGAATAAGTTTTGTACTCACCAGGAAGATTTAGTGTTGGAACAGCATTTGCAAATAACTTGTGAGACCAATTAGAAATATATTGTGACTCAAAATGTTGATGACAGAGCCTTTTAGAATCATAAACTTTTTTCTGATTCATTTCTAACAGTTCCAAATTATTGATTGCCTGTATCCATTTGTTGAACCTAACTAAATCTTTACTTGGATCAGGGAATCTATGCCTTATTTCATTAGAGCCATCGCAATGAGGAACGCAACATTTATTGTGGTAAACCATGATGAATGGTGAAAATGAATAATCACTACAGAATTTCACAGTAAACACTTTTAAATCACACTAACAATAACAATTTTCACTATCAGAAACACAGTTCTATAAGTAATATTATTTGTTGAAGTCCATTTATTTATATACATTTTGTTTTGTTGTCAGTACTCTCTTCTTCTTAAATTTAACATGACCATTGATACCACACGCACAGAACTCATAATTATGGGTTCTGTGACCACAAGACGAACGTGTTAGAACCAAGCATAGAACGAAGAACAACTCTACAGATCACAGCGCCCCCAAAAGATTGGTATCGGTACTAAAAAAAAGGTTCATGGTCACTTAACCTGCGTGAATCGTCTAGGGGTAGGTGGTCTGTGGTGACAGACCTTTCAAGTTTTCACGATAGGAATTGGAGAGTAGGGGAATCCCACTGATCCCGGTTTTGATCGCAGAGATGAAAATTATAGCGTTCGGTAATCCTTTGCTAGATAAAACGATATACCTCGAGAATGATGACCTTCTGAGAAAATATAACCTAGAAGAAGACGGACAGAAAGAAGTCAACAAAAATGTAATGAACAGTCTCAACAAAGATTTAATAAGGTAAAAAATATAATTTTGGGCAGTTGTGAAAGAATGCTCTGCTCTGAATAATCGTATAGTTTTTATATTTATATTCATATCTGAAAAAATAAAACCATTGAAACTGCCTTATTTCAATTTAGCACTGAAGTTTTGCAGGCTTTGGATGATGGTGATCTATCATGTGGGAACTTTATGGATCTCTCCAAGGCATTTGACTGTATTGACCGTAATATTTTACTTGATAAAGTTCAAATATGGTGTACGAGGTAATTCAATTCCTACAATTAGTTTGTATCGTACCTCAAACACAGAAAATAAGTAGTTGAAATACCAACTGAACAAGGTCTAGTCAGGTCTTGTGTCCTGGAGACATCTGTGGATAGTGTTTTGGCTATAGGCGAAAACTTAATATACTTTTTCAGGTATGTCCAGTATATGAGTCCGGGTGGGTGTGCCCAAAATTATCTTAGGGTAATGCAATGGTTAAACCATAAAAAGCTCAAAGCCATAATGTATGGATCTGTAGGGCAAGACGTAGAAGCAGGTGTTTTGAAGAAGTTGTTGAACGATGAAGGGGTCGAAACGAGGTAAAAAAACTGTTCCGCCTGAGTCTGAGATGTCGAACAACAAAAACAAGTGCAAAATGTGATTTTTTAAATTTTTGATCATATGATCAAAGATTTTTTGTATCAGGTTCATGAAATTTAATATAATGACATAATTTGTTAATGTCTCTCTCTCAAACATGCTATTGAAACTAGAATTTTACAGACTCCATCGGAAACTGTAAGTATTCTATAAAAGGCATTGTACATTACATAAAATTCTTTGAAGTTAATTTTTTTTCGTTTCATGACACGGTCTTTGTGGTGTTTTAACCTTTCAGCTTATTGTTCCCAAAAACAAGACTAAAGCCTGTGGCTCAGTTTGATCAAACTGCCTGGAACCAACGTCATTTCTTATCCATCGGACACGATCCATTGCATACAGTGGAGGTGAAATTCAATAGGAAATTGAAAAAACTTACAGTCTAACTCCACCAAAAATATTCTTTATTGTAGCTGTCATGCAGTCAGAAGACTGACTGACATCAAAATTTTTAGTTTAGTTTAATGTTAGTCTTCTGACTACATGATTTCAACGTGATGTCAGTCTTCTGACTGCATGACAGCTACAATAAAGAATATTTTTGGTGGAGTTAGACTGTAAGTTTTTTCAATTTCCTATTCAATGTCATTTCTATCTTTGATGGAATTGATGAGAAATGAAGTCAAACTGTAAAAAGTAAAAATGTTAGAAAGTTATCAGAAATAGTATTCTAAGAATGCCACTAGGCTCTTCTTAAGCTAATAACATTAATTGACTCTTTCAAGTAAGTGGGGAGTTTATTGAATGGATTCAAACCTTTGAAAAATAAGTCATTCATGCATCATCTTGAATTTGTTCTATTTATGTGGAAGTCGTTATACCTGGTGTTGTTTTAGATCACAAAAACACAGCCTGTTTTAACAACCACTGTGGTGAATTCAACATATATATAAAATCAAAGTGTATTTGCTGTATTTCATAATTATATGCATTCCACGATTTTGAGTTTTTGCAACTGAGACACTTTATTTTGATTGAATAAAAACAATAGACACACATTAACCAAAAAAAGTTTTTAATGCAGCTAAAAGTTGTTATCTTAGTATATCTGCTCCAACAATTTGAAACTCTAAAAAAGAAAAATTGTCTTTTTGTTTCAATGTACTCAGTGTGGTTATTTAACGTCAAAGAACTGTTGATAACAAAACCAAGATATTCAATTTCGGATATAATATCAATATTTTTTTCATTGATTTTGATCCTTGTCAAATCATGCAGATTTCTCAGCTTATTCTGAGAATATGATCACTGCTTTCGTTTTGTTGACATTAAGTTTTAGTTTATTTACTTTTAGATATATTTCGACATTATTCAGTGAGATGTTAATATTTATGATTGCATTCTCAATATTATCACCAGAGTCAAACAATTTGCTCATGGTTACGTCACCAAAAGCTCAATCACCTAAATTTCAGATACGTGGCTCAATACAACTACCCAACAGGCAAGACGATAGCTCTCATAAAAGGCCAAAACAGATCCTTAGTAGCTCACCTCGGGGCCGCAGAAATACTCCCCCTCAAAGATCTCCTAAACGACACCTTTCACACAGAAGTACTATCTTCCGATTTCGTCTACATGGAAGGCTTCTTCATTACGAATCGAGCGGAAACGGCTCAGTTCGTCATGCAGTTGTGCAGCTTGAATAGTAAAGTAATCGCCTTCAATATATCTGGGGAATACGTGTGTGAGCTGTTTCACAGTACAATGAAGTACTGCGTGGAAAACTCCGACATCATTTTCGGCAACAAAAGAGAGTTCGAGGCTTTGCGGAAGACTATGAGGTTAGAAAGTGTGGAGGATCTGGCAGACCTTCTAACCGAGCACGGGCAAGATAGACTGGAGCAGTACGGAAAGATTATGGTCATAACAGACGGTCCCAACACCGGAACTTGCGTCTATAGAGGTAACGCTTTTGAGTTCGAAGTAACGCCGGTGCCTGAAGAAGAGTTCAAAGACACCACAGGGGCTGGGGATGCTTTTGCTGCAGGATTCATAGCGGGTCTGGCTAGGAATAGGAGTCTCCCAGAGTGTGCTAGGATAGGTTGTTATGTTGCGGGTCAGATTATCAGACAAACGGGGTGTTCGTTACCAAAGTCTATACCAACTATACTTGATTTTTGATTCCGGAGGCGGTGTAAATAGATAAAAATTGTGATGCATTTATTTATATTATATGTTTTTTGATTAGTTGGTATTTTATTGTGACAATGCAGGTGATACTCGATGTTTTCAAACCCTCAAAAGTAGTGAGAATGTTAGTTATGATTGTATATTTTTATTGTATTGTGAATTTCAAGTTTTTAGTGGAAAAATCAACCAGAAGAAAACATATGTAATGATATTTTGGCAAATACTGAAGAAAAAATCAAAGACTCACAAGTAGTATTCCTCTTATATGGAGATGTACACTTTTATGCACTTTTATCAGATAACACTCTTATAATGCTGACATGAGATATTAGTTCATATTAGTCATCTGGTCAATAATAATAATAAACATTGGTTCCATTATCCAATCGTGCCACAGAATATAACAACAAATACACTATAATTTTATGTTCTGTCTGTGATTCTGAATCTGATCCCTGATTCCAACCATTATATAAGGTTTATTCGTTTGCATCAAGGTGTAGTGTAGTGTGGTGTACATAGTGTAGTGTAGTGTAATTTACACCACATTTTGAATCGAGTGTCACTGAGTGCAGTTCAAACAAAGGAATATGTCAAATTAATCTGCAAACGAATACTAAAATCGAGTGTAAATTACACCAGGTGTAAGAAAGTGCTACACCTCGATGCAAACGAATACCTATTATCCTTAGAACACATACATACAATATCAATTCGATCGAAGAAAGACAGTTGTGTGAAGCCAAAAATAACTAGTTAGTTATACGCGTGCGCAAGAAATTGTGGACATATTTGTTTCTTTTTAGTTATGCATCTCTTATGATAGATTAACTCAGGCAAACTAAGAGCCGATGTTTCAATATCCCTTCAGCCTAGGTTGACTGACAGCTTAATTAGACTGGTGATTAGAATGAATAGGTTCATTCGTTTGCAATTTGCATCGAGGTGTAGCCTCTGGTTCCTACACCTGGTGTGATTTACACTCGATTTCAATTTTTTTTTTGTGTAAATTACACTACACTACACCTTGATGCAAACATTGCAAACGAATAAACCTAATACATTATTTTAAATCACGTATTGAGAGAAATTGACGTCATTTTCTCTAGAGAATCTTTTCCTACAATTTAAAAAATTGGGTCCCCGACTACTTGTCAAATTGTCAATACTGATTACTGGTTGGCAGTTTCGGAACTAGACGTTTACCTTATAACTATCTATTTTGTTTTCTGTTGACACTGGAACAATTCCTAGTTCCCGAGTCCACAAGAGTCAAACGAAAAGAGAAGAAGAGCTGATGGTTCTCAGCAGGAGCAGGGTTATTTTATTAATTTTCAGGTGTTTTTCAATGTTGGCAAACCCTTGTTTGTAGGGTACCGTCCCCTACTTTATCATTATTTATCTTTAATTTTTCAGGTTTTGAATTCATCACCTCGGTATATATAAGTATATAAACATAGGCGTATTCATACTAGAACAATTCATAAACTGCGTAATATTTCAATTCGTATGGATCATCACAACTTACAACTAAACTGAAGAAATATCAAAAATGGTAAGTGGTATTGGAGTACAACTGTTCTCATTGAAATAAAAATCCCCTTTTCAGTCTGTTGAGCAGTTCTTGGAGGGTATGCCCTCGTACAATGAGAATAATTTCACCAAGCACCATGTAGACAATTCCAACAGGCCCCCTTCAAAGAGGCCATCTGTCTATGTACCCACAAAGGATTACCCCTCTGGACAGAGTAAGTTTCAAATACGTTTTAGAGACAGTAACTCTGAGTTTTGTGGTTGGATATCTGACTAACTTATATTGTTTGAAGAAAGTTGTTGATCTAAATTGACATTTCAGTTATTGTGACAGAGAAATCTAGTATTTTACTAAAATACATGCAGCAGCATTGGGACAAAAAATATGTGAGTAGTATTTTCTAGTTTACTGGTTTATTTTTTCTGTTTGTTCACATGATGAAGAATCTTTGTTAAAAATCTTTCCTGTGAACCTCGAATGTAATACGTTTGTTTTTACTTTCCAGAACACTAAAAAAAGGGATCCTAGTCCCCAATCTAGCGAACCTCAGAGGAAAAGAGCAAGGACAACAGAATATACGAGAGAAAATTCCCGAGATAACGTAAGGGGATTTAATGATTTCTGAGATGATTGCGCTGATTTCCATTCGTAAATTGTAGAAAGGTAATTATGAAGTTTTATTTTCATCAGAATCAAATCAAACTCATTGTAGCTTGCCTAGTTGGGATAAAAATGTGTGTTGCTAGTAAAATTTGTGTGAAGGATATAAGATTGAAAAAATATGTTTTTTTTTTCAATTTATGTTGAAATGTTCTTAAGTAGACTTGTATGTCACCAGAACTATGATGATATGATGAAGAGGTATCATGAACATCAACACGTAAAATCACCTGTACACTGGTTTCATAGTTTACTTTCAAAAGAGGATTCTTCTGCCATGTTAATTGAAAAAGGCGTAACTACATTTTTCCAGTTTTTGAGAAAAACGTATCTGATCTGTATATCTATACATGTTAAGATCTCATTTCCAGAAAAGATGACAAAACTGTCACTACAGTTCTGGTAAAATACAAATAAAGATGAAAGACATGGTGAATTTTATACAAACTGCCCTGCTGCCAAATTATGCAGTTATGCCTTATTCAGTTAACACTGCAGTATTTTGAAATGAGAGAATTTGATTGTTAACTTATTATTGGTTAATTTATAGGCAAGTTTGCACAGCCAACTACATTACATATTCTGATTCTTTTGTTTTGACATAAGTTACAGACAACCGATAAATATCAGGCACTTACTTATTGGCTATTTTCTGTTAAAAAGTTATTTCCGTTGTTTTGCCAACTTGATTCATATTGTTTTTTATGCATATTGTCTGTTTTTTTTATATTGAAATGGATTCAGTACCAAGTACTAGACTGGAATACATCTACTCTCATTTCACCCCTTCAGAAATAATGAAATAAATGTTTTTACAAAATATTGAAAAATAATACGTTGAATCTGTTTCGAAGTAAAGAAATTATTGTTCTTTGCTTTTACAATTATCTTGCTTGGTTTTTTTCTCAGAGAATATTGAAAAATAATATGTTGAATATGAAATATGAAATGTTTTTGTAGCATCCATTCAACATCTTCCACCTTTTTCGGAATAAAGAAATTATTGTTTCTTACTTTTATAATCATCTTGCTGAGATTTTTTTCTGAAAAAATATTGAAAAATGTATTGAGTACTTGAATGTAAAAATTGATTTTGTAGTTTCCATTGTTTCTGGGTTGTATTATGGGGTTTTTTTTTTGAACAATATTGAAATATAATCCTGCTAGAGTTGTTTTCTGACCATATTTTGAAAAATAATCTTTTGAATATGGAATATATTGAATCTGAATGTTGATTTTGTTTTTTGTTGCATTTATTAAACCCCCTTCCTCCTTTTTCGAAATAAAGAAATTTTTGTTTCTTGGTTTTTATAATTATCTTGCTGAGATTTTTTCCTAACAAAATATTGAAAAATATATTGAATGTAAAAGTTCATTTTGTAGCTTCCATTTAACCCTCTTCCACCCCATTAGAAATGAAGAACTAATGGTTTCTGGCCTCTGTTATCATCTTGCTAGTTTTTTTTTCAAAGAATATTTATAGTATATTTCAAGAATAACGTAGAGTAAATCCAAAACAAACTAATTTGGTGTGCATATGCCTATATGCATTTCTGGGAATTTACTATATGTTATGCTCAAAATAGAGTATAAATACGAAGGTTTATTTTTTACAAAAATTTGCACATAAAATGTATTCACATTATCAATTATCCCTCCTTTTGATTAAAAAAGTCACGGGAAATTCAACTTGAGATGTGACTACTATGATTGTTTTCAAGCTGCACTGTCAGTGATGAAGATACAATTTTGTTTTCACAGCCTTACTGACGCTTCTATAATTTTCCTATGGTCGGATCCGACAATATCCAAAATTACTTTTTTTCCACGAACGAGTATGAAGTATCTGTAGAATGAATGAATCCAACAAGTCGTCAAAAAATATACAAGGTGATCCATTTAAAATAAAAGAGTTTTTAAGATTCACTGAAAACGAGAAGACTTTGCAACATGATTTGGTTTACCAATAAATAATGGTCTTAAGGGACAGTTTGAGGATAACCCAAATTTATCACTCTGACCTATGCACTAAAGTACAAACCATAATATTTCCTTCTTCTAGAATGGCGTCCTCGTAGCTATATTAATATTAGTTTTTTTTTTGTTGTTTCAGATACTTTTGCGGAGTACGACCCATTCTGCAATATAAGTTATATCATTTAATTATCTGGTTAAATAGACCATATTCGTCATTTTGGATGGTCCGATCCGAGCTGTCCTGTTTTTTACTTTTGCAGGGTTGAAATGAAATGACATTGCTATTTCATCAAGTGGTAATACTGCTATTTTTTGTTTTATTGGCCTCGGCTGCAAGAACTATACAGCCAGAATGCCTTAGGTGGTATATCATTTCAGTGACACCAACATCAACTATACCAAGAAACGGAGTGTGAATATGGTCGTTTTTAAATTATTCGTATTATTTCTCATACCAACATAACCGCCAAATAATGTATAAAACTTCCATGAGCCGTGTTCTTGAATTATTCCATTTTGGACTCATTTGAAAAAAAAAACATTGTTCATGAAATGTTTATTGGTTTTTATCGCATTTATTGTTTCCAACAAAATAAATATTTATGTTGACTGAGTTTTTAAGTATTTAAATAAAATTTACTTGAATTTTTGTCTTTTATTATAGTATTTCAGTCAAGTAATTTGATCAAACTTCGTTGATGACGTCATTTCTATTGGTTTCCTTTACCAATTTGAAACAATCTAACACAACTATTGACATCACTTGCAAGTTTGAAAAAACTATATGACCATCTAATTTATTTAATGAATTTTCAATGAAAACTAGAGAAAATTTAAAAAATCAACTATCTGAATGAAGAGTCTTTTCACAATATCTATCAGGTGCAGTTCAATGTCTTTAGCCGGAGAAGTAGTTGTTTTCTGTCACAGAGTGTATTTTTTTAAAACATAAATCAATGTGTTTCAGGGTTTTTCTTGAAAATGGCTAATAACATAGAAAATTAATTTATCTATTACTTTAAGACTGCACTGTATATTTCAGAAGGAATTTTTCCAAATTTCATTAAAACTGGTAATAAAGTTAATCCCACACATGAGAAAGGCGATCCAAATAACATGACAACCTTCCGGCCGATCACAGTTCTGTCTTCTCTATGATCTTTGAATATATTGAATGTTTGCTTGAAACAAAAACAACATTAAATAGGAATGTGAGATTCCACGGCTGGCGTCAATATTTTGGTTGTTTTCCGGGTTTTGCCGGGGTCCTCTTTGGTTAAAATCTCCGAACGTTTCGACTGCAACGGCGGCAGTTACCTTCAGTGGCGTGGTCGAAGTAATCTCCCAAAGAAGACCCCAGAAAAATGCAAAAACAACCAGAACGGAGCTCGTATAGTAAAAATTCATCAAAATACATTATTTTTGTTCAATATTTATTTACAATAAATTTATACATCGCTTGGATACAATATCAACCACATACAAAAAATTATGGAATCTTCATTATATCTCTCAAAGTATACCTACATCCATCATATTTCCAATGGTGAAATAATTCAATAAGCCACCCTAAAGACAGCTCAGACTCTACTATGACCAGATACAAACTATCTTAAATGCGCAGTCCAACTAGCTAGGTATTAAAAGGTGTTCCAGGAGATCCCACAACATCAATGATTTCCCCTGTGGAGATTTTGCCGTCAGGTTCCGTATTGGACAGCAGTTGAGACGGGATCGCCAAGCTCTGCAAAAAACTCTATAACTATCTGAATCGTACGAATAAATGACTAACTTTTAATATGTCACTTCAATATGGACCATAACCGATCAACTAAAAACTAGCATAATCATACCAATACACAAAGTTAAAAACACATGTAAAGCTAGTGAATTCCGTCCAGTAAACACCTTGCCAGGCATTGAGAAAATACTAGAGATGGCTGTGTATGGGTGCCCACCCAGGAATTTTGATCCCGCATGATAAATTCCTCCAGTATTAACAAAATTGATCAAATAACCAAAGAACGAATGACTTTTTGATAGAAACGCAAGTAAAAGGAAGGCATGTGAACTACTGTCTCGCAGTTTATAGGCACAAGGGTCCAAAATGCTGCAAAAACCCTGCATGGGCAATTTGGTAAATATGGATGGTGACTGATGCGCTGCGATCTGATTAGATCTATTGTGCCCCATAATCTTCTGGTGTCACAAGATGTTCTTGTTTACAGCAGCCCTTCAAGCATCAATTCCTTCAGGAATTTTAGGATTTTGAGGGGGTCTACTCGTGGTATTTCTCCCACAGTCAGCTGGTATGATCCCAGTGTATTCAATCTTTTATGATGTATAGTGTAACACTCCATCAATATATGGTGGGGTGTTTCTAGATGTTCCCCACAGAATCTACAGGTGCTATCCTCCTCTAAGCCTAGCTTGCTTAGGTGTTCTTTGAGTCTGCAATGCCCCGTTAGAAATCCCGTGATTGTATTTAGATTAGTTTTGCTGAGGTTCATCAGTGTCTTCGATCTTGCTCGGTTGAAATTGCCAAAATCTTTGGCCTGCCTCAGCTCTGGAAGTCTTAGCCAGTATGTTGCTCTCATTGCTTCTTCAGCTTTATTGGGTTCTTCTCGGAAGTAAGATTTTCTAAGTCCGCAGAATGGTTCTGGCCGATCAATGGCGTTGATACGCCTTTTCGTGCCAGGGTCTGCTTGTTCATTTCCCTCCAGTCCGACGTGCCCCGGCACCCAGAGGAGGGTCACCTTGTTATTCCTGCCTAGATCATTAAGTTTGTCTAGGCATTCCCAAACCATCTTCGAGTTGATGTTAGAATAGTTTAACGCTTTGATAGCTGCTTGACTATCGAATAGGTTCACGATTTCCTTGTTCCATGGGTTCCGAGTATTTGGTGCGAGGCCCAAAGACTCCTGCTCCAGTTTCCTCGGGAGTTTTGGACCCGTCCGTGAACCATGTTATGTTATTCTTTCCCAGTGCTCGAATGGATTCTATGTTCCATTTTCGCTTGGTGTTTAGTTCCGTTCAAAAAAAATTTCTCGAAACTAATTTTCCTGGTAATTTCGTCAGTTGGGAGATCGGCAAGGTGTGCACAGTCGGTGGAGGTTGAGCCCCTTACACCGTGTGCTGTCCCTTTGAGTCCGACTTTAGCCAACCTGAGGATTGCTTTCCAAGAAGTTCTCCTCACCATGATATGGAGAGGAGTGAGGTATAAAACTCCAGAATATTCAGTTGATCTAGTTGATTGATAAGTGGCTCCCACACATTCCGAATCTCTATGCTCAGTTGATTAAGTACATGCATCATTTATAATTCTGAAGCATTTTAGATCATCCGCAAATACCGCATATTTTGAAAACGGAGTAATGTCATCAATAAATAAATTAAACAAGAGGGGGCACAGGTGTGACCCTTGGGGAACTCCTGATGTTACTTGGAATGTGTGGGAGTAGTAATGATTGACTCTGACTTTCTGTCACCTGTTTATAGTGTTGCTCCTTATTAGTACAAGGTAGGGTGAAAATACCGGATATATTCAGAACAAATATCAGAATCAGCACCTTTAGAATTTCAAAAATTGCATGCATGCAATAATGAAATTATTAAAAAAACCAGCAGATTGTATTGTTACCTTTCCAGGATTCAAAGCTTCAAACTGATGCCTGAGAGACTGAAGCTCATACTCGCAAGTCGCTAGGGCTCCTTTGATCTCCATCAGCAGGACCATATCGCTCCTCATCTCGTTGAAGTGCTGGCAGATCTCTTCTGACGGCGTGGGATTCAATTCTGAAAACAATCAATGAAAATAATGGTGTCCTAGAGAGGGTAACAAAAAAAATCACCTAGCCCCATTTCCTGTAGCATTTGTTCGACGCCTTTGGACTTTTTCTGCCCAACGTTTGCGGGTAGTTTCATTCTTTGCGACCTTAAAGAAACACCGCTGTTTTTGAAATCCGGAAATTTGATTCCTGCGCTTTCTATTGCCTGTAAAATATGCTGTTGAGAAAACACAAGATTATAAGTTTATTTCCTATTGGATCTGTTGAAGAAAAAAAAATGGTTGACGTGAACAATTTATGTTGAACTACATGTCATTGAAATAGTAGTTTTCTGTCGGATATTTGCCTCATTTTCAACCTAAATTCAACTTCCTTACACCACAATTTGTTCTGCCTGGAAGTTAATTCTTTAATAAATAAAGTTTCCCACATTTATAGTAAAGCTTTAATATTGACTTTCCCAAAGTCTGCTGTATAAAACATTATTTATCTATTGATTTATTTATACTGTATGTTTATTTTCACATATATACAATACTGTAAATAATATAAATCATTATAAAACCAGACAGATAAGAAATTCAGTTGGATTAAACAACACTAGAAAATAAATCATGGTTCTCGAATGATGACAAATCATATTTCATATTCAAAAAGTAAAAATACCAATGAAAATGTATGTAAATATATGACTGTTAGACTCTTAAGTTTGCTAGTTTGAGCTTTCTTCATATTAAAGAGATCTATATCATTATCACTATTTTGTATCAACATATAAGCACCAATCAAGCAATATTCAATTGGTAAACCTATATTGAAGATTTGTGGAAAAAACAGTTAGGGTCTTTTCAAAATATCTATCAGATGTAGTTCAACGACCTTTAGCAGGAAAAGTAGTTGTTTTCTGTTAGATATTAGAAATATATCCCGTTTTTCAATTTGAATGGAGAATTTTCCTCTTTTCAACATAAAAACCTCCCAAGAGGTTCTCTTGAACGATGGAAAACAGCGACTAAAGTTTGTCTTTCAGACACAGATGATTCCACAACTGATTTAATGAACATCCTGTTCATATTTTCAAACAGAAATTATTAAACAAGTTTCCTGTGAACTTGTTGAATAGCAGGAGCCAAAATTATTTTGGCATGTGATATTTACTTATATTTACGAAATCTGAGTTTAAAATCGATAAAATCCATCAATGTTCGGAAATCATTGATATCCACAAAATTCCCACAACTGCCAATAAAGCAATCTTTGATATCAAAATATATAACAGTTTCATTTCCGGAAAAATGTGTTGTGGTACTTACATTGGGGTCAATCCTAGAGGGCCTCAAGGGATTTGAGATTTTCTTCTTGGGCAATTTCTTATCAGTCTTCCTGGGGGTTTCATTCTGGCTATCAGCTTGACTGATCAATTTCTGCAGATCTTGAGTTTTTCTGTCGCGCTCCTTCTTGCGTGCTTCTATTTTCTTCAGTTCCCCGAGAAGAAATTGCTCCTCTTCAATCTACAAACGAGAAAGTACGATGAACTTATCTCAATTGATGAAAATTAGGACAAGTACCTGTTCTGGCTTTCTTTCGTATAGTTTTTTGAGCTGCTCTTTTCGTCTGCGTTCGTGGTCAGCATCGTAAGTGTATACCCTTTTTTCTCCATTCAACTAAGACAAAATACTAGTAGAATAACCTCATGACAATTAAATTTTATTTTACCAACATTCAAATTCAAAATAATCCTTCACAAAAAATTTTAAAAAATAACTTTTTTCAGATTAAAGTGATCATGAAGTTGCAGATTTGTATTATTTAATTTTTTACCAATAATTACTTCAATAAATAATAAAAAAATTAAAATATACAAATTTTTTCTGTTTAAAATTATCGTAAACTTGCAGAATTGTATTTTAATTGATTTATTCAATAATTTTCTTCCATAAAATCATACTGATAGTTATTATGGATGTACATATAGGGAGATATATCAAATTTTCACCAAAAAGCTAGTAAAAATTCAAACAATTTTCAACAAATATCGATATTCTAGTACAAATGATAAATTGTACAAAATTCCACATTGAAATATCGTTGTAAGAATATGAGGTGCATATGAGATACTAGTACTCTTTATGAGGCTGGAACTATAAGAAATTATGAAAAAAAAATGTGGTGCACTAATCATTGTTGAGTGTATCATTTTTCAGATACATTTAACCTTACATTTTTGAGGAAAGCAAATGCACTAATAGAATTTTTACCCTTACCTTTGCTAAGGCTCCACATATTTTATAATATCTTTCTTTTAGATCCTCAACAGATCTCTTTGTGAACTGTTCAGTATCATAACGATCTGCCATCATAATGAACCTCAGATCAAATCTTTTAGCCAAATCCATTAGATGATCAGTCTCTTCTTTGGTCCATGTGTCAGATTTAAGGTGTTGTTGGTACTCAGCGTCTGTGTAAGAAACTATATCCACTTTCTGCAAGTTTTAAATTAGATTTTTCACACTTAGATTGGAAAACGTAGCTCACCTTATTGAATTTGGCAAACGGATACTCTTTCGGTTCATCAGATGGTCTTCTCCAATGATGGAAAGTGGCATTGTCAGTTCTGGCTGGGTTTGTAAAAGACATCCACTCCCATTTCCTTGGTTTCCTCATTCCCAATTTTATCTTGGTCTGTTTGTAACCATTATTTCCAACTAAAAATGAACGGAGATAATTTTTCCAGTAATTCAGATATTATAAGCAATTTTACTTGTGTCCGAAGGAAAAAGTGGAGGAGCATCCTTGTTGTCGTTATAAAGTAGCGCAAAGACTTCTCTGTGCATTCCTTCGGGACGTTTGGAAACTTTTGGCCCAGTGGATGTGCGTTTTTTATATCTATCAGGGCCTAATATTGTTTCCCTGGTTATTTCTGGGGTTGGCGGTCTTTCCAGTTCCATAATATCCCTCACGTCTGCCATTTCTTACTAAAAATGCAAAAGGATAAGATGATATGTTGAGACAAGGTCGGTTGATGTTCTTACTGACTTGTTTTATATTCCAATATATATTTAGCTGAAGAAGATTAACTCTGCTTTGAACAAAAGTTGGTATTTTCCTTGTTTCTATTTCTATCTCAATAATCTCTTGATTTATAATTATAACCTAGACTGAAATTAAAGATTTGACAGGAAATAATCGCAATATTTATTATTTATTTACATGAATGGTCAATGGAATCAGATGACAATTGACACTTGACATTCTTGACAGCGGGCAAAAAAAGCGTTTTTTTGGTAAGATTCTGCTTCCAGAATGAATCATGTTTTATTGTACTGTTATCATTAGGCGTTTTCCATTTGGGAGTGTTAAGCCCCGGGGCTTCTTATTCTCTATTGGTAGATTTTGACAAATGTCATTGTTCAGCCAATGATTAAACTAGAATAAGAAGCCCTGGTGCATCAAACCCTTAAATGGAAAGCAACTATTTATAAGGTCTTGAAAGGTAGATTTCCAATGAAGCTGTTGAGGTGGGTCTCCATGAATTCCTATGAATTACGCTTATCTCTTCTTAATATCTGAACGCAGAAAAAATCTTCAGAAATGAAACTGGAATTTGAGTGTAACAACTTCGTAGCTCGATACATCTCTTTTGCTTTCCTGCAGTGCAAAAGAGCTGGGTTGGGATTCCGTGTACCATAGAATTCTATTGTCGAAAGTTTTATCTTTACCTCTTCAATGAATTCAACCATTATGCAAGCAATAAACTCATTATCTAATTTAATGTATTCATTTGAGAATAAACTTGTTATTATACTTGTAATCTATAATAATTCTTCAAGAAAATTCTGATTTCTGATCAAATTTACTCACCTCTTCCATAGTTACCAAAACCATTGCTAGATGTCGCAATAAGCTTCGGCATCAAAACATTGTTCATGGAGTATCTTCTTCCTATTCGAAAGATCATTATTATTGTTCAAAGAGACATAACGACTTTTAAACAATGATAAATGCTTAAAAATTTTGGAATTCTGAACAAATTTGAAAACCCTTTTTATAACTGCCATCTTTCTTATAGTAGTCGAACAAAGGAAGATATGATGCCATTAGGAACATATATTTAAAGGGTCCTATAATTGGGACCACAAAGCTTTCTCCAAAATGGTCTAGATGGCGCGACAATGATTGAAGCAAAATAAAATAGAAAACTGAGAAAACGGCAAACTGATTAATTAATACGGTTCAAATTGATGAAATTATTTATTTCTAAACAATGCTCAAGCAAGCACAACTTGGAAATATTATCTAATATGGTTCCAAAGAAGAAAGATAGACATGAAAATTAAAAATATATGTTATCTTCTTAGTTAGTTTAGTTGGGATTTGGATCAAATTGGTTGAAGAAAAACTATTTTTTTTCTTGCCGTTTCGAAATTTAATAATTTCATCATCACGGCTCTGTAGCAATGGATTTTGTAAACTCAAAATTGTTGATAACAAAAAAGGGGGGATGTAAAATAATGCCAACAAATTTTGAAACATTAACAAGAAAACAAAATGAATATTAAAAAAAGGAGAATGGACTTACCAAAAGTTATTCCCCAGTTGAAGAAATAAATAATAAATAAAAACAGACATTTTACCAAGAAAACATGAATGCGAGGAGGATAAGAATAGCAAAAGTTGGATTTCACATTTGTGATCAGAATGGGTAATTGCTTGAAGGGTATTTGGGCAATTTCTGGTAGATGATTGTCCATGATTTGTTAAACATTTTTATTTTTGCTAATCACTAACTTTCTTGCTTAAGAAGTAAGAAGTGAGAAGTGAGAAATGAGAAGTAGAAATGAGAAGTGAGAAGTGCGAAGAAGTTAGAAGTAAGAAGTAAGAAGTAAGAAGTAAGAAGTAAGAAGTAAGAAGTAAGAAGTAAGAAGTAAGAAGTAAGAAGTAAGAAGTAAGAAGTAAGAAGTAAGAAGTAAGAAGTAAGAAGTAAGAAGTAAGAAGTAAGAAGTAAGAAGTAAGAAGTAAGAAGTAAGAAGTAAGAAGTAAGAAGTAAGAAGTAAGAAGTAAGAAGTAAGAAGTAAGAAGTAAGAAGTAAGAAGTAAGAAGTAAGAAGTAAGAAGTAAGAAGTAAGAAGTAAGAAGTAAGAAGTAAGAAGTAAGAAGTAAGAAGTAAGAAGTAAGAAGTAAGAAGTAAGAAGTAAGAAGTAAGAAGTAAGAAGTAAGAAGTAAGAAGTAAGAAGTAAGAAGTAAGAAGTAAGAAGTAAGAAGTAAGAAGTAAGAAGTAAGAAGTAAGAAGTAAGAAGTAAGAAGTAAGAAGTAAGAAGTAAGAAGTAAGAAGTAAGAAGTAAGAAGTAAGAAGTAAGAAGTAAGAAGTAAGAAGTAAGAAGTAAGAAGTAAGAAGTAAGAAGTAAGAAGTAAGAAGTAAGAAGTAAGAAGTAAGAAGTAAGAAGTAAGAGTAAGAAGTAAGAAGTAGAAGTAAGAAGTAAAGTAGGAAGTAGGAAGTAAGAATTAAGTCAAGAATTAGAATAATCAGAAAGGAATACGAATTAGGAATTAAAAATCAGGAATTGAGAATTTAAGAATTAAGAATTAAGAATAAGAATTAAGAATTAAGAATTAAGAATTAAGAATTAAGAATTAAGAATTAAGAATTGAGAATTGAGAATTGAGAATTGAGAATTGAGAATTGAGAATTGAGAATTGAGAATTGAGAATTGAGAATTGAGAATTGAGAATTGAGAATTGAGAATTGAGAATTGAGAATTGAGAATTGAGAATTGAGAATTGAGAATTGAGAATTGAGAATTGAGAATTGAGAATTGAGAATTGAGAATTGAGAATTGAGAATTGAGAATTGAGAATTGAGAATTGAGAATTGAGAATTGAGAATTGAGAATTGAGAATTGAGAATTGAGAATTGAGAATTGAGAATTGAGAATTGAGAATTGAGAATTGAGAATTGAGAATTGAGAATTGAGAATTGAGAATTGAGAATTGAGAATTGAGAATTGAGAATTGAGAATTGAGAATTGAGAATTGAGAATTGAGAATTGAGAATTGAGAATTGAGAATTGAGAATTGAGAATTGAGAATTGAGAATTGAGAATTGAGAATTGAGAATTGAGAATTGAGAATTGAGAATTGAGAATTGAGAATTGAGAATTGAGAATTGAGAATTGAGAATTGAGAATTGAGAATTGAGAATTGAGAATTGAGAATTGAGAATTGAGAATTGAGAATTGAGAATTGAGAATTGAGAATTGAGAATTGAGAATTGAGAATTGAAAATTGAAAATTGAAAATTGAAAATTGAAAATTGAAAATTGAAAATTGAAAATTAAGAATTAAGAATTAAGAATTAAGAATTAAGAATTAAGAATTAAGAATTAAGAATTAAGAATTAAGAATTAAGAATTAAGAATTAAGAATTAAGAATTAAGAATTAAGAATTAAGAATTAAGAATTAAGAATTAAGAATTAAGAATTAAGAATTAAGAATTAAGAATTAAGAATTAAGAATTAAGAATTAAGAATTAAGAATTAAGAATTAAGAATTAAGAATTAAGAATTAAGAATTAAGAATTAAGAATTAAGAATTAAGAATTAAGAATTAAGAATTAAGAATTAAGAATTAAGAATTAAGAATTAAGAATTAAGAATTAAGAATTAAGAATTAAGAATTAAGAATTAAGAATTAAGAATTAAGAATTAAGAATTAAGAATTAAGAATTAAGAATTAAGAATTAAGAATTAAGAATTAAGAATTAAGAATTAAGAATTAAGAATTAAGAATTAAGAATTAAGAATTAAGAATTAAGAATTAAGAATTAAGAATTAAGAATTAAGAATTAAGAATTAAGAATTAAGAATTAAGAATTAAGAATTAAGAATTAAGAATTAAGAATTGAGAATTAGGAATTAAGATAAGAATCGATTCTTAATTCTTGATTTCTATCGAGATAATCAAGAATCGAGAATTTAGAATAAGAATTAGGATAAGAACTTCTTAGTTCTTAGGGTTAAGAATTAAGAACCTTGGTTCTAGAAGGAATTGAAAATTAAGACGTAGCAAGAAAGCGTAAGACGTAAACGTAAGAAGTGAGAAGTGAGATGTGAGAAGTAGGAAGTAAGAAGTAAGATGTAAGAAGTAAGAAGTAATGAGTAAGAAGTAAGAAGTAAGAAGTAAGAAGTGAGAGTGATAGTAGAATAGAAGTAAGACGTAAGACGTAAGACGTAAGACGTAAGACGTAAGACGTAAGACGTAAGACGTAAGACGTAAGACGTAAGACGTAAGACGTAAGACGTAAGACGTAAGACGTAAGACGTAAGACGTAAGACGTAAGACGTAAGACGTAAGACGTAAGACGTAAGACGTAAGACGTAAGACGTAAGACGTAAGACGTAAGACGTAAGACGTAAGACGTAAGACGTAAGACGTAAGACGTAAGACGTAAGACGTAAGACGTAAGACGTAAGACGTAAGACGTAAGACGTAAGACGTAAGACGTAAGACGTGAGACGTAAGACGTAAGACGTAAGACGTAAGACGTAAGACGTAAGACGTAAGACGTAAGACGTAAGACGTAAGACGTAAGACGTAAGACGTAAGACGTAAGACGTAAGACGTAAGACGTAAGACGTAAGACGTAAGACGTAAGACGTAAGACGTAAGACGTAAGACGTAAGACGTAAGACGTAAGACGTAAGACGTAAGACGTAAGACGTAAGACGTAAGACGTAAGACGTAAGACGTAAGACGTAAGACGTAAGACGTAAGACGTAAGTAAGATATACGTAAGATATACGAAATTGATGACAGTTGTGACTATATCTGGCAACACTGCACCGTCAACTTTCACGATTACCCGGGATATTTCCCGCATTTCCAGACTCGGCGAGAAATACAATTTTTTTCGCTCACTCTCCACTCCACCCTATATTTATCTTCAGTCCGATCTCCCTGTATTTTCGATTCCGACCTCGAAACGAAGAACGTTCGCACCTCCGTGATTGCTTTTAACGTAATAACTGTGAGAAAACGCTTCGAAGAGAACGCCCTATTTAAATTCGAACAGTTTCAAGGTCTGGAGTTACTCATTCGGAAAATGGTACTTGACGAGATGCGTTTCTCATCTCTAGCAGTACCACAGGGTACCGTTTCTCATGGTCGGCGTTTGCGGTGGAAGCTGATCGTGCGAGGAAGCATAGGTGAAATTGTGTGAAAATCGCTTAACTCTATATTCCAAGTCGCAAGGTCGATTTAACAACTGTTTTTTTCAGTGGTGACTAGATTCGTACGTAGACTGAATATCTATTATATTGGAAGTGCCAATTTGCAAAAATTAGCTACATGCTGATCTGCATGCTTTCTGTTATAGGTGAGAGAGGACCATGAATACCGGGAAAATAGATCTGTGGACAAAAAAAAATCCCTCCTATATAAGTATATAGGAGCAAAGTTGCAGTACATACTTGTTAATTGTATAGAATATTAGATTATTAATCTCAAAATGAAATTCACAATCATTATACTATACCTACTTGTAATGACTCAAACTTTATAAACTAATTTACACTGTTTTTGTACCCCAGCTGAAAATTGTAATTATTGTTTATTTAGGTAAAAGTTATACAGAAAAAATAAAAAACTTCTGTCACATCTGGTTATGGAAACATTTATTTACTCAAAAATGGAAAAATAAGAATGATCAATTATTGCAGTCTTTTTTATAGTTTTTTTGAATTGTTTTCCTTATAATGGACCAACAGTTATACCCTATAACTCTAGTTCGTAAATTTTAGATAGTGATCACCTGCTTTATTTGAATTATAAACCGTACAACCTATGAGTTAATGTTAGAAACGAGATGCCCTGCCTACCAGGACTGCTCATTAATCTCTTAGAAAAAAACAACCACTTTTCTAGCTAATGCGACGACAAACGTTGAACTATATCTGATGAATTTCCCTGCAGAGTTCCTACATGGCTTTCTCTGCAACTGCTAGTTGCATGGAAATGTTCATGAATCACTAACTTTCTTGCACTCTCTTATTTAAGAAGTAAGAAGTGAGAAGTGAGAAATGAGAAGTAGAAATGAGAAGTGAGAAGTGCGAAGTAAGAAGTTAGAAGTAAGAAGTAAGAAGTAAGAAGTAAGAAGTAAGAAGTAAGAAGTGCGAAGTGCGAAGTAAGAAGTAAGAAGTAAGAAGTAAGAAGTAAGAAGTAAGAAGTAAGAAGTAAGAAGTAAGAAGTAAGAAGTAAGAAGTAAGAAGTAAGAAGTAAGAAGTAAGAAGTAAGAAGTAAGAAGTAAGAAGTAAGAAGTAAGAAGTAAGAAGTAAGAAGTAAGAAGTAAGAAGTAAGAAGTAAGAAGTAAGAAGTAAGAAGTAAGAAGTAAGAAGTAAGAAGTAAGAAGTAAGAAGTAAGAAGTAAGAAGTAAGAAGTAAGAAGTAAGAAGTAAGAAGTAAGAAGTAAGAAGTAAGAAGTAAGAAGTAAGAAGTAAGAAGTAAGAAGTAAGAAGTAAGAAGTAAGAAGTAAGAAGTAAGAAGTAAGAAGTAAGAAGTAAGAAGTAAGAAGTAAGAAGTAAGAAGTAAGAAGTAAGAAGTAAGAAGTAAGAGAGAAGTGAGAAGTGAGAAGTGAGAAGTGAGAAGTGAGAAGTGAGAAGTAAGAGAGAAGTGAGAAGTGAGAAGTGAGAAGTGAGAAGTGAGAAGTGAGAAGTGAGAAGTGAGAAGTGAGAAGTGAGAAGTGAGAAGTGAGAAGTGAGAAGTGAGAAGTGAGAAGTGAGAAGTGAGAAGTGAGAAGTGAGAAGTGAGAAGTGAGAAGTGAGAAGTGAGAAGTGAGAAGTGAGAAGTGAGAAGTGAGAAGTGAGAATTAAGAATTAAGAATTAAGAATTAAGAATTAAGAATTAAGAACATTTGGACCACATCTTCTATTTTAACGTTCGTCTTGGTCTTAGCCAGGAAAGTAGTTGTTTTCTGATGGATTTTTGACCCATTTATTTCTATTGTATAGGATTATTGCTAATCTCATTGTGAACAAATACAGAATCCTTTATCCATTAATGTTCTTCATACTTTATTGAATTGATTGGAGTTTCCTAGCTCTCTTTTCAATTTACTGCGTGTCATATTGGTATAGAGGCTTTCTTAGTCTCGTAGTGTGAAGAAACAGCTCTGTTTAAGAGTTTTTTTCGGAGGTTTTCGCGAAAAAAAGTCAAATATTTTATTTTCAAACTTTTGACACCCTGTATTTCAGATGGGATGCAATTTAGGACACACCTTGATATGAACTTTTCGCCTCGAAATGAGGTAAGGAATCTGCATTCGGAGTTTGTCGGTGTTATTCCGACTCACCCTGTATAATACCCGAATCGTAGGAATAGCCGTGTCCGTCACTTTCCGCCCACCCTGTATACTAAGCGGCATATCGCGTATCCTCGACGCGCCGCTTTCCGTCTCCTGCCCAGCAGGAAGAATCCTTGTAAGTTGAGAAGCCTAGTGGATGTGGACCTAACATCCTATTACCTACATCCTGGCTCATCCTCTTTACAGTCGTTGTGAACTGCTCTAAACTATACTGCGAGAGGCGGATTAAGAGAGTCTAAAAATATTTACGGCGAAAGTAATTGATATCGCTGGGTTCGATTTCAGTTCAGGAGATACACGGTAGAAATTAAATGGGTGTCCTCTTTTAGTAGCTGGTGTTTTCGGAAAGGGTGAGGAGAGGAGAGATGGTATTTTTTGACGAGTTTGATCGGGCATAGCATTTTCGGTTTTGGTAAAAATTACTCAAAGGTATTCATATCTAGATAATGAATTTGGTGTTTTTTTTTATAGCGTCAATCTTATTTCAAAAAGAGGTCGCTATTTGAGTTTTTATTCAACAGTAAGAAGACAAGAGTTTATTTTATTGAATTGATTTTGTTGATCAGTAATTTCACAAGAAAAACTGACTTGAAAATATTGCAAGACCGTAGGTCGAGTCAAATTTTGTCTAATGTCAGTTTTTCGACAAAAATCACCGATGGAAAAATGTTGAGTTAAAAAAAATCGATTTTTTTGGCAGCGACAATAGATATATAAATGAACTACAAAAATAATCACCTTTACTGAAACGGTTGTTTCAAAGAGCAGTTATCAAAAACAAGATTATAATGTTCTTTGTGATTTGTTCGAACGAAACTTCCCCAAAACTCATATTGTGTTATAATCCAGTACGATTGGGTTTTGAGACAAGAATCGATTGTAGCACCAGCAAACTTGATATGCTGATAGTTGGAACCATGATGAACACGAAAAAAAAATGTTTACCAAAATTCCAGTGGTGGAACATATTTTTTTTTCGTTTAAAAATATATAATTAGATATTTGCTGTAATCTTGGAAAGTATATGATTTATTGGAAAAACAACTCAACAGAGTAAAAAACAATTAAATTTTCCACAAAAATTATTCCTATAGTAATTTCTTATGGAATGTGCTCGTTTTCTCAGAAAACGTGATGAACGCAGACATCAAATTTCAGGTTCACGCTCAACCGCCGCTGAAAGTTCTGTCGAAGCCCAATATTTGATTGGTCATAACTCTGCTAAAAATGATCGGAGAAGGAAAAAGAAATGTTCATATCGTTTCTGAAGACTCCTACGTTCTTACGCAAATATAATATGCGAGTATTTGTGTACCTAAAATGTGTTTTGTCGCACTTAACGGAAATGTTTGCGGATGATCCGAAAATCATGAATAATTTAGTAAATATGGAATTATTATACTGAAGCAGCAACCCATACCCTCTTTGGACTATATGCAACATTTTTATAGTGTGACAGGTCCCACTTATACATGCCAAAAAAAACTTTGTTTTACTCCTGCCTCATTTTCAACTTACCCATAAAATCGGCATTCTCTTCACTAAATTTTAAAAATAATCGCTTATTCATATCCTGTATATATATATTTAATAACACTATTGTGAAGTGCAAACCTCAAGCTTGAAATCACATACTTAATTTTTTATGTAGGATCTGTATGAGCGATTATTTTCAACATTTACTGAAGAAATTGCCGGGATTATGGGTGAGTTTAAAACTGAGGCAGGAGTAAAACCCAGTTTTTTCTTTGGCATGTATAAGTGAGACTTGTCTCAGTTGCCTTAAATCGTTGCATATGGTCCAAAGAGGGTACTGATTCCTGCTCCAGTATAATTATTTCATATCAACAAAAATATCCATGACTTTCGGAACCTCCGTAAATATCGTAGAAGGGTCATGTGAAGTGGGACAAAACACGTTTTAGGTACTCAGATACTCACATGTAATATTTGCATGAGGAAGTAGAAGTCTTCAGGAACGATGTGCTCTTTTTCTTTTCCTTCTACTATAATTTTTAGCAAAGTTATGACAAATCTAATTTTCAGCCCTGCCTGAACTTGCAGTGGCGGGTTAGCGCGAGCATGAAATGTGAAGTCGGCGTTAAACACTTTTTCCGAGAAAGCTAAGCCTTCTTGAGAAATTTGTTTGGTACATTTGCTGTTTTGTCATTAGTCTAAACCTCTCAGTTACCGTGGAATCTGAAAATTCTGAATCTATGATCGGCAATTTTTTGATTGGTTGAAATTGTGAAGTGTGAAATTTTCATCTATATATCAGTTTTAAGACCATACTTTCATCTGTATGTTAGTTATAACTAAGTTATAAACCATGCTTTGTCAATGAGAGTTTTCCTTCTTTGACTCTGACCAGAGCATAAAACTGCCGCTGATCCTTCTGAAACACGCATAAGTATTGCAAATAATCGTTCTCAATCACTGATTTCACCAAGAAACTGCATGCACGCAACGAATCAATTTTGGAAAATTTTCAGGTCACCATCAGAGCATGATTTCTCTTCACGGACCACTTATCTACGACGGACCTCTGCATTAATCATATCACTGATGACATCCGAGTAGGCGGTGAAATCGATGATTAATAATCAAGAAGGTGAGCTGAACGACTCCAAGTTTGGAGCGCAAGAGGATGTCTGCCTAACAATTAAAAAGAATCGAGAATAAGAAGTGCGATAGTTGATGTGAATACAAATGCCGAAGAACGGTGTTCTTTTCTGCAACATTGCTGCAACGCCACAAAATCGACGACATTCAATTATTGTTCTTACTTTTGTTTTGGAAATACGTCCGTACGGAATGTTTCTAGGAACAATCATCTAGCACCCCATCTAGCATAGCTCAGCCGAAGTACTTTTTCAAGCTCAGATTCTTTATGATAATATAATTGCAAATTCAATATTTTCTTAAAAGCTTGAGGCTTAAAATGTCATTACACAATCTTTTGAGAAATTATTCAATTTTAAAAAAAAATTTGTTTTCATTCACTTACTACTATTTTTATACTTTTCAGTTCAATAATTTATAAATAATAGCTTGTTTTTTAGAAGATTTTTTGCATTTATTTTATTTTTATATAAACCTGTCATGGGTACTGCATTTTGATATGCTTCTAAAATATGAACAGGATGTTGAAAAAGGGAACATTCTCCATGAGAATTGAAAAATGAAAAATGTGATTTATTTGTAATATCTAATAGAAAACAACTACTTCCCCGGCTAAAACCACGCTGGACATTGAACTACATCTGATAGATATTGTAAAAAGAATCTAATTGAAAAGAAAAAATCTGAAAGTGAAAATTCGCATTTTTATTCAGATAGTTGATTTTTCAATTGTCTCTAGTTTTCATTGAAAATTCATTGAATAAATTAGATAGAGAGAATGCTATTAAAAAATATCACTCACTCATTTCATTGAAGCAAGGTTCGCTTGTCTCGCATTTAATCCCCAATACTCGTACATTTTGGTTGACGAAAATCTATTTCGCTTTGCCAAGCTCGTCAGGGAGATTGATATAATTGGAAGGCAGGCTCTCAGAAGCAAGGATGGAAATGATGGAAATATTTCTTCTGCGGTAACACTTTGAAAGTTATTTTTTGACATAGACCTGTCATGGGCATTGCATTTTGATTTTTATGAACGAGCAGTTCAATCGTGTAGAAAATAGTTGATGGACGATAACGTCAAAGTTCACGTCGGAAACAAGCAATATATCTTCTTTCTTTGATATTTCCGAAACGAATATTTTGAGCCTTGTTGGTTTCTATCAACATAACCAAAGAAATGAAAAATAGCCCAATCAAAACTTGCAGAGAACAAAAACCTAAAACAGAGAAGTAGCGACTTCGACCTAAGCCAGTGTCGGGGCTCACCTGACATCAGACCGGAGCGTTAAACTTTTACTGTCGGGGGTGTCCCAACAAAGGATCGCAAAGGATTAATATATTTCAATAGAAAATGGGTCGATTTTCTTTTTCTGGTCCCTGAATAAGGGTTTTGTACTTACTCCAGTTTTTCACTATATAAGTGGGTGGAAAAACGTTTTATTTAGTTGTAGAAAATATCCAGATAAGCAAGATTCATCAACCCCCTGGAATAAAGCTTTTTTGGAACTTCTGAGTCTGTGTATATTATTCAGCCAACCCCCAACAATTCCCTGAGAATAAAGAGTATCTGGGCAAGCTATTCTTATGGATGATGGCTATGTATGAGGCACCGTACAGGTAAAAAGTGTTTTTGCAAATATATTTAATTTTGTGTTTAATATATTTATTACTTGTAGCAAATATTTTCATTTTGCTTTCCGATAAATTTATTTTCGATAAAACACAATATATTTACCTTCCAAGCATTAAAAATATATAAAAACGTTAATTCCCATATATTTATAAATTCGATCTATTTTATGTCGTCAAGAGATGGCGCAACCGACGCGATTTGTCCACTCTCGAGCATGTGGCAACATGGCAACTAGGTAGTCATCAGTACATAAAGTGGCTAACAGATAGCAGTAGCACAGGCAGTTTTGTTATTGTGTAGTTTTCTACTTTACAATTGGGCAGAGATCTGTGATTCCGACTTGCTATTTGCTCAAGTGTGTACTTGAGAGTTGCAAGTTTATTTTCACTTGATTTTGTGTATTTTTTCTTAGAAATTAATCAATTAAAAATTGTTTTTCAATAATTGAAATATAATTATTCATCCGAGAGTGCTAATCTGACTGTATGTAATTTGATTATATTCGTTTGAAATCGTTTAGGGTTTTATCTTCTTGATTTTTAAATTTCAACCACAGCTGCATTACTTGTAAGAGGGTAACGTACTCATTAATTTGTCTATTCATTATCTTCCTTTAAATAATTATTGGGATTTTTTGGGTAGGCTCACTGAATCTGAATCTAGAAGGCCGTGCTGGTAAGAAGTAAGAACAGAACACGCACGGCCCGGCCTTCTATATTCAGTATACCTATGTGTGGGGTCAAACGACGGCCCTCTAGGATTAAATGACCCAATCTGAAATATTATACTGCCGCCATCTATTCGGCAATTTCTGTACTAATGACTTTATTTCGTTCCCATGTTGCCATATACTCGAACGTGTCACAAATCGCGTCGATTGCGGCATCTCTTGATGACATAAAATAGATCAAATTTATAAATATATGAGACTTCACGTTTTTGTATATTAGTAACACTTGAAATGTAAATATATTGTGTTAGATCGAAAATAAATATATCGGCACGCAAATTAATATATATTGCTACAATTAATGGGTGGTATTCATAAACAGTAGCAAATGCTTATACTTCAGGTTTGTCTCTCTCATTACTTAACAAAACGAATAGGTCTTTTTCAAGAAATCCGAGTAAAAGCATTTGCTTCAGTTTTATGCATACAACCCATTAAATATATTGACAGAAATTATTTATATTTGCAAAAACACTTTTTAACCGAATGGCGCCACATGGGACCTCGTAAATAAGGTTTTTGCTGGATTCCGTTGTGTTTTCTGGTTTCGTCTTGGCGAGGAAGCTTCTCTCGATATTGTATCTTGTTTCCGATCCTTGCAATTCCACCATTATTCAATATTGTCGAACTGCATGAAGACTAAAAGGTAAGACATACGCGCCTAAAAAGTTGACACACTATCAGACGAAATACGTCGAGATGAAAGACGGAGACTTTCCATCAGACCCTCGTAAAGGCACGGAGGCCAACACTCTGCAGAGAAATCCGGCCGCCCCCCGCACCCGCCGGCAGCAGGACAGCAGGAGCGTCGTCCAGCAGCGCGAGAGATGCCAGCACGTACGAGGCAGGCAGGCAGCAGGCAGCGGCGGTCGATCTCTCCCAGGCCTCTGAATATTGATTATCGCCGGGTCAACACGCACCTTGCTGCAGCAGGAGAGGAATATTGCAGGACGGATCATTCGGTTCTCCATGAACTACAGCTTCACGTTCGAGAATTTTTGCCGGAGAGTATAAAAAAAATGAAATAGTAAAATCGATAATGTCGAAGTACCCTTCTCTCCAAATATTTCCACCGTGTGGAAAATATGAGGCAAACATCCGACAGAAAACAACTACTTCCCTGGCTAATACCACGACGGACATTGAATTACATCTGACAGATATTTGTTCAATTGCTTATTGCAATTATACAGCAAATTATCCTTCACTTGGCTGTATAATTACAATAAGGAATTGCAACTGTGTCTTCTTGGAAGAACGTTGAACAAATATCTGTCAGATGTAATTCAATATCCGTCGTGATGCCAAGGAGGTAGTTGTTTTCTGTCAGATGTTTCCCTCATATTTTCCACATGGTGGAGATTTTTGGTTTTTGGTTGATTTTAAATAATTAACCAATAGCTGCGCTTTCGGATCATCGTACCTATCGTCACTTCGCCTTTGAAGTCGAAATTTCGAGAAAAGAAACTGTTCAAACTTTATTGTTAATTCATAATTCAAAATATCATTCTGTATTGAGTATTTATGGCGACAGCGAAATTCACTCTAGTGAGCTGAAAAATCTGAATGCGGTTGCTGTCAACAATTTTTCTGAACTTGTAACAAGATTGACAATTTTTACTTTTTGAAAATAAAAAGTCTATCGATCCTATTAGTATTTTTCACTACACCAGCAGTACTTCAATTATTAAACACAAAATTTGGTCCTCACGAGCGGATAGTAGTGAAAAACGCAATTCAATTCAAGAAAGCATCGAAGAGAAACGTCGTAGCCGTACCTACAACAAGCCAAAGTCGTCGATTGAAGGCAGCTCAATTGGTTTTTTGTAACGATTATTCAACTGGGAGATTGTGACAAAACCATTGAAAGAAACTATTATTTGTCATAATTGGAGTCAAGAGTTGAGGAAGAAAGTTGGTAGAAGAATCGAGCCATTTAACTCGAGCAAATCAAAGTCAGTAATTTCCTATTATCCTTATGTATTTTTCCCATAGTCGTGAGTTTTTTTGATGCTATTTCAATTTGACTGATCAGTATTGCAATTTATAGTAGACAAAACTTCATTTTGTGTGACTTTGACAGCCATTTATCAATTTTGATAGCTTTTACTGCATTTTTCACCAAATCTGCGATTTATAATTTGATTTTCGTATAATTTTCAAAGTCAAACTATAGTTACTGCTTTTTAAAATGGCTACTGCCAAAAAAGATTTGAAAAAAATGGTAAAAAATCGTGAATCACTGAAATTTAAGCTGAACAACCTTGAAAATTATGTTGATTTGATAATAAAAGGTACAATTACTCCAGATAGTAGCGAAGTTCAATTGCGCATAGATAACAATTCGAGTTTGATTCAGGAATTTGACAATATTCAAACAAATATTGAACAAGACTGTGATGATGCAGACTTGGTTGACCAATCTAAAGAAAGAGAACCATTTGAACAAAAGTATTATCAAAAAATTGGGTATTTGATGGAATATGTAAGAAAGAAGGTCCTTAAAAATAATATTCCCACCCCAATAGCGGTACAAGATCCCTTACAAAACTTTTTATTGCCAAAAATAAAATTACCAGTTTTTAACGGTGAGTATGAAAACTGGCTGGAATTCAAAAAGAATTTTATAACAACCATAGATTCGAATAAAAACTTAAACGATGGGCAAAAATATAATTTTTTGAAAGCTGCACTTGAGGGTTATGCAAAAAGGGTAATTGAAGGGTGTGATGAAACTCAGGATTATAAAATGGCTTGGCAAATGCTAAATGATAAATTCAATAGGAAAAAGTTCTTGGTTGATACTCATATCAAGTCTTTATTTAATCTCAATCAAATAAGTAAATGCACTTTCTCCATTTTCAGAAATTTAACTGATGATATGTCAAAACATTTATCAGCATTGGAGGCAATGAAGCTTTCCAAGGATTCCTTATGGGATATGGTAATTATACATATCATTTACAATAAATTGGACAAAATTACACAAAACAAATGGAAGGAACATCATGTAAGCAATGAATTACCCACACTAGATGAGTTTGTAGAATTTTTGAGAGAAAGAGCAGATATCCTGGAGTCCTTGGCGGAGCCTCATTCCAAAAACGATTTTTATGTACACAAAGGTATAAACAAAGGTATAACATCTTTCCATCAGCATATCAACTTGTCTCTGAATCAAAATAAATGTAATTTTTGCAAAGGTGATCACACTATTTATAC
This sequence comes from Chrysolina haemoptera, assembly GCA_958298965.1. Classification (NCBI taxonomy): domain Eukaryota; kingdom Metazoa; phylum Arthropoda; class Insecta; order Coleoptera; family Chrysomelidae; genus Chrysolina; species Chrysolina haemoptera. Next base: position 208,348 of record OY282590.1, on the reverse strand, counting down.
ATGCAATGACTTTCTCAAATTGAATATTAACGAAAGGTGGCAAAAGGTAAGACAATTGAAACTCTGTTCTAACTGCCTACGAATTGGACATTCTAAAGATATTTGTAATTCTGGTCCATGTCGAAAATGCAAACGTAAACACAATACATTATTACATTTTGATTCAAACAATGCTGCTACTAATTCTGAGAATCAAAGTGACAATTCCAAACCTAGTTCTCATATGAAACACAATTCTTTGCAATTTTCTTCTAATGAAATAGAGCAAGCGAATATAACGCCAAACCCTATAGAAGAACTTTGTAGTTCTTCTAAAGTATTCAATGTTATTGAAACATACCAATCCTCAGTGATGTTGTCAACAGTTACATTCAAAGTAAAGGACAATTATGGTAACTTTCAACATTGCAGGGCGCTTCTAGACTGTGGAGCACAGTCAAATTTAATTACAAAGGAATTTTGTAAGCGACTGAACCTCAAATTGGTTCCAACACAATTGTCAATTATTGGTATAAACCAGGTTGTATCGAATATAACTGAAAAAACTTCAATCACCATTTATTCGAAGGTAAATGATTTCAAAACACAGTTATGTTGCTTTGTAACACCTGTTATTTCTGCTAATATACCTTCTCATAAAATCTGTATATCTCAATGTTCAATTCCAGAAAATATACATTTATCAGATCCCCAATTTCACAATCCAGGTGATATTGACATTCTCATAGGGGCTAGCGTTTTTTGGGATTTGATTTTGGATGGCCAAATCAAGCTCAATGGTAAGGGGCCCGTTTTTCAGAATACAAAACTGGGTTGGATTATTGCAGGTAATATTTCAATGCCTTCAAATATTTCAATTTGTAATTTTTCAAAAGACATAATTGTAGAAGATGAACAACTGAAACGTTTTTGGGAAATAAATGAAATTCCAGATATCAATTCTATGTCAAAAGAAGATCTTGAATGTGAGAAATTATTTGCCGAAAATACAACACGAGCAAATAATGGTCAATTTATAGTAAAACTACCATTAAAAAAGTCTTCTAGTCTTTTGGGAGATTCCAAAGAAATTGCTTATCGAAGATTCAAACTATTAGAGAAACGATTCATATCTAATGATAACTATTTCACTCTATATAAAGAATTTATTCATGAATATCTTGACTTAGGTCACATGACAAAGGCAACAAATATTGATTATAACGCACCTCACTATTATTTTCCACATCATGGTATTTTAAAGGAAAGTCTCACAACAAAATTGAGAGTTGTGTTCGATGGGTCATGTAAAACAACTTCAGGATTGTCCTTGAATAATTTTCAATATGTTGGGCCTAAAGTACAAAATAATATTTTTGACATTTTGATTCGATTTCGTTATTTCAAGTATGTAGTTTCTTCGGATGTTTCAAAAATGTATAGGCAAATATTAATGCATGAAGAACATAGACCACTGCAATTAATTCTCTGGAGGGACAGCCCTGAAGATGATATTTCCACTTTTCAATTGAATACAGTTACGTATGGAACTACAGCAGCTCCATATTTGGCTATTAAATGTTTAAAACAATTAGGAATAGAAAGTTTCACTTGTTTTCCAGAGGCTTCAAAGACTATTTTGAATGATTTTTATGTTGATGACCTTTTGACAGGTTCAAATGATTTAACTGAATTACAAAATAGATGCAAAACTATTGATGCTATACTAAAATCAGCCAATTTCATATTGCGAAAATGGTATTCCAACAATTCTAAGGTTTTAGAGCATATCGAACATTCTGACATTTCTAATGAGATATTGAATTTGGGTGAATATGAAAGTTCAAAAACATTAGGCATTCAATGGATAGGTAAACATGATTTATTGAAATATAAAATCAATTCTTTTTCATTGAAGAATCACATTACAAAAAGACAAGTATTATCTATAATTGCACAGATATATGATCCATTGGGTCTAGTTAGTCCTGTAATCATTGTATCCAAAATACTAATCCAAAAGTTGTGGTCTATTAAACTTGATTGGGACGATTCAATACCTGAAAATTTATACATTAAATGGCATCAATTTCATAATAATTTACATCAATTAAATGAAATTGAAATTCCCAGGTGTGTCATGGGAAATAATTATTCCTTATTAGACATTCATTGCTTCTGTGATTCCAGTAGTTCTGCTTATGCTACCTGTATATATTTACGCGGTATCAATACTGAAGGAAACTACAATGTACAGCTTTTATGTTCCAAAACAAAAGTTGCACCATTGAAAATACTGACCATTCCTAGATTAGAGCTATGTGCTGCTTTATTAGGAGCTCAACTGATTCAACAAGTTCTCAATGCTTTGCCTCGTATATCATTTTTACCTAAATACTTTTGGTCAGATTCACAAATAGTACTTTGTTGGCTCAAGAAGGAACCTTGTCAGTTACAAGTTTTTGTTGCTAACCGTATAGCAAAAATTCAATCACTAACAGATACAAATGATTGGATGTATGTAAATACTAAGAATAATCCTGCTGATTTGGCATCTAGAGGTATTTTGCCTGAACATTTGAAGAGTTCTCATATATGGTGGTATGGTCCAAAATTTTTATACTCATCAATTGATCATTCCGTCACTAATGAAAGCTTGTTAGCCAGTGAAGTTCCAGAACTTAGAAAATCTCTGAATATTTTCGTTAGTAAATCCATTGAACCTTCCTCACTTTTTCTTAGATACTCTAATTTGACAAAACTAAAACGCTTAACAAGTTATTGTCTAAGATTTATATCAAATCTACGTAGAAGACCAGAAGATAGAAAATTTGATTCTTTGTCATTATCTGAAATGAATAACGCTTTAGAAAAGTTAATAAAATTGGCACAGTCAGAATCATTTCAAGAAGAAATATCAATTTTGCATAAAAATAAAACGTTTCCTGCAAAACACAAACTTTCTAGTTTAGTGCCATTTTTAGATGACAAAAGTATTTTACGCGTAGGAGGAAGGCTGAAATTTACGACACTAGATGAAAATGTCAGAAATCCAATTCTTTTGTGTTCAAAACATCCTCTTACTAAATTGATTTTTAGCAATCAGCACATTCAGTTGTTACATGCTGGGCCACAATTGCTATTAGCTACTGTACGCCAGACTTATTGGCCAATAGGTGGAAGGAATTTGGCACGTAAAACTGTAAAGCTCTGTTTAACCTGTTTCAAGTTTCAACCATCCTTGGCTACTTACCCCATGTCAAACTTACCTGATATTCGAGTTAAACCATCCTTACCTTTTCAATTTACTGGAATAGATTATGCCGGTCCGTTTCCATTGAAAAATAAAACAGGCCGAGGTTCTATTTTATTGAAATGTTATATTTGTGTCTTCATTTGCTTTTCGACAAAATCCATCCATTTAGAACTCGTCGGCAATTTGTCAACAGAATGTTTTTTGTCATGTTTGAAACGTTTTATTTCAAGACGAGGGATACCATCAGACATATTTTCTGATAATGGTTCTACTTTTGTGGGCGCAAAAAACGAATTAGCAGAATTAGGACAATTTTTATTTGATAATCAAAATTCTATTACTGACTATTCCACAAAAAATAACATTCGTTGGCATTTCATACCGCCATATGCTCCTAATTTCGGAGGTTTGTGGGAGGCAGCAGTAAAAAGCACTAAATTTCATCTTAAACGTATAATGGTAAATAGAAATTTAGTCTACGAAGAATTCAATTCATTGATCGTTCAGATTGAGGGAATCTTAAACTCACGACCACTGTACTCCTTGTCATCCGATCCCAATGATCTCAATCCTATTACCCCATCTCATTTCCTTATTGGCCGTCCCATTACATCCTTTCCCGATACTGACTTTTCCATGGTACCTAGCAACAGGTTATCAAGATTTCAAGAAATTCAACAAAATTACCAACAGTTTTGGATAAGGTTCAGCAAAGAATACATATCTCAACTCCATCACCAGTATAAGTGGAAGGATTCAGCCACTCCAATCAAAGTTGGCACATTGGTTTTGATTAGGAACGACCAACAACCACCATGCAAATGGCCATTAGGTCGTATTGTTAGTTTACACCAGTCCAAAGACAAGATTTTCCGTGTAGCAGCGATCCAGACAGCATCCAAAAAGACGATCACTCGATCTGTAAGACATCTGTGTCCGATTCCACTGGAAGAAGATCTTTTCAAATGACTTTTACATTATTAGTGAAAATAACATTTTTTATGTATATACACATTGATCATCATTAATTCTCAATTTTTCTCTTATCTTAATTTTGTTTATTATCTTGAAGGTACCCTTCAAAGGGGGGTGTATGTTCAAACTTTATTGTTAATTCATAATTCAAAATATCATTCTGTATTGAGTATTTATGGCGACAGCGAAATTCACTCTAGTGAGCTGAAAAATCTGAATGCGGTTGCTGTCAACAATTTTTCTGAACTTGTAACAAGATTGACAATTTTTACTTTTTGAAAATAAAAAGTCTATCGATCCTATTAGTATTTTTCACTACACCAGCAGTACTTCAATTATTAAACAGAAACGAAATTCCCACTTTTATATTTAAATGTCGACTTTAATGTTGAAATTTCGACTTTTATGTTGAAATTTTGACTTTTATGTTGAAATTTTTACTTTTATGTCGAAAATTAATCATTTAGACTTCATTATCGAAATTTAGAAAAAAAGTCGAAATTTCTACAACTACAAATCCATCACAGCACGTAACATAAAATCAAACGATCGATACGACGAACCGTTTTTGAGTTATCAATTGACTCTTTCACCCTAAAAAAAACGATTACTGAAACAATTAGTGTTCTACGAAAGCGCAGGACGGCCACAAGGGTTTTTTTTTTCATCACTACGACTTTAAAGTCGAAATTTCGACTTTTTTCTTGAAATTTCGAGTTTAATGTCGAAATTTCGACATTAATGTTGAAATTTCGACATAAATGTCGAAATTTAATTACTTCGACTTTATTGTCGACATTTCGAGAAAAAAGTCGAAATTTCGACATAAAATTCGAAATTTCGATATTAAATTTCGACTTTAATGTTGAAATTTCGCCATTTATGTCGAAATTTAATCATTTCGACTTTATTGTCGACATTTTGAGAAAAAAGTCGAAATTTCGACATAAAATTCGAAATTTCGACCTTAAACTCGAAATTTTTCGACTTTCGAAATATCGACTTTTTTCTTGAAATTTCGAGTTTAATGTCGAAATTTCGACTATAATGTTGAAATTTCGACATTTATGTCGAAATTTAATCACTTCGACTTTATTGTTGACATTTCGAGAAAAAATTCGAAATTTCGACATTAATCTCGAAATTTAAAGAAAAAAGTCGAAATTTCGAGAAAAAAGTCGAAATTTCGAGAAAAAATTGGAAATTTTGACTTTAAAGTTGAAGTGATTAAATTTCGACATTGAAGTCGAAATTTCGATATTAAACTCGAAATTTCAAGAAAAATGTCGAAATTTCGAGAAAAAAATCTAAATTTCGAGAAAAAAGTCGAAATTTAGAGAAGTGATTAAATTTCGACGTTAAAGTCAAAATTTCGACATTATACTCGAAATATCAAGAAAAAAGTCGAAAAACATTAAAGTCGAAATTTCGATTTTTTTCTCGAAAGTTCGACTTTAAAGTCGAAGGGATGAAATAAAAACCTCTTTTGGCCCTCCTGTGCTTTCGTAGTGTTCAGTAATAGGAGCTGTTAACATAGCTCTTGAAAATACCAACCACTCGTGTCGGCGAAACGTCGAGAATATCTCAAAATAAACGTCGGCCCGAAAACCTCCATAAAAGCCCGTTTTCGATATCTGTACGATCGCAGGCAAAACTTTCGACTCGCAGGAAGATCGCCGCTAACCTCTCGACGCGTACACATTAATTTTCATACGACAACGCGTGCATGGATGTTCGGATCCCGTTAGGATTTCCACGAAAACAATTGACAATTTCTCGAGTACATCAGAGTGGTCGGAGAGGATGCGCGTTTCAACGACCGGCATCGACATCGACCAGCGGTATCTCGATGTCGTTTCCTGGTGGGCCGATTAGAAGGCTGGACACGCGGATTCGATGATGAGAGCACAGGACGCTAACGGTGATTCGTGCTCTTTACGAGGTGGACAGATACATAACTTCTGCATTTCTCTGGTATAGGCATTGATGGTCGGCACTATACATACCATACATACCATTGGTATCCCATAAATCCATTTCAAGTATAATAGCGCTCATACAGCTATCATGCAAGCTCTCAAACTATATAAATACTATATTCCAGATGAACTGCGTGATATAAATGCACTCAATTTGTTCAAAAAAGCCCTAAAATCCTTCGTTTCCAGTCAGACAAGGCAGATGGTCGCAGATCTTATTGATGGGAGAAACTTTTGATGATTCATTAAAGGCTTAGACTCTCTCACAAATTTTGCTCTCTTGCATTTATTTCTATTTATTTGTTTCAATGGAACAGAATGGATATATTTTTGTATTAAAATAAATTTTGTATCTGTCACAGGACAATGCCTTTGCGGGCTGATTTCTAATTTAATTACTTGAAGGAAGAAACTTTGTATTTCGTGCAAAATATTTTTATTTTAAAAATTGTAGCAAAGCGCTTTCGACTGTTAAGTCATCATCAGTGCGTACCTCCAAGTAAGTAATGATTGAAAATGAATTTGATAAAATTGAAAATTTTTGAAATTTTAAAGTTATGAAAAGTGAGGTTACTTACTCGTCAGGTGTACAAGAAGCCATATAAAAACATCATGTCCATGTCCAAGATAGTTCTCATTAGACTTTTCACATGTCCTTAAGGCCCAATTCTGGGTGCTCAAACATTGGAGCTAATTCACTTAACTTGGGTCACCTCTTAGGTTCAGTTTGTCTTCCCAGTATGCAGGTATATTGAGTGAAGTTCTCATTAGACTTCTTCTCGGTGTCTTAGCAATATTTGGTTGAGGATGGACAGATCCATAGAGAACCCACCTCCCTATTCTCTTTCTGATACTTACTCATTATTTTTCACCCATTACTAAATTTGATAATTTATTCGTAATCTTGATAGAGTTTTCTTTGGTAGCGTATTTTTCGAAAACGAAACGTTCCCATTAGACTAATCACTTTCAGATTTACGTTTCCTTTTTAAACTCATGTCTGGATTAGTTCAATTTCTATTTGAGTTCTTTGACTCTGTCACATATGTCAATGGTCACTGTCACTTGTCAATAGTGTCATTGGTGTACATTGTCAATTTAAATTTCTTTTCCACTTCCGCTTCAACATTCAGACAGATATGATGTAGTATCCCATATCTTTATCTTTAATAATCCTTAAACAGGATGAAAATTATTCAATTTTAAATATGTTTTATATTTTGTAACATTTTAATTTGGTCCATGGACATGATGTTTTTATATGGCTTCTTGTACACCTGACGAGTAAGTAACCTCACTTTTCATAACTTTCAAATTTCAAAAATTTTCAATTTTATCAAATTCATTTTCAATCATTACTTACTTGCAGGTACGCACTGATGATGACTTAACAGTCGAAAGCGCTTTGCTACAATTTTTAAAATAAAAGTATTTTGCACGAAATACAAAGTTTCTTCCTTCAAGTATATTGAAGCGTGCACACAGCTTGACAATTTCACTTTAATTTAATTTGTTTGTTCGCCTTTCATTTTTACCAACTGATTTATACAAACCTGATTTTGAATTTTAAGTTTTATTAAAGTTATTAACAGGTATAAGTCCTATATTTTACATTTTAATATTTTAATACTTATAATTTTATAATTTTATACTTTATCGTCGATTCTAACCCTTGTGACCCATTTGAAAACGGACCACCTCTCTAAAACTGTTATTTATTATTCTTTTCAGAAGTTTTTTTTCGATAGATAGACCATTAATAGTTCTAGTTGAGAGCCATAAATTCGAAATGAAAATAAAAATTTCAAGGCCTACTTCGAATTTTTTTCAAGGTCAAAAATCCAAAAATCATAGTAACGATTTTTTTAAATAGAATTTGATGACACGACTGGGCTCACGACATTTTCAAATGGTAAATGTGGAAATTACGTAGGAATGCGTCCATCAATAAAAAAGTTAGGTATATGAGATTCAAATTTGAAAATTATATCAATAAATCAACCCAAAACCTCAATTTCAGAACTTTTATCAAAATTCTGACTACACCACTGGATTCAGAATATTTAGAAATATATTTTGCCAGAATTTCATCGAAATTTATTCATAAATAAAAAAATTATAAAATAATAAAATTTGAAAAGAACGTTATTTAGTGGAATTTCAGAAAATTTCATTTCATTACTTTATAATTTGTTTATTTATGAACAGACTACGATGCAATTCTGACCAAACATATTTCGAAATATTCTGAATCCAGTGGTGTATACATAATTCTGATAAAATTTCTGAAATTGAAGTGGTGGGTTGGTTTATTGAAATAATTTCCAAATTTAATTCCCATATAACTTTTTTAATAATGTACGCATTTTTACGTAATTTTCACATAAACTATTTGAAAATGTGAATACAGTGAAGTCATCAAATTCTATTTAAAAAAATCGCTAGTATGTTTTTTGGATTTTTGACCTCGAAAAAATTCGCAGTAGGCCTTGATATTTTGATTTTTATTTCGAATTTATAGCACTTAACTAGCACTCTTGATGCTCTATCTATTGAAAAAAAAATTCTGAATCGGATAATAAATAACAGTTTTAGAGAGGTGGCCCATTGTAAATTAAGATGGTTTTTTTTGTGAATAAAGCCCTAGACCCTGGACCTTTTTTGGTATATCGGTCTGTGTGCTGTGTGGGTCTAATTCAATCTTTAAGATTTTTTGAAAGTTATATTCTTACGGTGAAATGAGAAATTTATTTCCCTCACTTTACCCGTACAAATTGACAGTTGTTAAAATGGGACACTTTATCTCCAAGACTATACATGAAACCTTTTCTCTATCGAGCCAAGAAGTATTTCATTTCCCGTAAACTGATTATGATTTATAACACAAATCCGACTTGTCCTGAAATACTGTTCCCATATATGTAGTGTAGCACCCAAATACGCATTCAGCTTCTGTCTAAAAAAAAAGAGCAATTCGTCTTATCGGTGATACTTCGCTCACAAGCTCGCTCACTTCTCTGGAACACCACAGAAACATTGGCGATATGTCTCTGACAAATGTTTTTATGGATGAATGCTCATCAATCGTTCTACCGTAAGTAGTCCCATCGAGACTGACCCGTCGAGCTCAGTCCTCACATTCATATGCCGAACAACTCTTTCCTAGGGCTCGTTCTTCCAACGAACAGCAAAGCTTTGGAACTCGCTGCCTCGGGAGGTGTTCCCTGAGGCATACAGATTGAAGAAATTCAAGATTACCAATTCCTACCTACTTTCCTTCTGCTATCGCGATGTTCTCTGGAAAATACGGGATTTTCCTTTTCGTGAGAACCTGAACTTGTGGCTCTTTGACAGGATTTTATTATTATTCGGATATGTCTGCATAAAATATTCCGTCGATTAGCAACAACTGGAAAAAGTGCCCTTTTTTCACTATTTTCCGTAATAGTTATTTATGCAACAAGTGCAAAAAGTAGGTGTTTATTGCACTCGAAGTGAAATTGTCTGGACAACACGTCGAGTGCAATAAACTCTTTTTGCACGAGTTTCATACAATATTTTTTCTACGTTCATGCAAAAACCAGAAAATGTTTCATTTAGGTGGCACTAAACTGTAAGGAAGACATTGTTTGTTTAAATCTATCTGCTAAAAGTAATTCAAAAACATTTTGTGTAATTCAGATGATATTCGAAGGAAATAATTTTATTTTTAACAAATTGCATTTTCTAGTAATTTCATAGTCCATTATATAATGAATATGATGAAACATGCAACTATTTAAAACGTAATACAATCTCAGAGAAAATGGCGTCGATTTGAAAGTTTATGCCTGTCATGATGACAGAACGCTATAGTAGAATGACAGATGAGTGCAATAAAGTCTTTATTGCACTCAGTGCAATAGAGAGACAGTTTTTCAACCAAATATAGTTCAATAAAGTTTTGTTTTTTGCATGGCATGAACGTATAGAAAAAATAATGAAATTGTATATTGATACAGTGAAATGTTGTAATAATTTACGCACGCACACCACACAGCAAAGTGGACGTTTATGACAAGTGTAGAACAATATTGTATGACAGATACACTTGTGAAAAAAATATTTTTTCTACGTTCATGCAAAAAACAATACTTTATTGAACTATATTTGGTGGAAAAACTGTCTTTTTATTGCACAGAGTGCAATAAAGACCTTATTGCACTCATCTGTCATTCTACTATAGCGTTCTGTCATCATGACAGGCATAAACTTTCAAATCGACGCCAAATTTAGCCTATTTTCTGTGAGATCGTATTACGTTTCAAATAGTTGCATGTTTCATCATATTCTTTATATAATGGACTATGAAATTACTAGAAAATGCAATTTGTTAAAAATAAAATTATTTCCTTCGAATATCATCTGAATTACACAAAATGTTTTTGAATTACTTTTAGCAGATAGATTTAAACAAACAATGTCTTCCTTACAGTTTAGTGCCACCTAAATAAAACATTTTCTGGTTTTTGCATGAACGTAGAAAAAATATTGTATAAAACTCGTGCAAAAAGAGTTTATTGCACTCGACGTGTTGTCCAACTCAGCCTGATGACCTCGTTGGACAATTTCACGTCGAGTGCAATAAACACCTACTTTTTGCACTTGTTGCATAAATAACTATAAAACTGAATTGCACGCTTATTCAAAACATCCACTTTTCATACTCGGATCATAAATAGCTATTTCCACTAGTAGAGTTATTTCTTTTGCAGGGAAATTAATTGTTCACGTTAAAAGCGATAAATTCACTTTTACAAGAAAGACTGATACAACGCAATGCAAAGTGTAGTCTATGAATTTGAACAGTTAACATTGAGCTACTTATTGTTAGTTATTTTCCAACATATACTTTCAGCCAAAACTGGCCGAGCCCATCCACGTAGTTTCTATATCTCACATATTTCGCAAGGACAATTCTCCAGCGCAGTCCGTATCCTCTTAATGTATCTCGACCGTTTCATCTCATTGGAGAAATCGTTCGGTTGGCGTCATCTCATTCGCCGCCGCAGATCTGGCTCTGCACCAGTAGCAGAGATGCTGTAACGGTCCATGCTCCGCCTCTTTCCACTTCATCAATGGCCGGATGTGATTTGTGAGATTGTTCGCTGAACCGATACCAGTTATGTTGATGATCTTCTTAGAGAAAAAACTGTGAATGTCGGGGAAATGTCGTAATAGTCAAAGTAGCACATCTATTTTATATAAAGATTTATTGTTTAGGTACAGTACATACCTACATCTACATATTATCTAAAATTTTATTTTTATAGTCACTATAATTTCTTTTTCGTACCAAATTTGCTAGGTCTATAACCGGCTACCGAATTTTCTCAAAAAATGTAATGTCTATCTGTTCAAAGCAAAATTGAAGAATTTATCACTCAATCAGTGAACAATCATAATAAGTAATTCTTTTTCCTACGAGCGTACGAAAAAGTAACTTTTCCGCACGATTTTTCGTTTTGAAAGTTGTACTTTTCCGTACGATTTAAAATGGTGCGGAAAAGTTACTTTTCCGCACGATTTTTGTATTGCTGAAAATGAGGATATTTAGGACTAACTAAATGATCTATGTTAACTATTCTGTCTTATTAGTCATTTTGTAGCATTATTATAAAAACTTGTTTATTAAAAAATCTTGTTTTTTCTTTCTTTTAACCACCTTTCTTTTCTTGTAAAGCTTGAAATTACTTAAGAAGGTGGTTTTTGGAGGTGTAGTGGAAGGGCAAATATGCAGTACCTATTTCTATTGCAGATGTGAACTTAGCTTTTTCGCAATAAAAATTATTATTATTACTATTATTATAAATTTTTGGATTGACGTGACCGTTACTTGATGGAAATCCATCGTTATGACACTAAGGTAAAACACGATTAAAATTTCCACAAAATTTATTGTCTTTGCGACATTTTAGAACAGATACCACATTAGGAAGGTTTATCAAGAATAATAATAAAGATAAAACGCAAAAGTCTGAAAAATTATAAGTTTATAAATTGAATTGTGGATCTTTCTCCAAAGTATATATCGGTCAGACAGGTAGACCATTTAAAAGCCGTATACGTGAACACCGTATGAATTATGTAAACAATAAAACACACTCATCATATGCCAATCATATTTTGGAGGAAGGCCATGACTTCGATGAAAACTTCGAAATTCTTCATGTGGAAAATAAGGGTGCTAGGCTTAATTATTTAGAATTCTTAGAAATTAATAAATTGAAAAATTCATCTTGTTTATTAAATGATCAACTGGACCTGAACAGTTCCTTGGTTATATTTATTCAATTAAGTAGTAGCTATGTTTTGAGATTTCCAGGTAGGTTTATTGCTATTGTCAATTTTATAAGTTGTATGAGTCTAGGTATTAGCGATAATTATAGGTAGTCCCTAATTATGTTGAGGGATAAGAAAGGTATTTAAGTATTTTTCAATGAAGAATAATTTAGTGTACTACAATCGGGAATTTGTTGAAAAGTATACGAAAATTAATGTGTCCATTATTTTATTGTAGTTCGTTTATTTTATCAATATTGGTTATTATTGAATATTGATTACTATTTGATGTGAAAATGTATATTTCATTTTTCTGACAAAAAAACTGCAGTGTTCTGATGGACATACTTAACTATCTTCCATACTATAGAGTTTGTTTGGAAGAAACAGAATTTAATATCATTTTGAATAACTGCTGTTTACAAACTCGACTGCTAACGACCTAAAAGAGCATTTTAAACGATATTTTCAAAAACATTGTGATTTATATGACGACTATTCGAAATATTTAGATAAAATTATAAGAATTTTACTTATGCTATATTTCTGTTAAATAAATATATATTTTATCGTTAAATTTTAGCCACAACCATTTGAAAGCATCACAAATTCAGTGGCGTCGTCAAATTTTATTTTAAAAAATCGCTAGAATGTTTCTTGGACTTTTGACCTTGAAAAAAATTTGAAGTAGGCCTTGAAAATTTTAATTCTATTTCGACTTCACAGCACTCTAATAGAACTATTAGTAAATAACAGTTTTAGAGAGGTGGCCCGTTTTCAAATGGGTTACTCTGCATATATTTTCATGAACGATGCATATTCGAAATATCAATCGTTTCACTGTTAGCGTTCCCATCGAGACTGACCCGTAGAGATCAGTCCTCACATCCATTATATGCCGTCATTATTGAGACATGCCCTAGGCTTCGTTCTTCCAACGAATTTCAATCAATCAAATCAACTCTACGACTTTTCAAACAGAGGAAATCCCTCCTAAATATATCGTTATTCCATACGAACCTCGAGTTACTCGAGGTTTCGACAGCATTTTTAGAACCCTCAATATGAAGGTGGTATACAAGACTTTATATAAACTGCAACAAATCTTGGGTAATGCCAAAGATAATAATAATAATAATATAATTTATTTCGTTTGTTCAAAAGTACAGTTGTACAGAAAACGTCAACAATATAAACTAAATGTAAAGAAAAAAGGTACAGTTATACAATAACAAAGAAAACGTCTAAATGATAAAACAAATATAAATTAAAAACAACACATATATACCTATGGAGAAATTGATCAAGGGAACAGACACAATTCCGACTTTACACTTTATCAAATAGGATTTTAATGACTTCTTAAATATAAATATATTAGGGGCGTTTTTGATACTCTGATCCAATTTATTATAGACTTTGCAGCCAAGAAACAGGTGGCTTCTCTGAAACTTATTTGTACGATGTTGGCTTGGAAGAAGCATGTTTCTAGATAGGTAGACAAAAATACACAGCTCATATACATACAGGCCTGCTACAGTCAATATATTTAAGCATTTGAAAGTGTCTCTACATGAGTCCCTCCATCCTAGACCTTCTACTATCCTAACTGTCATTTTCTGTAAAACAAAAACTCTTTCCCATGATGCAGCTGAACCCCAGTTAAGTATCCCATACTTCAAATGGCTATTGATGTTGGCAAATAATAAGACGGAAGAAAAAGAAAACTCGGGGATTTATGAGATTAGCTCTAAGGACTGCGAGAAGAAGTATGTGGGCCAGACCTGTAGGGCAATGAAAGAACGGTTCCGAGAGCACATTGCCGAAAAACCGAGTGTGGCTCAACATGCTTTGGACCACGACCATCGATTCGATGACACTAGTTTGAGATTAATTAGACAGGTTCAGGTCCGCAGACTTCTCGAAGCATTCGAGAGTCTAGAAATTGCGAAGTGTAAACATGGTATGAATGCACAACGATCTCTAGAAACTTTTGATTTCAGGATCTTATTCTTTCTTTTCCTGGAGTGCGGTCTTTTTATCAGTCGTTTCAAGTTTCATTTCCTCCAATTCCTGTTTCTCGGCGACTTTCAAGTCCACAAGGCTCACTTTCATCTAAAACATATTGCTTTTTAGAGTTTTTGAACAAGATATTAGTATATTTAGCACAAAAAGTTTATCAGTTTATTGGCGAATTATTTAGGTTTCAATTATTCTCTGTTTCATAATACAATTTCATAACGCAAGAACTTAAATTCTGATCAGTACTCATCACGGCCGCCATCCTTTCGACTTTCTCGATCTAATTTGTAAGAGAAGCCATAATTTGATCCGCACGTCATTAGGACATCCATGTCGACGTAATCGCCGTGAAGAAATCCCAGCCGATACGAGAGACAATTCTTCTGGTGAATGCCCCACATAATTAGGCGTTCGTTACACAACGATCTGCTCGAATATGTGGACACAAAAAAAAACGTCGTCTTTCCGCAACTCCATGGGAGGAGATTTACGGCACGGATCAGCTCTTCCTAGTCGACGGTGGGCGGGTTTCTTGTTCTTCAGTTGAGCAAACTACATGTTTGCGGAGCCGAAGGATTGCAAATCAAAGATCCTAAGTGGATTCATAAAATAGTGCGGGTGGTTATAACAAACGAAAAATAAGCCTTTTGGATGCTTCTGCCCAGAGATTCACTACTTGACTTGATTTTCTGAACCAGTGTGAAGCTGGCAGCTAAAGCTAGCGGCCAAATTTTCCGAACATTCCCGATTGATCAGTGGCGTGTGTCCCTCTTTTTTTTTGGGTACTGAAATTGTAATGAATTCAGGATTTCATGAAATGAACTGCCAGTAAAACTGTTAGTAAATTTGCTGCTTCATTTTCTATTGATGCAAAATTATTATTCATTAACAAAAGTAACTAGTAACTTAAGTAAGTTAACAGCATCAGAGAGATTCAGGGTTGGATACTCTAATGTTTTACTGGTGGCATTACACCGTTCTGAAAGTTTTGACCACATTTTTGTTAAGAGAGCCGTCTCATATTCATTAATTTTTTTAAACAAACCTGTAGGTTTAGCTCTAGTTCCCGCTTTTTCATTGATATCATTGGATATATCTAATAATACAGACAAAAGAGTTTCATAATTAATATGTAGTGCTTTCACAGCATCAGATCTCGCCGACCATCTGTTTCTATAATCCTTTTAACTGTTATTCCGCAGCGACTTGACTTAAGTCCCATCGATGGGTAGAACTCGAGAAAAATACGAATATTTCCAGAACAATACCGAAAAAGTTAGTCGCATGTAAACAAGATTCGCTTGCGAAATTAATTGCCAAGTTCAAGGAATGATTTGAACATGGAATATAAAATGCCGTTGGGGACGATTCTTTTATTTTAGCTTGAAGCGCTTTGCACTTGCCAGACATATTAGTCGCATTGTCGTAAGACTGACCTCAACAATTTTTAATATCCAAACCTAATTTTTCTGTTTTATCCAAAACAATATTTTCTAAATAATTGTGTGTTTTTCGATATTTATAAATCCCAAAAATCTTTCTATAATTTTTTCGTTTGTTTATCTCAAAATAAAACACAGCTGGTCAGAATGACTAACATCCGGTGTAGAATCAACTGTGATATTTCTTCGACCAATAATTTGATTAGCTGATTTTCCAAGATCACTATAAATTCATCACACACTTGATGAGAAATATAACTAACATTACCCTTCCCCTTATTTCTAAAGTTATTGAGGTGCTCTGCTAGGAAGGTATCAAATTCAGAAAGATATACTGAGCAGCGTAAATAATTTCCTTTGTGTTTACTATTTAGATTTTTTCCAATTATGGATATGAATTCCGGGCCCCCAAAGGCCACGGGCCCTAGGCGGCCGCCTAGTCCGCCTAATGGTTAAGTCGGCACTGACCCTCACTGGTCACTCTAAAATCTGATATTTCTTCGACCGACCGCGCTGCGCTGTCCATCGTTCTATTACTACATATCGAAAGACAAGAAACAGCAGTTAATGACATTATTTCCGCCTTTCACTGTCGAGTGCGGACGCGTGCCGATACTGCTAACTACCATCTAGCATCGGATGCCACGATGGGACATTACAGGCATCTGACCACTCGAGGATGGCGTCCACCACATCATTACTCATTAGCCGTTGACTGCCCCGCATACTTCATCTAGCGTGCCCTGTATTTTTTCTTCTATCGGACGATCGCCTCGAACGGTACTCGCAAGCCTCATTTGTTATTTGTGTGTCATCGGCAGTTGTTATAATTTTGTCAGATATCTGAAACAAAGCTCAGAGTTTTTTTGGAAGATCGTTTGATAACGATAGTCTGTGTGATTGATGACTTGTTTATTTTGTGGAAATTCATGATCACTTTGATGAAACGAAAGAACACTCTTTTGTCTTATTTCCACTAGATTTTTATTGTTACGACCGGTTTCGGGTTTTATCCCATTATCAAGTATAAAAACTAACTAATACAATTGAACTCTAAGCCTAGTTATATAAGGAGTTTGCAGGTAGGCTGGATGGAGAGGTAATTAAGAGAACAACTTTATTACATGTGTGTAGAATTTTGGGGTTATCTTTACTTATCTTGTGTTTGGATTCTTGTAGATGTTCGTACATTGTTGATTTTTTGTCTAAACCGACGTGTTCACGGAACCTTACGTCAAAATTTCTACCGGTTTGGCCTGTATATACTGCAGAGCATAGATTCGTGAACACGTCGGTTTAGACAAAAAATCAACAATGTACCAACATCTACAAGAATCCAAACACAAGATAAGTAAAGATAACCTCAAAATTCTACACACATGTAATAAAGGGAAGACAATGAATCTGTTGGAAGCCATGGAAATTAATAAATCAATTAAAAACCCGAAATTTAGAACCCTCAACGAGCAACTCGATTTGTGTAGGTCTCCACTTTTGAATTTATAAATTTGACAACCCAGGTAATTTCCATCACCTCCAGGGTTTAAATTTATATTGATTCACCCTTGTTCTCTTAATTACCTCTCCATCCAGCCTACCTGCAAAATCTGTACAGCAAAACAGTGCAAATAGAGTCGGTGCTTCATCGTGTTGTCTACAACGAGGTGTCTAACAAATGTTTTTTTGGCTGGCGACACACCAAGAAATCGAAAACGTTTTAACGCAAAACGTTTTTGACTAATTTAGGTAGAAGTTGTTTTTCCTCCACGGATTATATGAAACTACACACACTGGTACGGCAAAATAGGGAAATACCTTCAGGCTTTTTAAGGCTGACAACACACCGAAAAATCAAAAACGCCTTAAAGCAAAACGTTTTTTAGAAATGAAGACTGAGGCTGGCAACACACCGAAAAATCAAAAACGCCTCAAAGCAAAACGTTTTTGAGAAATGAAGGCTGACCACAGACCGATAATAAATCAAAAACGCCTGAAAGCAAAACGGTTTCATACAAAACATTTTGCTGTACAGCAAAACAGTGCAAATAGAGTCGGTGCTTCCACATGTTGTCTACAACGAGGTGTCTAACAAATGTTTTTTGGCTGGCGACACACCAAGAAATCGAAAACGTTTTAACGCAAAACGTTTTTGACTAATTTAGGTAGAAGTTGTTTTTCCTCCACGAATGATATGAAGTGACACACACTGGTACGGCAGTAGAAAATTACGGAAAAAAATGTCGGTTGGAGACGAAGCCAAAATCTTACCACATCAATTTTCCTGCTTCTTTGACCGACTTACTAAAAATGCTCATGGTAATGAATAATCATATCGCAGTGTTTGTGTCAATGAAACTTGTCGGAATTCAGTGGCGTGATCAACGTATTCTGAATCATACCGACAACAAAGTGTTCAATGATTCATCTGGTTTTCTGTATTTCATTCTCATGGCATCCACCCACAACAATTCCCATCTACAGTGAGCGGAAAAATTATGGAACGAATTAATTTTTTCAAAAACCGACAAGTCTAAATCACGAATATTCGCTTGCCGTACATGGTGATTCACACTGGACAGTTTTGGGGAGTTGAAGTACTTTCAGGAGGGATAAGAAAAAAAATTGACTCCCACTTGGAAGATGCTCGATTTTCAAGAAAAGTTGAACGGTGTAACCTCATCTGGATATGTCCAGAAGTTTTCAAGCCTCGAGGGGTTTTTGAAAAGTTCGCATTTTGGGATGGGGTCTATACCTTTTTTTATTTCTGAAATTTTTTATTTCAATATAAACTTTTTTCTGAGGAACTCAAATGTGAGACCTAATTTTTTCTCATACTTAGATAGATAGAATAAGGTATGTGGGCGGACGGAGCCATAAGCATGTAGGCCTCTCAATCGGGCCCGTTATGCACCCACCACTGCTGGGAGATGGATACCTCTTTCACACTCTCCGGGTTCAGTACGATACTCCCGAAATGTGCTTCCCGCGTTGCTGCCACTGCCGGGCATTCCGTGGGTGGCTGACCCCTCATCCTCCAAGCACCACCAGCATTCGGTATCATCCTGAAACCTAAAATGTTGAGGTGCTTGTTGAGATGGCAGTGCCCCGTCAGGAGCCCTGGCACTGATCTGATTTCCTTTCTGCTCAGTGTGAGCAGAGTCTTGGTCCTCCTAGTAGAAGGGCCTCCGATGTGGAGTTTCGATTGCCTCATGCCCGGTGCATCTTTCCATGTGTCCTGGAATTTTATTTCCAGAATTTCCTTCATGGTTGAGACGCACCATGATCTAGAAACTCCTAGGATGGGTTCTGGTCCAATCGTTGGGCTTTTCGCACCTTGTCTGGCCAAATAATCAGCCCGTTCGTTTCCAGGTACTTCGGTATGACCAGGGACCCAAAGTAGCTTTACTTTATTGGCGGAAGATAGCCTTTGCAGATCATCGATGCATTCAGTCACCAGCAGGTGACTCTGTATGATGTGAGAGCCTTGATCGCTGCTTGGCTGTCGGTGCATATCATGATTTGCTGGCCGCGGTAGTCTCTATTGAGATTTTCTCTCACACAGGCGAGTATGGCAAACATTTCTGCCTGAAATACAGTGGCAAAAGTTCCTAGAGCGTAACAGAGTTCCGCTTTCGGAGACTGCCCGTATACCCCATCCTGGAGCCATCTCTCATACTTTTAATCTTTGAACCTGAAGTTATCATTTTTCCAGTATGTTATTTTAGAAAAGTGGGTCTTGCAAACATGACAGTTTGACGCTAACTTATTTTAATTTGAAAAATACTTTGTTTGCTTTCATTATTGGTTATTAACTTTTGTGAAAAATGCATCAAAACGGGGTTAAATGCTTTAATGATTCAAACGAAAATAATAAAGGAATTATGTCGTTAGAGGACAAATAATAAACTTCCAATTACAGCCATCGTTTCATTTTATTATGTTAAAACTTCAGCAGGGCCTAAAAGGGCGAAATGTGTATAAAAAACACAGTCAAAAATGTATGTAAGAATGAGACAATACAAAGTTTTGTAAAAAATATATGATGTACAGGGTGAACAATGGTAAAACATCTAGAATCCCAGTATACAGTGTGTATCTTAAATGATGCCATTAATTTCAGGTGGTGATTCCTTGTCACATTTTATGGAAAAAAGTTCACATAAACATGTGTCTCAACTTGTTTCGTTTCCGAGTAACGAAGTGTCAAAAGTTCAACAAAAAATTCTTTACGCCGATTCTGATTAAACTTCGTATGTTTATTAGTAGTAACAAGGGGCTTTTCACAAAATAATTTTTTTGATTTTAATTCCAGTGGCGTCGCAGTTGATTCTTCGTTACTCAGAAACAAAGCAAGTTAGGACACACGTTTATATGAACTTTTTTTCTTGAAATGTGACAATGAATCACGTCCTGTATAATAGAGCAATTAAATAACAATGAAGCGTGACCAACAGTGAAAATCTCTTTCATATCGACTACTATTCACTTCAACATTATTCAAAATTGAGATAGATTCAAACGCCATATTTTCGCGGGATGACGTCATCGGAATTGTTCTACAAATGTTTGTCCTTGAGCCCTCTGAGGATGTTTTCTGTACGAGAAAGAGTTTTTCCCAGTTTGAATCATAAAATTAAAAATCTTTTTTCGCGCAGTTTGTAAGTATTTGAAAAAATATATAAAAAATTACTAGTGCGTAATTTCCTATTCAAAAGGAAACTGATTTTCAGGGTGCCATGGAAACAAAAGACAATTATTGTACCAATTTAATCGAATAAATGGATTCTTATTCAATTACACAAAATAAATTCATTCAATAATCGAGCTGCGCACTGTATACTATACACTTTGACATGTAAGATTGTTACACATTGGAGATTGTGGTCCTGCGGTCAGAAGATTCGCCTGAAATGAGAAATGTGCGTCAATACAACCAAACTGTGCACAACACAGAGAATACTTTATCGATCATGAAGTCCAAGACAAATATGAGAAAATTATAATATGCAAAAGTCAAAGTACTTCAATGAAAACTGGATAAGTAAAAAATCAACTATTCGGATGAAAATGCAAATTTTCATTTTAAGGTTTTTGTTTTCAGTTAGGGCCTTTTCACAAGATATAAAGATGTAGTTCAATGTCTAGCTTGGATTTAGCCGGGGAAGTAGTTGTTTTCCGTTAGATATACCCATTTTCAATTTTTCTATAGTTTTGAAGATACAGATTTCAAATTTGGTGTGTCGGTATAGTACTTGAATACGCATATTTTGAAGCGTCTACCGAAAATTCACCACTTCTGGTTATTCTTCTCTCACAATATCTCACTGGTGGCAGAAGGGTTGAACAAATCTTGAATGGATTGTACTCGCCTAATTTGAACTGATTATTGTCGAAAATGTCGAAGTTTACTTAAAAAGTAGATATTTTCAATTTTCTCACATTATCCCATGTGAACAAAACTAAATTCTAAAAGCAGCTTTTTCAATTATCTTTTTTCGATATCTTGCCATTTAACCCCACTTCTTGCCTTTTCATAGTAATTTTTTTAAATTTGCCGCCATACCAGCGATCACGTGACATGTGTCAAAATAGATTTTTAGGTTATCGGACATGCAGAAACTTTTCCCAAGAATATTTTTTTGACCTCTACAAGCGTTTGCTTTTTCATTACATTCCAACCGCACCTGAAAAGTCATCTGTTTTGGTTCCCGTTTGTCTACCCTGTATAGTCGTAACTTCTATAAAGCAATCGGCGATCATAGGTGAACCAAGTTTATTATTGCTTACTAGGAAAAATCGAATGTTAATCAATCGACCGAATGACAATAATCACGATAATGAGAAGTATTATTTACTTTACAAGTTATTGACCGATCGTTATCGCAAGACAAACAAAACCGTACCTGCTGATTCGCCCAGTACTCGCATTACCGGATGCTGCACTTACTTTTTGCCGTAACATATCGTCGTCGACCGGATTGAGCAATTGATTCACTTTTTTTTACGATTATGCACTCTGATGAGGTTTACGCGAGTTTTAGAATGATTCGCAAAATTATCCAAGGGATTTAGCCGTTACCAACCAAAATTTGGATTTGAAAAAATCCAAAGGGTTATGGGACTTTATCGATGAGATTTGCAATGAAGCGCGACTCAAAAAAATAAAATAAAAATAATCAAAGTTTAGATAAATTATAATAGTACTTAAACCCTGTATCATAAATAATACAGCTAAGTACTGAAACCAGAAAAAGAAATATTTTCATTAAATCACGTTATGAATAGCTGTTTTGAAAATGGAATTTTTCCTATCATTTCAAAACGCTTTTCATGAGTGAGGATAAACTTCAAAACTCGATTTTTGTTCGAAAAAATGAATAGAATATTCATAAAATCTGTTGTGGAATCATCTGCGACTGAAAGAGAAACTTTAGTCGCTATTTTCCATCGTTCAAGATAACCTCTTGGGAGGTATTCATGTTGAAAAGGAGAACATTATCCATGAAAACGCTTTTCGTCCGCTGACGAAAAGTGTTTGCGGATGAAAATTACTTGTCTTCAAAAATAGTCGATTTTTCACTCGGAAACCAGTACGTAAAATGTCATTTTTTGTAGAGGTCGACGAAAATAGTTATTTATGTACCAAGAACGAAAAACTGTCCATTATAGTCGAGCATGCAAATTTATAGCTGAGGCGCAGCCGAAGAGCATTTTACATTTTTTCGTCGACCTCTACAAATTACCAACTAAGTTCCGATTTTCGAATCAATAATCGACTATTTTTTGAGGCAAGTATTTTGCGTCCGCAGACACTTCTCGTCCGCAAACACTTTTCGTCCGCAAACACTTTTCGTCCGCAAACACATTTCGTCCGCAAACGCTTTTCACCCGCAAACGCTTTTCGTCCGCTGTGGTCACTGTGATACGGCATAGTGACCACAGCGGACGAAAAGCGTTTGCGAACAAAAAGTGTTTGCGGACGAAAAGTACTTGCCTTCAAAAATAGTCGATTTTTCGTCCGGAAATTAGTACGTGAAATGTCAGTTTTTGTAGCTGAGGCGCAGCCGAGGCTAGCAAGCAGGTGAGACAATAGACAGTTTTTCGCCGAGGTGCATATTACATTTTTTCGTCGACATCTACAAATTACCTACTAACTTCCGATTTTCGAATCAATAATCGACAATTTTTTGAGGCAAGTATTTTTCGTCCGCAGACACTTCTCGTCCGCAGACACTTCTCGTCCGCAAACACTTCTCGTCCGCAAACACTTTTCGTCCGCAAACACTTTTCGTCCGCAAACACATTTCGTCCGCAAACGCTTTTCGCCCGCAAACGCTTTTCGTACGCTGTGGTCACTATGATACGGCATAGTGACCACAGCGAACGAAAAGCGTTTGCGAACAAAAAGTGTTTGCGGACGAAAAGTACTTGCCTTCAAAAATAGTCGATTTTTCGTCCGGAAATTAGTACGTGAAATGTCATTTTTTGTAGCTGAGGCGCAGCCGAGGCTAGCAAGCAGGTGAGACAATAGACAGTTTTTCGCCGAGGTGCATATTACATTTTTTCGTCGACCTCTACAAATTACCTACTAATTTCCGATTTTCGAATCAATAATCGACTATTTCTTGAGGCAAGTATTTTTCGTCAACAGACACTTCTCGTCCGCAAACACTTCTCGTCCGCAAACACTTTTTGTTCGCGAACGCTTTTCGTCCGCTGTGGTCAATATGATACGGCATAGGTAGTGACCACAGCGGACGAAAAGCGTTTGCGAACGAAAAGTAATTGCGGACGAAAAGTATTTGCGGACGAAAAGTGTTTGCGGACGAAAAGTACTTGCCGTCAAAAATAGTCGATTTTTCGTCCGGAAATTAGTACGTGAAATGTATAGAGGTCAACAAAAAAAGTTATTTAACGAAACTTCAACACTCCCCAGAAATCAACTATCGATCTCTTCTCGCTCTCCGTCGAGGCTTAAAAATGCCAGGCCAAAACAATCAAAACTTCATTATTTGCCTGTCCCACGGGTGCCAGGCGGTAATATCATCACGTAATCAAGAGGCCAATTCCCAAATTGAATGTAACACGAGATGATCTCCTTTGGCCTAGGGAGGCTGTGACATTTGAGTTGACATTTAGGGCGACCGCGCCCTGATAAACATTTTAATTTCGACACAAAGAGATGGGGTCGCGCCGCATTTCAAACACAATCGCCTTTCTTTCTTTTCGGCGATTCAATTAGAGGTGATGATACTGGTGATGACTATAAAACGTCATCTTTGTTGGTTAGATGATTTAGTATTAATGCGCTGGATGATTACGAAGAGGGCTGTCGAGTGTAGCGAACAACTATAATGAAAAAATGCAATTCATAATAGACAAGTTCAGTGATGTTGTTAATACTATACAGGGTGTTCCAAATTGAGTCGGCACCATTGCCAAAACCGTTATTATTGATGCTACGTATAAAAAGAAACAAAAAATTGACAGTGGCGTTTTCAAAGTATTTCAAATTATGATATTTTTTTAAATGGAACAACAAATTCCGTTTATCAGGAGCCACAAGCTATAAAAAAAAAAATTCTGATACTTACGTATTTTGGTCCGCTGAACAAAAATTCCAAATGAAATTTTCTGACTGGCATTTTCTAGAGACGTTCCTACCACGAAAAAAATACTCAATAAGTCTCTTTCTTTTCACCAGCCCGATATACATATCCTGCTTCCTCCATCCCACGCTTTTTTTTCATTGGAAACTTAAAAAAAAACGTGTGTTTTTCTAATCATGTCAGAGACAATAATCTAGCGAATATGACAGATAGGTATTAGTGAATTCGAATGGTAGGTTAGGTTAGGTTAGGTTAGGTTTAAATGTGAGTGAGCCCATATCAGGCCCTCCACTGCGGCCAATGGCCTATTGTGGCTCACCCTATTATTCGAATGGTATGTATGGTTGGTAACACTGAAATCAATTATTGCCAACTTTTCAGATTTATTAATAGCTGCGTTTTTTTGTGAGGATATGTGACAGCTCCAGGTCCAATCGCATCAACCAGGAAAGATTGGATCTGTGTGCAGTTAGGTCGGGACGTAATACATTTTATGGAATTGACTTGAGCGGTTCAATCCAATCCGAAAACTGTATATATCGATTAGATGGATCGGATCCAGTCAAGTCAAACCCATTTCGAGCGGATCCAAAGTTGTGAGATAAACGTAGTCTAAGGGCCGGTATTATAAAAATGTTTGACACTTAACTTTAATTTTAACAGTCAAGTTAACTTTTACTTTAGAATGCCAGTTTTATAAAGGTTCCATTTTTTATTTTAAATTTGCTTTAATGTGTACAGATTCTCTGAATAATCGAAATCGGTTTTTGAATTATATTTCATTCCACAAGTTGAAATAGTCTAAACGATATCTAAACATTCTTGGTCGCCCTGGGCCTTCAACCAGTATCTTCATCGTCGGTTGAAAGTTCCTCAAAAATAAAGTGGATATCGTTTTAACAAAGTCAGAAAAATAATACATCAATCAACTCAAGTATGTGCTAAATTATTGACAGAAAAACTGTCGAAAACCATCATTTCCTACAAAGTTAACTTCAACTGATCCATTCCACCGGATAAAGTTAACTCCTTCATCTAGAAGTTAACTGCAAGATGTGACGTCATTCCACAAGTTAACTTCTAGTTTTCTGTCAAAATAGTTTTATAATACCGGCCCTAAGACAAGTAACTATCTAAAACAGTATAATATATTCTACAGCATTGAATTTTCGTACCCAAATATCAAATATTTACTTAGCAAATCCAAGTGACTTTCCAAGAATTCGCTCTACAGCACACAATCTCAAGGCTACTGGGTGTTTATATAACGTTGCATCGCAACATCGCAACAAAAATATTTTATTCATAGATGAATCTGAATCGGGCTACATACGAAGAATGTTGGCGTAACGCTATTCGGATTCTGGCGTTGGCCGCCGATAAAAAATTGGGAAAGACCAATTGGCTATTCAGCGGACGCCTTCATCACAAAATAAAAGAGCAGAAACGTCACCGTCGCTTGCATACTAATGGACGCAGAGTTTGAAGACCTCAGCGCTGCTGAATGTCTCAATTGTTTGTCGCGATGTCATTACTTTCATGATTGTTCTGTCGTGCTTCACGCTTGATTCATCAACGGTGTAGCACCTGATTGAAAGTGCGATATGGATTATGTATTGGTATAGCTTGTTTTTTGGGAGACTATTGTTTTGTACCGAGAAATGACACGACAGAAAGTTATGGATCATGAAGAATGATCCTGGATGATTCACTGGAGTTTTCAGATGCTTCTAAATTATTCCACGGTATTTCCAGTAAATTTGGTGACTGACCTTTCTCAGTTCCAGGTTAATGACGATATTTTGGCATAACCCAATAACAAGAAATAAAGAGACAAGTTTTTCTACGATTGCTATGGCAAGTATCGAAGAACAGACTACTATATAACTTAAACTGAAATGAATGCACTGGAGTTTTATCCCAACACCAAACCGCTATTTTTAACACCTTGACACGTGGCTAATACCACGACGGGTATTGAATTATATCCAACAGATACTTGTGCAATGTACCTCATTGCTGAGGAAACAATTGCAAGCGCTCCCTGTAACCAAATGGCAGAATTTTGTTTTGATTCGGACAGGGGGACCACCTGCAGACTAGTTTCGAGGTTCTTGCCTCGTCAGCAGTACAGGGTAGGTCACTACAGACAGCTTTTAAAGCCATATGTTCCCTGTCTGAATAATCCCACAATTCCGTCATTTGCTCAATCTGGTCTCGCGCTTATGAAACGGGTGTAAGCCGCTCTACCTGGTGGCGAGTAGATCAAGAAGCACTCCGATTCTCCGGGTTGAGAGATTCAGTCAGATATCTGAAACAAAGCTCAGAGTTCTTTTGGGAGATCGTTTGATAACGATAGTCGTCGCCGACCGATGTTTTTACCCTTTTTACTCCCATATACACCTACTACGTAGGCTAATTGTGGCAAATACCTGTCAGAAAACAACTACTCCCCTGGCTAATACCACGACGGGTATTGAATTATATTCAACACTCAACAGATACTTGTGCAATGTACCTTATTGCTGAGGAAACAATTACAAGCGCTCCCTGTAACCAAATGGCAAAATTTTGTTTTGATTCGGACAGGGGGACCACCTGCAGACGAGTTTCGAGGTTCTTGCCTCGTCATCAGTTCAGGGTAGGTCACTACAGGGGAGTAGTTGTTTTCTGACAGGTATTTGCCACAATTAGCCTACGTAGTAGGTGTATATGGGAGTAAAAGGGTAAATACATCGGTCGGCGACGACTATCGTTATCAAACGATCTCCCAAAAGAACTCTGAGCTTTGTTTCAGATATCTGACCTTGACACGTGTTTCAATCACTAAGTGAAAATTGAGTCTTGGATGGAGTTGTCAAAAATAGCGGTTTGGTGCTGTAATGAAAAAAACTCCAGTATAAACAGCGCAGAAAAAAAATTCAGGTCAAACGATTTTACTGTAAAGAAACATAATAAAGTTGTACTGAAAGCGAAAAAATAATGATGTAAGTACAAGTATAGAAGTCCCGGACACTAGATGCAGGGCGTCTCGTGGGGCTCCTGTCCGCGTGTCAAGCTTATGCGGTCTCAGCCTATATCCACAGGCATAACGCGGCTCTACGAGTGTTGTACTACCATCTACGACACTCGTACGGTATAGACGAGATACCGGTGTTGCCTTATGCTCCGGGGGATATTGAGTCCGTTGTGGAGAATGAGATGTAGTCCTCCTCAACCATCAAAGTAGGACGATATTCCTCATAGAGTTTCCTGCTCCTGGCGAAACGAGCATCGTCCGAAAAGAGGAGAAACAACGGACAAAATATCGAGATTTACTCTTTGAACTCCGCAGGCTGTACCCCCAAACCATTCGGTTAAATTGGTGGTTCTTATTATAGCGGTCCTTGGTGGAATGATGGACACGCTGCTCTCTAATCTAAAAATCATACCGGCCTGCCGTGACGCGGCAGAAATCCTAGCTTAACGAATGCAGAAGGCTGTCATCCTTGGTTCACTACGTCTGCTGAGGGCACATGATTCTCGGACCCAGTAGTTGCTCACCTCACGGACGTGGGGAGTGACTATCTGGGTAAATGGGACCAGCGCGTCCTCCAGATGTACCGGGGCTCCGGAGACAGGGTACTTTGGAGAAAAAGGTACTACGACCTTGAATGCTGCTCACTTCCTGGAGTCTTTGCTACCAAGGAATGTTTTTTTGTTTTTTCACCAGGGGTGGCGCTGCGACTGAATTTACTGTAAGTTGCTGCTTATTCATATGTGAGGAAATGATGTTCTAGAGCAATGAAAAACTGTACTTCTGTGTGTTGAGGCACTCTTAAACAATGAAATCTATTATTATTATTATTATTATTAAATATTAGTTATACAGTTTGAACGCAAACATTTGAATTTTTTACTTTAAACACCCTTTTCCGGCTAAATCTTATATCTGAGCAAAAAAAATCATACATTTTCGGAATGAGCATGGAATTTTACGTATAAAGTGTAAATTTCAAGTCGATGGGACGACTTAGTATTTTTCATGATTTTTAGGGGTAAACCCCTTACAACTTTTTTCGGGTATATTTAATTTTTTTTTGATCGACTCGAAATTCCCAATACATACTAATTTGACCATTCTGAATCGATTGGCGTTTGCAGAATTTGTCTATCTCTAACCGTTCTCGAGTTGGTCAGCTCTAAATCAGTTTTTAGATGGTTTTTTTGCCGCCAAAAATATTTTTGATGTGTTTTCGACATTTTCGTCCAAAGATTCGGAATCATCACGTCAAAATAGGTTCGAAAGCAAAAATTTGAAATTCGAAAAATGAAAAATAAGAAATCTCAGAAAATTGGATTTTTTACCATAAACACCCTTTTCCGGCTAAATCTTATGTCTGAGCATATAAAAATCATACATTTTCGGAATGAGTATGAAATTTTACGTATAAAGTGAAAATTTCAAGTCGATGTGACGACTTGTTATTTTTCATGATTTTTAGGGGTAAACCCCTTACAACTTTTTTCGGGTAAATTTAATTTTTTTTGATTGATTCGAAATTCCCAATACATACTAATTTGACCATTCTGAATCGATTGGCGTTTGCAGAATTTGTCTATCTCTAACCGTTCTCGAGTTGGTCAGCTCTAAATCAGTTTTTAGATGGTTTTTTTGCCGCTAAAAATATTTCTGATGAATTTTCGATATTTTCGACTAAAGATTCGGAATCAGCACGTCAAAATACGTTCGAAAGCAAAATTTTGAAATTCGAAAAATGAAAAATAAAAAATCTCAGAAAATTAGATTTTATACCTTAACACCCTTTTCCGGCAAAATCTCATATCTGAGCATATAAAAATCATACATTTTCGGAATGAGCATGAAATTTTACGTATAAAGTGCAAATTTCAAGTCGATGTGACGACTTTATTTTTCATGATTTTTAGGGTAAATTTAATTTTTTTTTGATCGATTCGAAATTCCCAATGCATACTAATTTGACCATTCTGAATCGATTGGCGTTTGCAGAATTTGTCTATCTCTAACCGTTCTCGAGTTGGTCAGCTCTAAATCAGTTTTTAGATGGTTTTTTTGCCGCTAAAAATATTTCTGATGAATTTTCGACATTTTCGACAAAAGATTCGGAATCAGCACGTCAAAATACGTTCGAAAACAAAATTTTGAAATTCGAAAAATGAAAAATAAAAAATCTCAGAAAATTGGATTTTTTACCTTAAACACCCTTTTCTGGCAAAATCTCATATCTGAACATATAAAAATCATACATTTTCGGAATGAGCATAAAATTTTACATATAAAGTGCAAATTTCAAGTCGATGTGACGACTTAGTATTTTCCATGATTTTTAGGGGTAAACCCCTTACAACTTTTTTCGGGTGAATTTCAATTTTTTCCATTGACTCGAAATTCACAATACATACTAATTCGACCATTCTGAATCGATTGGCGTTCGCAGAATTTGTCTATCTCTAACCGTTCTCGAGTTGGTCAGCTCTAAATCAGTTTTTAGATGGTTTTTTTGCCGCTAAAAATATTTCTAATGAATTTTCGACATTTTCGACTAAAGATTCGGAATCAGCACGTCAAAATACGTTCGAAAGCAACATTTTGAAATTCGAAAAATGAAAAATAAAAAATCTCAGAAAATGGATTTTTTACCTTTTAACACTTTACCGCCCGGTTCAGCGAGCGTAAATAAAGTGCCCTTTATTGCCCACGGGCGCATTATGGTCCGCGGGCCGTAAAGTAGACAAAATTCTCAAATTGTCTATATTTACACATCATTTCATGCAAGACCTGACGTGAATCAGAATTATTTTAGTTAAATAGAGAAATACTCTTCCGAACATTTCTTCATTATCGACATTTTTTCAACATGTAATTAAGTCATAATCCTGAATATTAAAAACGCAGTTGGTTTAGTTACTGATGTTGAAGATGGGATATTCTCTTAATATAATAATAATAATAATAATAACACTCCCTCATAAACACTCATAGAGTGTACCCAAAGGCATAGCCTGTGCGGGTAGAGGACGGCTATTATTATTTGCCGTGGCGCTCCGAGGCGACTTACGGATTTTTTGGTGGCTTATTCACTTTTCAGCTGCAGGAAAACCTGGAAAACCTAGAGCACAACATAATTATTACATATTGAAAGCTTCTTCACAGCATCTGGATCGATACGAGAACAAGTTAACTATCATTCCGGCACAATTTTTCCAGTGATGATCAATCTATTTGAAATAGATTATTCAATATAGCTCTCAGCTACTATAGTTTCACATTCCCCAAGCTATGTTACACTTAATTATTGTATACATAACGTATATGAAACGTGTAGACCATTGTAATTCAAGCCAGTTTTTGTGATTCGTGCTATTAAATCTGCTAGTGCATAAAGTGTTGAATGTACCACGTGCGTAAAATGCGTTTATGGCCTTCGGCATGTGATGGCCCGATGGCGTCATCCACGCCGCAGGCCATAAACGCCTACTTTACGCCCTTAATACATAAATAACTATTTTGTTATGAATCGAGTCAGTCTAGGGAGGGGGTAATCACCCTATCACCCCTATATAGACCCGCCCTTGGTGTGCCGGAAAGTTTCAAATAAATTAAACGAATAATTTCGACGAACTCGAAATCCCCTTCTCTCCACACTATTCCACAAAGTTTTGTGTGATTTCATCCAAACAATACATTTGATATGTATCCGCGTCCGGCGATTGTATTGCTCTTTATAGACTCCTCAGCGGCCCCCCAATATTTAGCCAACGCCTGATTTTACAAAGTAACGCCACTGCAAAGGTAGAATAAGGTAATATAATTTGCGGCTGTCACGCCAGCCCTATACGCAGACATCCCCCTCACATTACACGAATTGCTATTGTTACATTATTACGCACATGTCCCGATTTCCTTTTCGTCGAGCTCCCATTATACGATTGCATGAAATTGCAGTTCTCGCAGGTTCCCAACGAATTCACTGATCACTCTAGTGGTCACCAGTGAGGTGGAAAGACGCCAGCGATAACATCTTGGGAGAACACTTTGGTATAACACTATTTTTCGTAACTTTCCATCTGTGTTCATCTCAAGTACAGGGTTTATCTTGACGAGTTAACGTGATTTATAAACATTGTGCTGAAAACGTACCACTCTTCGTATTTCAGTCCCTATAAAATATATAAAAATACCCGACAGACTTTGTCCTGCCTGAACATTGAACAGAATGAAAATGTTCAAAGATCGTCATCGTCATCTGATGTGTTTATTTTTGATTGGCCCAGTACGTTCCAGAACCTTTCAGAGACTCTGTTCCGGTTCATTCCTCGGAGATCTCGATCTCGAAAACATGTCACACATACAGTGACCGCCAAAAAGTATGTACCATATGGGAAAAAAGTTTATTATTAGAGTATTAGAAAAAAGATTCTTGGGAACAGTTTGTGCATGTCCGATAACCTAAAAATCGATTTTGACACATGTCACGTGATCGCTGATATGGCGGCAAATTGAAAAAAATTACTATGAGAACGCAAAAAGTGGGGTAAAACGGCAAGATATCAAAAAAAGTGATTTGAAAAAGTTGCTTAGAATTAAATTGTATACACATATACGAAGTTTGAAAAGATAATGAGAGAAAATTGAAAATAGATTTTTTTTTAAATATTTTCCTAGCTGTATAAAAATATCAAATTATTATCATATGAATAGCTTGACCATACTCAAAACATTTGTATTTCAATGATAATGACAAAACTTTCTCATTTTCTCTACACCAGTAAGCACTAAAAAATTGGATTTTGTTAAAACCCTGGCTGTTACATTGGTTCGTATCTAACAGTTATATCAGAATTCCACGACCATTGTGATGACATGGCACTCCAGAAACATGATGTTTTCCAGATTATAATCAAGTTTCGATGATAATCGTGCCAGAGCGTTTCACTTCGCATGCAATGTTGAAAACTCAAGCCTTTTTAATTTGACGCACTATTTTTAAGATTATGTGCGAAGTGAAACGTTCGTGCACGATTATCATCAAAAATTGATTGTAATCTGAAAAACACGTGACATGTGTCAAAATCGATTTCATCGCAATAATAGTGGAATTGTGATATATCTATTAGATACGAACCAATGTAACAGCAAGGGTTCTGACAAAATTCAATTTTTCAATTTAGTGCTCTCTGGTGTGGAGAAAATGAGAAAGTTTTGTTATTATCATCGGAATACAAATATTTCAGTATGGTCAAGCAATTCATAAGAAAATAATTTGATATTTTTCTACAGCTAAAAAAAATTGCTGTTTTCAATATTCCCACATAATTTTCTCAAACTTTGTATATGTGTATAAAATTGAATTCTAAGCAACTTTTTCAAATAACTTTTTTCGATATCTTGCCATTTTATCCGACTTTTTGACTATTCATGGTAATTTTTTTCAATTTGCCGCCATACCAGCGATTACGTGACATGTGTTATCGGACATGCACAAACTTTTCCCAAGAATCTTTTTTTTCAATACTCTAATAATAACTTTTTTCCCATCTGGTACATACTTTTTGGCGGTCACTGTATATCTCAACCACATGCTTCTTAACCCAGGAGGGTCAGGGGAAGACGGGGAGAATAGGTGCAGGAGTAGCAGCCCTTCCGCTCCTTTTTAGGGGAGCTAGAAGGACGCCCTGCCAAGTCGAGCCCAGAAACCCCCAAGAGGGGGGTGCTGATGCCCGGCCCCGCTGATGCTAACGGAAAACCGGACATTTTATGAAATTGCGGTACTGATCAATAAGATACACGCCTCCTGCTTAGCTTATGCGTGTTGTTCATAATATTAAATGTAGATAATTGCTAGCAGTAAGTTTATGAGGCTCGTTGTTTCGATGATAAACCCCCGAAAAGGCTGAGGCAAAAAACCGGCTCAAGACACTTCGCGTTTTAGGTTAGTCCTTTCGTCTTGGTTCCCTATGGAACCGGTTCTTCCTGTCGTTCCTGGAAAATATCCAGCGCCTGATATATGAGCCCGCCGTGTTTGCAGGGCTCATTATCGTATACCCTGAGCTTGGTAATATCTTTGGTGAGAGGACTATTATGGATGAAGTACTTATAGAACTTGTAGGACAAGTTCTTTATATATGTCGGAACTGAGTCGACGTCAGCAAGCTCCCTTAAAGTGTCCAAACGAAGGTATCTCCTACGATAATACGGAGTACCTTGTTTTGCATCCTGTCCAACCGCATAAGTGGGGTGGTTTTCAGGCTACAAAACACTGGACAAGCGTATGTCATTGCCGGCCTAATGATTTGCTTGTAGACAAGCAATTTATTTTCCTGGCTCATCTTAGAGCCTCTGGCCGAAATTAAGACGCTTGTCCAGCTGTACTCCCAGGTACCTCGCAGTGTTCACGTTTTCGACAACTTTCCGTTGATCATCAACTTCCTATAAAGCTTTGAGTATGTATACTTTTTAGTGAAGTTGATGGTCTCCGACTTCGCCGGATTCACCACTATCTTGTTCTCCGCTAAATAGGGTATAAACTTTCTATCCAAGTGAACTTGGATCCTGTATTGGGTAGCGACGCTCGGGAAGGACTGGGCGAAAATGACGGTATCATCTGCATATACCGCCGTGTCCATATCCTTTCTCTCGCACTGAGGAAAGTCATACGTATTTAGAGAGTACAAGTGTGGTGATAAACTTGAACCCTGCGGGACACCTGCCTCGATCGGAAACTCAGCGAAGCGAGTGTTGTTTACTCGCACCATAAAAGTTCTCCCAAGAAGGTAAGAATTTATTAGTCTTACCGTGTATGAGGGCATGCCTGCCAACAGCATTTTAGAGATCAAACCTTCAACCCATACTGAGTCAAAGGCTTTTTTCATGTTCAGCAGGTTTTGAACGCTTCAGTCTCAACCACTGAGCTATTTGACCATACAATCGATTTATAGAAAAAGCTGCAGAAGAGGCTATAGGCCAGCTCCCCCCACAAAAATCTCGGGAAATATATATGATTTGTATTTCTAAGAGTTTTGTCAGTCAGTCTGTATTATTGGCTACAAACTGGATTGGTCTAATTTGTCTCTCTTCTGAGTTTTGTTTTTACCTACTAAATACTGACTTTATTACAGGTGGCGCTAATTATGGGTTGGTTGTGCCAACTAGAATGCAGTGACGTCTCAGGCCATAAAGATTTTTTTCTGGTGAACGGGATACCAAAACTCGACGTGATCGATCTTTCGTGATCAAAAGATCTACCGAAAATTCTACAGATGTGGTAGGATTCGACAATTTTCCTCATAGTACAGGGTGTATCTTAAATGATGACTTTAATTTCAGGTAGTGATTCCTTGTCATATTTCATGACAAAAAGTTCATATAAACGTGTGTCCTAACTTGCTCCGTTTCCGAGTAACGGGGTGTCCAAATATCAATCAGGTTACCCTCTGCCACACCACTGGAAACAAAATTCATAATCTACTTTCATGAAAAGACGCTTCGTATTACAAATAAAAAACACACGAAATTTAATCAAAATCGGCAAACAGTATTTTGAGTAATTCATGAAACTTTGGACACCCCGTTACTCGGAAACGGAGCAAGGAATCACCACCTGAAATTAAAGTCATCCTTTAAGATACACCCCGTATATAAACCAATCAAATGCCATCATTTTCTCATTCCAAACCAATGAGAACTCGAGCAAGCTCTCATGGTTTTTCTAAGCACCGCAGTTTTCGTGCCAGCAGGGTGAAAGTATTTTTTGAAAATTCTGCATTTTGTTGGGATGTCATTACTAAAAATATATTGCCATAAGGCCACCGACAGTGCCTATGAAGGAGTTTTCATTACCTCAAACCTAGAAGATTCAATGTCAGAAAATACGGCACTAATGGCCACATAGTCAAAAACAAAAAATATAACCTCCAACTGTCCACCTCTTTTTAGCCTGGCAAACTGTAGTGGAGTGAACATAAATGTAAATATAAACAATAATAAATACTAAATCTTCTCTTTGAGATATGTATTATTCAGGCAATATCAACGTAAACAAAGTAAAAATATGGATTTGCCTCAAATTTGAAAAAATATTTGTACTTTTCTACATTTAATCCCTTATAGATTTAATTTACTTTTAATCCTCGAGGGATTAAAAGTGCGTGCCACTTCAGTCCCTCAAATGAGACATTTAAAGAACCCTTTTATTCCCTAAAGAGCAGAAAACGTGTTCATTGCATATAAATAAACTATTCTCTGATGTATAGCAAGATTATCCAAGAAAAAACTCACGTCTCTTCTATCTATAGAAACCTGCCTTAATTTCCGCCTCGAGGAAGACAATTTTAAATCATAACCCGGAGTTTTATACAAATATACCCGACAAAAACCGGGAGAAATGATTAATAACATCTCGTGCGACATTGTAGTTGACACCCCTGTGCTAGAAACCAGTGGACACTCGGTCTAATTAGCGGATGGACACAATGCAGACGCACATTATCGTGAGAGGGGTGGTCTTCTGAAAAACGGGAGAAGGGTGATTGTTGGGGTGGGATAATGATATCCAAAGAAGTAAAAGAAACGTAAAAAATATTTTTAAAAACATGCTTTTATTTATGCACTTTTGAAATGAAAAGTGAAAAATAATATTAGGTGTATGCAAACAAAACAGAAATCAAAATCAAAGGGGTCTCTCAAAAACTTGGTTTTCCCGTCATATAATTATGACCTGTTCTGGAATATTGTTCCCATATAGCAACCAAACACATCTGAACTTCTGGATTCTGTCTAAAAAAAAAGAACCATTCGTTTCGTCGGTGATACTTCGCTTACAAGTTCGCTTACTTCTCTGGAACACCGCATAAAGATTGGTGATTTGTCTCTATTTTATGGATATATTCATGGACGTTGCTCTTCCAAAATATCATCAATCGAGCTCAGTCCTCACATCCACATGCCGTCACTCGCTGCTCGGGAGGTGTTCCCTGAGGCATACACGCATTCAAGAAGAACAACCAATTCCTACCTACTTTTCCTTGGCTCTCACAATATTTTCTGAATAATACAGGATTTTACTTTTTGTGGGAACTAGAACTTATAATAATAATAATAATAAAAAAAGTACCGTACCTTAACGTACATTAAACTTTTTTGATGTGTCGATGTTTTTAAGAATTTTTTCTACCTTATTTTGGCGAGTCTTCTTACCTTTTTTTGGGGGTCCACCTTGAAATCAAATAAAAAGGCTTACATAGTTTGATCTCCTGAACACGAATCGTTGCGCTCTCAAGTACTTTTCGAGTTATGCTCTTCTGAATCTTGAAAATCGACTATTTTTAAACACGATTGTTTCTATCATAACAAAATATGCCTCATTTTTTTTGTCTTATTTTTTTTTCAGACTCTAATCAACTGATCTTTAACAAATACAAGCATACACGAAAAAACAATAGTTTTCTACAATACTTCGACCTTCGTGAAAACAATAATAGTAATTTATGTATCAAGTGAGTAAAGTGAAAAAAACACTTTACTCACGAGTTTCATACAGTATTTTTTCTACAACTGTCAAAAAAATAATCAATTCATATTTTTTTGCTAATATGAAATTAATTTGGCATATTTTTATTGATTCATTATTCGAACAAAGTTCGAAGAGTATGCCGGATAGTTGAGTTTCAAACAAATGAAACGAATAATTTCAACAGAATCGAAATCCCTTTCCCTTCACACTGTCCCGCAAAATGGAAAATTTTAAGCGAATATTAAAATAACAGACTCATCGAGATCAATATTATTATTATCAATGTTGACTTGACTTTCGAATAACTAGTCCATCGAAGTAATTTTTCATTTTTTAGATTTGTATTCAAAATAAATAAACAATCCTCGTGAAGCAACGAATATCTTTTTCTTTCTTTGAACTATGTCAAGGAAATCTCATATTTGCACTATCCACGATTTTCTCCGTTCAATCTTCATCACTTTTCATTTCTACTTAAATTAAATTTACAGTTATCAAGAATTCGTTATCTGGATAGATGCCAATTTCACAAATTTCATTAATTATTGTTGTCAACTAGTTTCTGACGGCCAAACAGCCATAGCTACCTTGGATTACCTAGTGTAGATTAGGTCCAATAGTTCTTTAGAGGTTATATGCTATTATTTTGAATATATTTGCCGCGATAGTTTGAAATTTTGATAATACTTATTTAATAGTAAGAATGCTAAGAATATTATTGGTGAAACATTTGTATATCAGATATTTATAGGTTATTAGTTGCCAAAGAAAATGAGAACTGGCTTTATGACAGGATTTCGTTATTATTCGGATCTGTCACTATTGTAGCATGAAACTGTCGGTTGCCTAGCAACAGCCGTTAAAAAAAAGTGCAGTTTTTTTACGCTTTTCTGTTTATTAATGAAATCGTATGTTGATAGTGAAATATTGTAATATTTAACGCACACAAACCACACAAAAAAAGTGGACTTTTTTTGACAGTTGTGAGTAGAAAAAAATTATTAAAGAAATAAGATGTGGACATTTTTTTAGATTTTTCAATTGCGTCACAAACTACTACATAGTTATAGCTAAAATCTAATTATTGTTCTACCTTCTCAATCGAAACTGAAATTGTGCCATGCCTATTCGAATATTTACCCCGGAATTAGGTGGGCTGGATCTACCATTTTTTTTTTTTCGTAGACCCTAGTATGTTCAGCTTGCAAATTTCGCATTAATAAAGATATTCCGCAGTTTTTCATTTTCAAAACCACCGTACATGGGGAACATTTGCCTTGTTTGTCAGTATATTTATTACTCTTAGGATCTCGCTCGACTATGAAATAATCCGTAATTTTTTTCGTTTTATTAGATACACTTTTATTAACTTCAACTCGTTTGGCATTTGATAGCAACGACCCTACACTTTCTACTTCTGTTTCGATATCATCAAATTCTGACACTTTTTCATCTACGATATATTCAGAGCCGCTGCTTTGAAAAGGTTCCGATTCCATTACGGACAAATCACCTAAATCAGACATAAACAATTATTTTCTAGCCGCCGCTGTTTATCCTTGAGCATCGCTGCTCTACTATTTAACAGCACATCATTATCAAGCAATCGGGGGCCTTCTTGCTGTTAATCCCCTATTTCAACGCTTCGGTGTGCTATCAAGTAATATCAATTAGTTTGATTTTACTTGATATCAAGCCAAGTAGTTCACACCGTAAATCGAGTCAAGTCGAATATAAAATTTTCAAAGCTTGAGTTTTGAAGTCAAGTATTTAAGCAAAAATAAGAGCTACTTGGCTTGATGAATCCCCGCTTTAGGATCTTACCGTAATTATCATATTCGTGAGAAATGACTGTCATTCTATGCTCGTTGTACAATATACTATTAACCTGATTTTAGTTCGAAAATATGAATAGGACATTCATAAAATCTGTTGTGGAATCATCTGCGACTGAAAGACAAACCTTAGTCGCCATTTTCCATCGTTCAAGATAACCTCTTGGGAGGTATTCATGTTGAAAAGGGGAACACTCTCAATGAAAACTGAGAAATGAAAAATGTGATTTATTTGTAATATCTGACAGAAAACAACTACTTCCCCGGCACAAGCCACGCTGGACATTGAACTACATCTGATAGATATTGTGAAAAGACTCTAACTGAAAAGGAAAGAAAAAATGTCCAGCGTGGCTTGTGTTGTTTTCTGTTAGATATTACAAATAAATCACATTTTTCATTTTTCAATTTTCATTGAGAATGTTTCCCTTTCCAATACTATTATCCGTTAAAACCCAAGAAATTGTAATTCCTGAAACAGACAGTGTCTGTTCGGATCGTGGAGGAAAGCGTGAGATGTGCGCTAGAGTGGGCGTGGCCGCGTAACAATGCTGCAGACCGTCGGTCGATATTCCAGATTAGCTTTTACAGAGAAAAGCGGGAAAGCATCGTTCCGGTATCCATGGAGACGGCTGGGCCGCTGCCGAGAGCCCCGGGGCCGCCGCCGCCGCCACGCCACCCCTCGGTCAGTGGGACATCAATTATGCAAGGCTTCGGCGTTAAAACGCGCCATCCCTTGGTTATGTGCAGGCCGAAGGGGTGAAATCAGGAGCACGCCCATTTTCCCGCTTTTCCACCCGTGTTGCTTTTCCGGGATTTCCTCTTTCACGTGTCAGTTATTGAAAGTGTCTTTCGTCGTATGAACTAGGAGCTGGAAAGATTTCTCAGTTTGTTTAAAGTAGTCTTGCAAATAATAGTAATAATATGTTTGCTGATGAAAAGAGGAACATTCTCAATGAAAATTGAAAAGTGAAAAATGTGATTAATTTGTAATATCTAACAGAAAATAACTACTTTCCCTGATAGATAACAAAAATAACTTAAAAGCGACTGAATATTGGCGAAGCTATTTCTCAGTTATGCTTGATATACGAGGGCGGATAAAGATTTGAAGAAAAAAAAAACGTTTTTTTATTTTTAGTAGTTTTGTGGTTTTTTCCACGAAAAGGCATCGCTAATGGTGATATCAAGCATCAAAATTGATGATTTCACTGTTATTTCGAATTATATCATCTCGAAATTTCGACTTTTATCTCGAAATTTCGACTTTTATATCGTAATAATGAATAATAGATTATCAAGCATCAAAATTGATGATTTCACTGTTATTTCGAATTATATCATCTCGAAATTTCGACTTTTATCTCGAAATTTCGACTTTTATATCGTAATAATGAAAAATAGATTAAACAGTAAGTTTCAAAAAGTTTGTACCATATGGAAAACTTGTTTATTATCCATTTGTCAGAAAATTTTATTCCTCATAAAAATTGGTGCATTGCAGAAAACTTGCATATATGTTGTCAAAATTTTGAATTTCCAAACGTTGTACAGGGGATGACAAAAAATAGGAGATTTGATCATGTGTAAACTACCCTTATTTTTGACATTATCCAGCGCCATCTCTAGGTTAGAAAACTCGAGAAAGGTTAGAGATAGACAAATTCTGCGAACGCCAATCGATTCAGAATGGCCGAATTAATATGTATTGTATATTCAGAGTCAATCGAAAAAATTGAATATTACTCTAAAAAACTTGCAAGGGGTTCACCCCTAAAAATCATGAAAAATACCAAGTCGTCACATCGACTTGAAATTTGCACTGTATACATAAAATTTCATGCTCATTCCGAAAACGTATGATTTTTATGTGCTCAGATATGAAATTGAGCCGAAAACGAGTGTATAAGGTAGAAAATCCAGTTTTCTGAGATTTTTTATTTTTCATTTTTGAAATTTTAAATTTCAATCCCCGAACGTATTTTGACGTGCTGATTCCGAATATTTGAACGAAAATGTCGAAAACTCATCAGAAATATTTTTGGCGGGAATAAAACCATCTAAAAACTGATTTAGAGCCGACCAACTCGAGAAAGGTTAGAGATAGACAAATTCTGCGAACGCCAATCGATTCAGAATGGCCGAATTAGTATGTATTGTATAATTTGAGTCAATCAAAAAAATTGAATATTACTCGAAAAAACTTGCAAGGGGTTCACCCCTAAAAATCATGAAAAATACCAAGTCGTCACATCGACTTGAAATTTGCA
The DNA here is from genome assembly GCA_958298965.1 of Chrysolina haemoptera. Taxonomy (NCBI): domain Eukaryota; kingdom Metazoa; phylum Arthropoda; class Insecta; order Coleoptera; family Chrysomelidae; genus Chrysolina; species Chrysolina haemoptera. The sequence continues at coordinate 167,127 of OY282590.1, read as the reverse complement.
CTGTATACATAAAATTTCGTGCTCATTCCGAAAACGTATGATTTTTATCTGCTTAGATATAAGGTTGAGCCGAAAACAAAAAGTCGAAATTTCGAGATAAAAGTCGAAATTTCGGGATAAAAGTGGAAATTTCGAGATAAAAGTTTAAATTTCGGCATAAAAGTCGAAATTTCAAGATAAACGTCGAAATTTCCAGATAAAAGTTGAAATTTCAAGATAAAAGTTGATATTTCGAGATAAACGTCGAAATTTCGAGATAAACGTCGAAATTTCGAGATAAACGTCGAAATTTCGAGATAAAATGTTGAAATTCTGACATAAAAGTCTAAATTTCGACATAAAATTCGAAATTATGGAGGATAAAAAAACCGTGGCCCTTCTACTCCTTCGTAGGATTTAATATTAATAAATAATATCAGAAATATCGGATTGATAACATTGACAAAACATATAAAATTTGAAAGAGGCTGTCAGGTATTTCATTTGTTCAAATACATTATTTAAATTTTGAATGCAAATATCAGTAAATTGCCTTTTTTAAAATGACTGATGAAAAAAACTCAAGGTGCACCCCTCCTGAATTGAGAGTAATTGCTCAAACGGCTGTGAATGATTTGTTACCGAAAAAATCTCACTCACCAAAAGGAATTTCACAATTTCGAAGTAAAGGTTATTCTTCTTTTTTAATCTCGAAAAAATTTAAAATGCGTTTCGAAATAGAAGCCATTTCGATACGCATTTGGGTTTCATAATGACTTCATTTCAGACTCCAAATAGAAAAAGTCCACAACAACTTTTAGTCATAATAACAGCTGCTGTGATATATTGAAAAAGATTAATTTCCATTTTCATTACTAAAAGCCTGCGAGGCCACCGCTATTAAACCAAACACGTCAAGGACCTGCATATCGACGCAAAGGACAATAACAATAATAATAAAGATGATCAGCGGGCGCGTGCTCAAAACATCCTTTCCGCGAAGATGTTTTGATTGCGATCGTGGCACGATTCAATGAACAAAAAAAATCTGCAGACAATCGGCGATTCCCTCGAATTTATTTGTTTTGACTGCGGATTAATATGCGTACAGGTGTTTGTTTGGGCCGTTTAGAAGAATGGATGTACATTCGTAATCGTAATCTAAAGTGCATCTCGTAAGGTAATTATCGAAAGCAGACAAAGCGATGGTCGAGGAGGCATTAGAGTTGAATGGCTACGCATAACAAAGGGAGTTGCTTGGAGTACACGCAGTGGCGTATCGTCTGAAGTATATAAACTGAAGAAACGACTCCCCCTAACATTTCCACAATGAATCACGTATGTGCTAGTTCACAGCCTACTTAATCTCACGAGCCGTGGTGAGAAAATCGGCAACACCGCATGGAAAGCAATTTGACGTCTACTCATTAATTCTTTACTGCGAATTTCTCGGTTTATTCGGAAAACTAAGAAAAAAACATAAGATAATGAATTTTCAGTGAAAAGAACGACGATTAATGCGGTTATTTAATTTTTTTCATCACAAACTGAAATCGCAATATATCCATTTTGTTAGATATGGGAAATCTGTCAAGTTTGGTTTTTCCATGTCCTAAAATTAATATTTCGGGAGATTTTCTTTCACTTTTTCTTCTGATAAGTGCAGAAACCACATAGATGATCCCTGATTTTTTTCAGATTTTTTATTTGAAATCTGACTGATGAAAATAATATGTTATTAGAAGGTACACCTTCCAATTATTATTATTGGAAGGGATCATCTATGTGGTTTCTGCACTTATCAGAAAAAATAATTCAAAAAAAATCTCCTGAAATGTGAGTTTTAGGGCATGTGATAACCAAACTTGACAGATTCCCCATATCTAAGAAATTGAATATATTGCGATTCCTGTTTGTGATGAAAAAAATTAAATAACCATATTAATCGTTGTTCTTTTCTCTGAAAATTAATTCTCCTTGTTTTTTTCCTAGTTTTCCGAATAAGCCGAGAAATTCACATTAAAGAATTAATGAGTAGGACGTCAACTTGCTTTCCATGCGGTGTTGCCGATTTTCTCACCAGGGCTCGGGAGATTAAGTGGGCTGTGGCTAGTTCAGCCAAGGAATCAAGAAACTGATCTTTGTGCACTTTTTTGATTTGAGTCTCAATACTAGTTAGCCCTAGCAGGAAGAGTTAACAAAATTTGAACCATTTGAAAATGTCGCAAATCCAGTGGTGTATTCAGATTTTTTCCAAAAAAATCGCTTGTAGTTTTTGTAGATTTTTGACCTTGAAAAATAAGATTAGTTGGCCCTGGAAACGGAGATTTAGCCAGAAAATTTGATATCCTAGTGAATGTCTACCGAAATAAAAAAAAAATTAATCCAATCGGTTGAAAAATGTAAGTTTTATAAGGGTGGTTCCATCTTAAATGAGTCACACTGTATAATCCTATTTTCCGCAAAAACACTATACAACAGGTATATCGTCAGCAAGTACCCAACATAAAACAACTACTAACCCTTCACGACTCGTGAATTATACCTGTTTGATAATTAGCAAAGTTTCCTATAAGAACAACTTTGCAATGCTTTTTAATACAAAGACATGGCTGAATTCATTTTTCGATTCAATTGGGGAACATCTACCTACCGGTTTCATGGTACTTACTAATCATCAGCGAACGCTATACTTCCCCGAACTTTCCAGAATTTCACTTCAGTCTTTTTGCCATATTCTAGAACCTTCCCGGACCCCGGACGTTCTGGTTCATTCCACGGTTTTCACGAACTTTTCAGCGATTTCCAGAAACTTCGAAAATTGTTATGAATAGTACAAAACATTCTGGATTGTTTTAGACCATTTTAGATCATCCTGGAACATGATAGAACATTTTTGAACTTTCTAGAAAATTTTTGAACTTTCTAGAAAAATCTGGAACATTAACGCTTCTCACAACATTTCAAACAAAACAACAGGATAGAAGACATACCGATAAGATATTAATAACTGAGGTACTCATCAGAGATGAATGAGATAGATGTGAAATATACAGAGTGACCCATTTGAAAGCTGGACACCTCTCTAAAACTGTTATTTATTATCCGATTCAGAAGTTTTTTTTTTCAATAGATAGAGCATCAATAGTTCTAGTTGAGTGACATAAATTCGAAACAACTTCGAATTTTTTTCAAGGTCAAAAATGAAAAACACATACTAACGGTTTTTTTAGATAGGATTAGACGGAGCCACTGGATTCACGACATTCTCAAATAATTTATGTGAAAATTACGTAGGAATGTGTCCATGAATAAAAGAGTTATATGGGAAAGAAATTTGACAGTTATGTCAATAAATCAACCCACCTCTTCAATTTAAGAACTGTCATCAAAATTCTGACTACACCACTGGATTCAGAATACTTCGAAATACATTAGATCAGAATTTCATCGAAATCTGTTCATAAATAAAAAAGTTATAAAATAATAAAATTTGAAATTAGTGGAATTTTAGGAACATTTTATTTTACTATTTTATAATTTTTTTATTTATGAACAGATTCCGATGAAATTCTGACGAAATATTTGGACTCCAGTGGTTTATTATTGATTGATGCATTCCTACGAAATTTTCACATAAAAAAATCGCTAGTATGTTTTTTGGATTTTTGACCTTGAAAAAAATTCAAAGTAGGCCTTGAAATTTTTATTTTTATTTCGGATTTATGGCACTCAATTAGAACTATTATTGCTCTCCCTATAGAAAAAAAAACTTCTGAATCGGATAATGAATAACAGTTTTAGAGAGGTGGCTCGCTTTCAAATGGGTCACTCTGTATAAATACAGAAACTTTGATAACATACTCACCAACTAAAGCATTGTTCAAGTCAAAACATACATTTTTCCTACGAGCGTGCGGAAAAGTAACTTTTCCGCACAATTTGTTGTTTTGAAAGTTGTACTTTTCCGTACGATTTGAAATCGTGCGGAAAAGTTACTTTTCTGCATGATTTTTATTTTTCTAACTAAATGATCTATGTAACTATTCTGTCTTATTAGTCATTTTGTAGCATTATTATAAAAACTTGTTTATTAAAAACCTTGTTTTTTATAAATAATATAGACAAAAACACTCGTAGGAAAAATATTGTACCTAACTCTTACGGAAAATGCCTTTTCCGCCCTTAACGGCTTGCCCGTCGCGTGCAGTACTACTTTCCGCACTTGTTAGGTAAATAACTATTACACAACTATAATGGGGTTACCAGAAAATTTAATTCGTAAATTAATGGAAAATAGTTTATTGTCTAATTGTTAACTAAGTTATTTTTCACTGGGATAAATTTGATTATTCCTAAAACAAGTTGTAGCCCACAAGTCAGGATCTCAGGTCGATCAAACCGTGTCGATATATTGGACGAGTCCGAGGAAATCTTATCCGTTTTTGGAAGACAGTGCAAAGCCATTTTGTATCCGCCAATACCTTTTAAAAATTCTTCTTCACCCCGCCACTGCCTTCGCGTCAGATAATCCACGAAATCGTTGGAACAAGAGCCAATCGACTATGGGAGCAATTAGCTCGGTCAAGCCTTGATCGTACATCTCCACGAACATGATGAACCACTCTCTGACTTCCGTCTTCGCTGAAATGAACACCCAGTTCATATCCGCCCATTTGACCAACGACAATTCCCATCAACGGATGTTCATAGTGAGAATTGAATAAAAAATCAACGAGAATCGTTGGGGCGAGTAACGTAAAGAGGTGGTTTTCTGTTGAACCAACATATTTTCCAATAAAAACGATTCAATATTCGTTCTGGTTTGAAAGTATTTGCATCAAACTGAATTTATAATTTGTACTAGTAGACCCTACATATACAGGGTGTTCCTTAAAGACATGCTAATATTTGAGGGGGTGATTCTTTGACTTATTTTAAGGAAAAAACTTTCTATAAACGTATGTCCTAAAAGTCCTAACTTTTGAGATACAGGGTGATAAAGTTTTGAAAAAAAAAACAGTTTTTTAATAATAACTGAGATAATATTGTAGACGTTTTTATAAAATTTGGTACATGTCTTCTATGCATCAAGGTGCATTTTTTAATGCACAAACATTTTCATTTTCTCAACCAGTGGCGTGCGTACGGGTTTTGCATTGAATATTTTTGGAGAAAAAAATACTACGCCACTGCTTTCTCAAAAAAAAATAGCACGTCAAATTACGTTCGAAAGCAAAATTTTGAAATTCGAAAAATTAAAAATAAAAAATCTCAGAAAATTGGATTTTTTACCTTAAACACCCTTTTCCGACTAAATCTTGTATCTGAGTATATAAAAATCATACATTTTTGGAATGAGCATGAAATTTTACGTATAAGGTGCAAATTTCAAGTCGATGTGACGACTTAGTATTTTTCATGATTTTTAGGGGTATTTCGGGTATATTTAATTTTTTTTTGATCGACTCGAAATTCCCAATACATACTAATTTCACCATTCTGAATCGATTGGCGTTTGCAGAATTTGTCTATCTCTAACCGTTTTCGAGTTGGTCAGCTCTAAATCAATTTTTAGATGTTTTTTTTGCCGCCAAAAATATTTCTGATGAATTTTCGACATTTTCGACTAAAGATTCGGAATCAGCACGTCAAAATACGTTCGAAAGCAAAATTTTTAAATTCGAAAAATGAAAAATAAAAAATCTCAGAAAATTGGATTTTTTACCTTAAACACCCTTTTTCGGCTAAATCTTATATCTGAGCATATAAAAATCATGCATTTTCGGAATGAGCATGAAATTTTACGTATAAGGTGCAAATTTCAAGTCGATGTGACGACTTAGTATTTTTCATGATTTTTAGGGGTAAACCCCTTACAACTTTTTTCGGGTATATTTAATTTTTTTGTGATCGACTCGAAATTCCCAATACATGCTAATTTGACCATTCTGAATCGATTGGCGTTTGCAGAATTTGTCTATCTCTAACCGTTCTCGAGTTGGTCAGCTCTAAATCAGTTTTTAGATGGTTTTTTTGCCACCAAAAATATTTCTGACGAATTTTCAACATTTTCGACTAAAGATTCGGAATCAGCAAGACAAAATACGTTCGAAAGCAAAATTTTGAAATTCGAAAAATGAAAAATAAAAAATCTCAGAAAATTGGATTTTTTACCTTAAACACCCTTTTCCGGCTAAATCTTATATCTGAGCATATAAAAATCATACATTATCGGAATGAGCATGAAATTTTACGTATAAAGTGCAAATTTCAAGTCGATGTGACGACTTTTTCTCCATTCCCACTGAAATCTCTATCAATGTTTTGGCTTCAGTAAGCTTGTTAAGGTTATGGTTATTTTACCATGCATTCTTTTTAATTTGAAACTTTTCTGTTGAACAAAATTGCACAATAGAAATATTTTCACTTATAATCTCCCTAGTGCTTGAATTATTTTTAAAAAATTCATGTACGAGATAAATTCCCAGCAATTAATTCAAGCACGCGGGGGATTCGGTAAGAAAATTTCACACCAAAATATATTAAATTAATGGTTAATTCAACTGACTTGTAGATTATTCTGAGAGAAAACAAGTTGTAACATCAGTGGGCCATGAATGGGTTTTGTTGATATAATGATAGTTACGCGTTGGTATTAGTGGCGGTGTTTGTATGTGAGAAAGGAAAATTCATTATGCGACATTTTCAATCTAAAATTACATTGCACATCACGCAGAACTAAAATGGTTTTGACTGGCCCATGCGGATTATCTATTGGGAAGTGCTGTGGAAAGGAATTCTTGCAAATTTCAGCCGAGTATTCACGAAAAGATAAGTTGAATAAAATTGTTTCAAATATTAAGTTCATCTAGTCAAGCATAGCTAGATTTGATTGATATACATTTTTTATTCATCGTTGAAATGAAAGTTCTCAAAATATTTTCAGACACATTCGAAATATTTAGTGAATATATAATTATGAAATATTATCTCCTTTCATATGAAAAATAAAATTCCATTTCTACATAAAAGCAAAATGTTAACTATCACATGTCAAATATTTGACAGAAAAATTTCCACTTATTAATTTCGCCCAGGGTACCCAGGAGGATAAAAATTTCCAGAAAATTTTTGGGTTGCCATGGCAACTACATAAAAACTAATTTTTTGATTGGCTGAAAAAGTGAAGTGTGAAATTTTCACTATTATATGTCATATTGAACGTTTTTTTAAGTGGAACAACAATTTAGCACTCATCACAAATATCAAATCTTAAATGCAATTAAATTCAAATCGAGGGATGCGCATAAGATTGACAGGCGCTAATGGCGAATTTCCATGCGATGCAGCTGAACTGCAATATTTCTATGTGAAATGTGAGTTAATTGTATTTCAGCAAAAAAAAATTATGAATCATATCGAAAATGTAACAAATAGAACTGCTTGGGGACAGTGATTCCGTATATTCCAATAATAATTATATTGTTTTGTTAATTTCATGTTCATGAATCGTGGGCAAAACTTCAAACTTCTGTTCATGAAAATTAACCCTAACAAGAAAACCGATGGTGGCGGTGCACTCAAGTGTCGCGGGATATCCGAAAAACAGCCCACAGTTTCATTTGGTTTCTCGTAATCAAGTCGGCGAATGTCTCTCGTTTTATCCCACAGTTTTGCAGGTATAAGTCGGTACACCAGGGTTTTTAGGCATCTTAGAATAATTCTATTAGTAAATTCCATAGAAACAGTTTAGTTGTATACGTGGTCAAACCTGTTTTGTACAACTTTTGAAATTCAACCACCATGCAAAATGTTTTTTCGAAGGTCGCGTCAGGTGGTGGTGACAATTTCGGTGAAGTGGCCCAGAGTCATGTCAAAATCGTCAACGGCGCAACGAAATTATCGGGTCATTACTATCCACAATTGCCATGTGTTACCGTCCTAATAGCTTTATTATGTCCCTTGAATGAAAATGTAAATTCCGAATTTGCATTTCAAGAGACCTTTTGTAGTTTATCTCGCAATTCCCAAGTTAGAATTTTTAAATTACGCAAATTGGCTGACATCTTCACCGAAAAACGCATTATCCTAATATGTTACTGCCTTGCATCTGTTTTTCGCGTAAACGCTTAATATTACGCCTCTAGATAGCGCTATTGTTTCGCTTGGTTTCGTTGTTGCACTACGTCAACGTTTTGACAATCAAATTACCTATATTTCGAATACGAAACGAGCATGTTTTGTTTTCTTCATTTGTCAGACTGATAGGACAAAATGATATTCGAGTTTTCCGTGAAGCCGGTTTTTACACGATATGTTGATGGGTTTATCAGCTGGAAAGGAAATGATTAATGACATTTGAGGATACAGGGTGAATGTGAAAAAGGTAGCTGTGGCTGGAGTTAGTAGAATGATTTCTCGCAATTCCTCAAAATAACGAATACTGATGAAACACTATGAAACAAATTTAGGTTAAAGATAAACAAAACATTTTATCATAAAAACAAGTGTGAATAATTGAAACAAAAAATAGTTAATGTGTGAAAACTAAATACTTTTAACGTTTAAGTAGATATTTTTTTAAACGGAATTAAAACAAGGAGGGAAGGAAGGAAGGTTTCAGCAGTCAGGGTGGTAGCTTCACCCCCAAATATTTTAATTCTGTTATTGCGAGATATGGAAAACTAGCCGAGATCGGTAAAAAACATAAATATTGTAGTCAACACTCAAACCATCAATATTTAAATGCAAATTTTCACTTTCAGCTTTTTTTCTTTTCTTTTCAGTTAGAGTCTTCTCACAATATCTATCAGATGTAGTTCAATGTCAAGCGTGGCTTCAGCCGGGGAAGTAATTGTTTTCTGTTAGATATTACAATAAAATGATAATTTCCATTTTTCAATTTTCATGGAGAATGTTCCCCTTTTCAACATGAATACCTCCCAAGAGGTTATTTTGAACGATGGAAAATAGCAACTAAAGTTTGTCTTTGATGATTTACTTCAGTTTAATTCAATGTTGTATCTTCAGCATACTCGATGAGCGTAGAAGGCGTAGAAGGGCCAACAACAAAATATTTTTCGAAACATTTGGAATTGCTACTTTGAACTGACAATTGTCACTTTGAACTGGCAATTGCCACTTTGAACTGATAATTGTCACTTTGAAATGGCAATTGTCACTTTGAACTGGCAATTGCCACCTCGAACTGACAATTGTCACTTCGAACTGGCAATTGCCACTTTGAAATGGCAATTGTCACTTTGAACTGGCAATTGTCACTTTGAACTGGCAATTGCCACTTTGAAATGGCAATTGTCACTTTGAACTGGCAATTGCCACTTCGAACTGACAATTGTCACTTTGAACTGGCAATTGTCACTTTGAACTGGCAATTGCCACTTTGAAATGGCAATTGTCACTTTGAACTGGCAAAATTGCCACTTCGAACTGACAATTGTCACTTTGAACTGGCAATTGTCACTTTGAACTGGCAATTGCCACTTTGAAATGGGAATTGTCACTTTGAACTGGCAATTGCCACTTCGAACTGACAATTGTCACTTTGAACTGGCCATTGCCACTTTGAAATGGCAATTATCACTTTGAAATGGCAATTGTCACTTTGAATTGGCAATTGCCACTTTGAACTGGCAATTGCCAGTTTGAACTGACAATTGTCACTTTGAAATGGCAATTGCCACTTTGAAATGGCAATTGTCACTTTGAACTGGCAATTGCCACTTCGAACTGACAATTGTCACTTTGAACTGGCACTAGTCAATTCGAACTGGCATTTGTCACTTTGAACTAGCAATTGTTAATTGCAAAAAAAAAACAATATTTATGCATGCAGTTGGCAATAAATATATTTTTTGAGTAACAATTTACAGTTCAAAGTGACAATTGCCAGTTCAAAGTGACAATTGCCAGTTCAAAGTGACAATTGCCAGTTCGAAGTGACAATTGCCAGTTCAAAGTGGCAATTGCCAGTTCAAAGTGGCAATTGCCAGTTCAAAGTGGCAATTGCCAGTTCGAGGTGACAATTGCCAGTTCAAAGTGGCAATTGCCAATTGAAAGTGGCAATTGTCAGTTCAAAGTGACAATTGTCAGTTCGAAGTGACAGTTGCCAGTTCAAAGTGGCAATTGCCAGTTCAAAGTGGCAATTGCCAGTTCAAAGTAACAATTGCCAGTTCAAAGTGGCAATTGCCAGCTCAAAGTGGCAATTGCCAGTTCGAGGTGACAATTGCCAGTTCAAAGTGGCAATTGCCAGTTCAAAGTGGCAATTGCCAGTTCGAGGTGACAATTGCCAGTTCAAAGTGGCAATTGCCAATTGAAAGTGGCAATTGTCAGTTCAAAGTGACAATTGTCAGTTCAAAGTGGCAATTGCCAATTGAAAGTGACAATTGCCAGTTCAATGTGGCAATTGCCAGTTCAAAGTGGCAATTGCCAGTTCAAAGTGGCAATTGCCAGTTCAAAGTGGCAATTGCCAGTTCGAGGTGACAATTGCCAGTTCAAAGTGGCAAATGCCAATTGAAAGTGGCAATTGTCAGTTCAAAGTGACAATTGTCAGTTCAAAGTGGCAATTCCAAATGTTTCGAAAAATATTTTGTTGTTGGCTCTTCTACGCCTTCGTACTTTCCTCATACATTTTCAACAATTATTAATAAGTGTCTTAGGATTGTTACCAATCCGATTTTCGATTCGAAACCATCGATGGATTCGTCGTGAAAATCAGAATCCAAGGAATACATGTCTGAAAGATCAGATTCTTCAATTCATATTTCAAAATGATTGTGAAAATATGGGGACAATTAGACGAAAGATCAAAGAAGATAACCTAAAATAAAGCCGTTCATTATTTAGCGTACCATACTAGAATAATAGTGATGGAATGAAATACACGCAGAATGCATAAGACAGCGAGTGTTGCAGAAAATTTGTTCAATGTCAAGAGCGAGAATATTACCATTCTGTTATCAAATTTGATTTCAGAATTGGCCAATTCTGTGACGGTTGTGGAGAACCATTATTTTTAAAACTTTTCCAATTGAACATGCATGTACATTTCGATGTAACACTCCACCGATTGTTACAGTGTAAGAGATAGCCGGTCCATAAATTGACTAATTCCAAGGCCAACTTTTCCATAAAATGTCTCAAGCTACTGGCTCCCAAATTAATTATTGCTGAAAACAAAAGGTCGGTTGGGTCCTTTAGATCGTATCTCATTAGAATATTATCTGTTAAATGCTGAACATACCAGGTGGTTCATAATGCCTTACAAACGTGTTTGAATTAGGTAAATACTTCATTGAAATTTGTTGAAACTGATCGATCTATAAAGCGACCTATCTTTGATCTATGTTTGAATAGGAAGAGGGAAAAACTGTGGTTCCAACGTTGCCAAATTCTTGAAGTAATCAGAATGCAGCGACTTTTTTTTTTTTTGCTCACACACAAATATTGAATATTTTGATATTTTCCACCCTTGCGCGTAATTATGTGATAAATACTCATAATCAATTGATACTTTTATTGCGGACTTCCAATGTCTGTATTGTTTCTATGAATATGACGTTTCAATCGGTTCAATATCTCCGATCGTTATCAAATGTGTAATTTCCGCCAGAGGTTTGTTCAAATAAAAAAATCATGACAACATATGCATGCACACTAAATTTATGAATGTGTGGTATATTTTTTCAAAAATAAAAACAAATTGTTAGATCTAGTGATAACGTGATAACCACTCATATCCTACTCGTAGCACAAACATGAGTTTCCCAATACATAGATCGATAATTACTGAGAAACACCCATCATATAATAATAATTATAATAGACTTTATTCACATAAATAGATGAATACAAAATACAAAAAGTTTTGACATATGTGTAACAAAGCAAAATCCGCTGAGTGTATACACACTTGTTTCGGTATGAGACATAGGAATTAAAAATATTTGTAATAATAATAATATGCAGCATTAAAGTTTTTTAATAAATTACCTAATTGTATCAAAACCTGTGAAAGCCTCAACAAATTCAAAAAACTTGTTAGAGGCTTCCTAATTAGTTTAGAACCTTATTTATCTGGTAAAATCTTTGAATCATTTTATGAATACCAGGTCTATGTCAAAAGAACTTTCAAAGTGTTACCGCAGAAGAAATATTTCCATCATTTCCATCTTTGATGTGTATAATTGCTTCTGAAGAGACTGCTTTCGAATTATATCAATCTCCCTGATGAGCTTGGCAAAGCGAAATAGATTTTCGTCGACCAAAATGTATTGGGGATAAAATGCGAGAGAAGCGAACCTTGCTTCAATGAAATGAACGATTTCAGTGATTGATATTTTTTAATAGCATTCTCTCTATCTAATTTATTTAATGAACTTTTAATGAAAACTAGAGAAAATTAAAAAAAACAACTATCCGAATAAAATACGAATTTTCACTTTCAGACTTTTTCTTTTCAGTTAGAATCTCTTCACAATATCTATCAGATGTAGTTCAATGTCCAGCGTGGCATTTGCCGGGGAAGTAGCTGTTTTCTGTTAGATATTACAAAAAAATAACATTTTTCATTTTTCAATTTTCATGGAGAATGTTCCCCTTTTCAACATGAATACCTCACAAAAGGTTATCTTGAACGATGGAAAATAGCGACTAAAGTTTGTCTTTCAGCCGCAGATGATTCCACAACAGATTTAATGAATATCCTATTCATATTTTCGAACAAAAATCAGAATCCTACTGTTTCTACTAATGAAATTAGCTAATAGTTACAAATTGGCCACGAGTCAGCAATGAAGGTATTAAAAAAGCATATAATGCTTCTAGACCAACCAATATAAATTTTTTGTGGAAATTAATTCTAATAGTAAGCGACTTGCGCCATGACTCCGGGGATACTTTATAAATAACTAAAATCCAAATTGCAATTCAAAATTTTTTTTGTGCAATTGTTTAAACAATGATTATTAAAAAAAGTGTCCTTTTTTTGGTTTTTTGTAAATATCTCAAAAGGTACTGGACGAATGGCTTTACTCATAAGAGACCGTTTGTAGAGAATAAAAAAACCTACAAAATGGTTTTTGGAAAATCCCGATACGACCATTTTTCGCTGAGAAAAGCCGGAAAAACTCTTGAAAAAAGGCCTTTTTTCAAAAATTCGTATCTCCCTCAATTTTCAATATTAAGAAATAATTTTTCGGGAAATGGTAGCTAATATCATGTACGTTGAGCTCCCGAAAGGTGGAAATTGTCGCTTCAATAGTTTTCCTACAATCGGGTTTTAAAAAAATTACAGCCATATTTTGCATGATGCGTCATATTACGGGAAATGGTCCGATTTGAATTTTTAAAGCGGCATTTTGAAGTTGAGGTTAAAAACTACAATTTGTCTATCTCACATTTTCCCATAAGTTTGGAGAACATTGTTAAAAATGCTTCTGAACACAGCGCTTCGAGTGAAAATTCGTCGCCGAGTCGTGCTAAGGTAGTAGTGGAGGGGGCGCCGAGAAGCGGAGGAGAAGTGAGAGACCGGTTGCGCGCACAAGGCGGTTTTTTCTATACAGCGCCCCCTCCACTACTACCTTAGCACGACTCGGCGACGAATTTTCACTCGAAGCGCTGTGTTCAGAAGCATTTTTAACAATGTTCTCCAAACTTATGGGAGAATGTGAGATAGACAAATTGTAGTTTTTAACCTCAACTTCAAAATGCCGCTTTAAAAATTCAAATCGGACCATTTCCCGTAATATGACGCATCATGCAAAATATGGCTGTAATTTTTTTAAAACCCGATTGTAGGAAAACTATTGAAGCGACAATTTCCACCTTTCGGGAGCTCAACGTACATGATATTAGCTACCATTTCCCGAAAAATTATTTCTTAATATTGAAAATTGAGGGAGATACGAATTTTTGAAAAAAGGCCTTTTTTCAAGAGTTTTTCCGGCTTTTCTCGGCGAAAAATGGTCGTATCGGGATTTTCCAAAAACATTTTGTAGGTTTTTTCATTCTCTACAAACGGTCTCTTATGAGTAAAGCCATTCGTCCAGTACCTTTTGAGATATTTACAAAAAAACAAAAAAAGGACCCTTTTGTTTAATAATCATTGTTTAAACAATTGGACAAAAAAAATTTTGAGTTGCAATTTGGATTTTAGTTATTTATAAAGTATCCCCGAAGTTATGGCGCAAGTCGCTTACTATTAGAATTAATTTGCAAAACAGGCTTTATTTTTGTTATATTGGTTGGACTATTCCCTTTTCAAAATCTTACTTGTTGTTATCATTATTTTTTCATCAATTTGGATCGACCCCAATCGATTTTTCTCGCCGTGTACGTGGGAAATCTTCTCGAAACCGCCCTGTGGCTGCCCCATCAGAGGATGTGTTCTGCGTCGCTTGAAGACAGACGGCTTGTGCGTGAGTCAGTGCACATCCGCCGAGAGGAGGATGGGAAGAAAGAAGAATGATCTTCGCTCGAGATCTCGACCGGCGGACCGTGAGGTGCACCGGCGAAGTGGACTTCTACTTTGATACACTTTAATGACGGAGACAAAGCTCACATGTATGTCTCTTCGTGCTCGACTGAACACGATGTACACGGTGTTGGTAAAACTTTGATATACTTTGTAGAAATCTGTTATGAACGTAGTGAAAATAACAAAGAATAAAAATGGTCTATGCTAATGATCATTGTCGGTTGAACTGAGTTTTAGGATGATATTAACGGCGGAGATGAAGATACAGTCGGAACAAGCTTCACACGTATTCAATGAAAGTTATGAGAAATAAGAAATACCACAGGACTTAAGAGTGGCAATATAGTAAACGACAATATTTGGAGGAATGTGACAAATATATGTGAGATTTTTTTGCCCTATAACAAATACACCTTGAAAAATATACATGATATTAAAAGTTTTCAGGACGAAAAGTTCATATAAACATATAGACCGTCAGCTAGTGACAGATTTAGGTGCCCCATTTTCACATACAAGCCTCGAATAGGGTTGAAAAGTATACCGATTTGGAGTAAAATGAAGATATTTTTACATATGTTCGGAGTTGCTTCTTTTCTGAGATACAGTGCATTGATTTTTTTTCAAACGCCTTTGTATCTCAGAAACGAAGCAACTCCGGACATATGTTCATAGGAACTTTTTTCCTTAAGGCGACTTAACGAATCACTCTCTGTAGTTTCGTACCGTAAATAGAAACACGAGGGAAACAAATAAGCACTGTTCTGAAAAATCGAATTCTCGGTATGTTATCCCCAGGAGCCACTCGTAAATATATCTTCATTTTACTCCAAATCGATATACTTTTCAACCCTATTCGAGGCTTGTATGCGAAAATGGGGCACCTAAATCTGTCACTAGCTGACGGTCTAATATGTCTTAAACGGTTTGGTTTTCGAAATATAGGGTGATAAAAATATTTTTTTTAAATATTTTTTGGAGTAGACTTCGACATACAATCAGTTCAAATTAGGCGAGTACAATTCAATGGTACAAACGATACAAAATAATTCATTTCTTAAATAACTCACAGGGTCCTACTTTTCTGTGGGTATTAGATTAAATATCTTCCTGTTCAAGATTATCTATTTTGTATCCGCGGAAGATTTTGAATTTACTCACAGAATAACCTAGATCAAACAATGAAAGAAATAATTTTTTCTAATTCTGAAAAAATATTTCTTCCAATTTAGAATGATTGAGAGATTTTCAAATTTTTCTAATGTTATGGGACACTAGAAAATATTTGCATTAATATTTTCGTTATAGCTCCTGAACCGTCCAAGTGAATAAAAAACAAGAAAACAAAATGATGATAAAACATCATTGATTATTCGTCTCTCACAATCTCTCACTGGTGGCAGAAGGGTTGAACAAGTCTTGACTCTGAAAAAAGGAGGACCCTGTGAATTGCTTGAATAATGAATTATTTTGTATCGTGCTTACTATTGAATGGATTGTACTTGCCTAATTTGAACTGATTATTGTGGAAAATATCGAAGTTTACTCCAAAAAGTCTTGAAAAAATGTATTTTTATTATCTTGTATCTCCAAAAACCAACAAACATATGTTTATATGCACTTTTCGTCCTGAAAACTTTCGAAGAATCACCCTTCGAAGTTTGTGAGACTATTTGCTTCTCAAATATTTTCATGTTATGCAAAACTGGAAAATATTCGCATTAACATTTTCATTGTAGCTCTTGAATATAATTCATATGTTCAGACTATTTTTTCCGGGTGTCCAGGGCCGGCTTCTCTCCAGCAATAAATCTTAACTTCCTTATTAAGAACTCTGCCAGTTTCATATTCCAGCATAACAAAGAGAATCGTTTAAGAATATAATTCATATGTTCAGAATAATTTTTCCGGGCGTCCAGGGCCGGCTTCACTCCAGCAATAAATCTCAACTTCCTTATTAGGACCACCATAAGGTGCAAACTTTTTGAAACTGACGAACTTGTAGAATTAAAAATCTGATATATTGTTTATTTATTTACATCAAAATCATTAAATAACCTTGAATCTTAGACTATTGTGATAGAATTAACGATAATCATCAGAATATTAAACGTTTGTCAAACAAATATGATTACTACAATGTAGCGAACTTTCTGGCAGACATTGTATGTATATAAGATTCTAATCGACATAGTCTCTAGCCGAAATCAAGGGCACTAGGAGACTCCGTCTCGTCGTCTCATCTTAAGAGGAGAAATGATGATGTTAAGAAGGTAATTAGTGAATAGAGATCAGGTAGTTAATTGGTGATTATGCAGAGTGTGTCGATTTCTTGGCTCCATCCGCTAGTTTCGCAGGTACATACCGACCAACGCTGTCTCTGTCTCTGAAAAAAAAAATTATTTACCAAAAATCAGGGGTGGAATCCAAAAAAGAAAAAATTATAATTTTTTTTGCTGTTGTTTCAGATAGTATATTTATCAAGAAACTATTTCAACAAGGCGAAAGATAATTCAATTCTCCACAAGAAATATAATAGGTAAATTCTCACAAAATGCGCTCGTTTTCTCAGAAAATCTGATTGAATTCCGATATAAATTTCAGGCTCGCGTTACCAGCCACTGCCTTTTCCGGCAGGGTCGAAAATTAGATCTGTCATAACTTTGCTAAAAGTTATAGTAAAAGGAAAAGAAAAAGTGCATATCATTCCTGAAGACTTCTACTTCCTCATGCAAATATAATATGTGAGTATTTGAGTACCCAAAATTTGTTTTATACCACTTCACATAACCCTTCTACGATATTTACTGAGGACCTGAAAGTCATGGATATTTTAGTTGATATGAAATAATTATACTGAAGCAGGAATCAGTACCCTCTATGGAGCATATGCAACGATTTTAGACTAGTGAGATAAGTCGCACTTATACATGCCAAAAAAAAATATGGGTTTTACTCTTGCCTCAGTTTTCATAATTCAGACAATTTTTACAGTAAATGTTGAAAATAATCGCTCATACGCATTGTACATAAAAAATGAAGTATGTGATTTCAAGCTTGAGGTTTGCACTTCACAATAATGTTATTTGAAAAAAAAAAGTTTCGGGTCACTTCCGGTTGAACCGGAAGTGGTGAATTTTGGGGGGTAATACCACGAGTGGTCGAAATACTATCGATAATTCTGTCAGAAATCAACGAGATTAAAAGCAATTTGATCGAGTTAAAGACAGAATTATCGATTGTATTGTGAGCACGAGTCGTATTTGTTGAGATAATTTCACGAACCAACCAAGTTATTATTTGAAATTTGATCGAGTAAACAAAGTGAATTCTTCAATAGTTGCAACTAATGAATAATAAACATGAAGTCTGTCAACCTGACGTTTATGTCATATTAGATTACAAGATGTATCATTGCTGTTTATATTTGTGGTTGACTTGACGACGTGGTCTTTCCGGATCGGAAAGAAAGGAAGCGAAAGGAAGCGTGCACTTTCGCGAAATCCCATTCTGATTGGTCCTCATATTGCAGGAGACGCGACTTTCATATAGTGAGTGAAATTGTCAGTAGAGGCTTCAAAATATGCGTACTATAGCGACACACCAAATTTGAAATCTGTATCTTCAAAACTATAGAAAAATTGGGGGACGTACCTCACCTCGTGGTCACCCGGTATATGCAGGATATGAATAAGCAAATATTTTTAACATTTACTGAAGAAAATGCCGGTTTTATGGGTGAGTTGAAAATGAGGCAACAAAGTTTTTTTTTGTATGTATAAGTGGGACCTATTACACTACTCTTAAATTGTTGCATATACTCCAAAAAGGGTAAGGGTTGCTGCTTTGGTATAATAATTCATTATTTACTAAATTATTCATGATTTTCGGATCATCCGCAAACATCTCCGTAAATTTTTTTCGTGTTTATCATGGTTCCAACTACTATAGAATACCAAGTTTGGTGGTGCCACAATCGATCCTATCTCAAAACCCAATCGTACTGGATTAATATTCATTATATGTAATAACTTATTTGAACTAATAAAGTTTATTCTATAATAACTGCTGCATCGTTAAAAAGAGATTAATATTTGTCGATGTGCAAACGGAATGACCAAAGGCTCGAAAATTCGTTACTATTATAGACACAAAAAGTCAAAAAAACGCAATAAATCATCTTTTTTGCCACCGCACGAGTCAAATGAACCGGTTTTCCTTGCCCGGGGGTCATTCAAATTTCGGTGGCTCAAGATTAAGGGTTGACGATCGATTATGCACCATCTTCACAGCGTACCATAAAAATATGTACAGTGTACCCGGTATATACTTACCTGCTACCAGTCTGGAATAATTCTGGGGTGTCGGAGTCATTCTAAACCGGAAAGAAGAAGTACTTCCGCTTGAGATTAAATGGTTTCGGTGGGCATTGTCTCTGGGCCCGCGTGGAATTCGTCCTTTGTCCGTTTCGACGAGTATGTCTTCGTGTTTACCTTGGGATTATGGCTTTAACGTTTTTCCTCTCGTTTGGTTTACCATCGGGATACTTGATATGGATTTGATCGGGTGTTTGGTCGTTTGTTTTTCATGGTTTGGGATATTGCGGAAATTTGATAACTGCGCTAATTTGTTGGGGCATTCTATATACCAAGAGAGAAAATAGTGTTTTTCTAACAGCTCCTTTCAAAATTGATTTTTCCTCGCTAGTCTTAGTGTTGAAATAGATATTTGTATTACAAGGAAGGAAAGTGCCACTTTTCCTCCCGCAGGATGTAGTTTTTACTAGTAAACATCCAAAGGAGGAAAAGGCACTTTACTCCAATGTAATACAAATGATTTTTCCTCCTACCCACTTAATAAAACCTTTTTTATGGAAATTAAAAACGCATCTCAACTGCTTTTGTTTAAACTGACTAGTAATTTTTTTTACCGATCTCGTCTAGTTTTCCATGTCTCGCAATAACAGAATTAAGATATTTGGGGGTGAAGCTACCACCCTGACTGTTGATTCGCATAAATCTTGGTGGTTTGAGTGTTGAGTACAATATTTATGTTGTAGTAAAGCTTAATTTTTTTTACCGATCTCGTCTAGTTTTCCATATCTCGCAATAACAGAATTAAAATATTTGGGGGTGAAGCTACCACCCTGACTGTTGATTTGAAAAACTCTTTAACAAATTAAATAAGGAAAATGTTATTAAAAAATATCACTAACAGAAATCGTTCATTAAAGCAAGGTTCGCTTCTCTCTCATTTAATCCCCAATACATTTTGGTCGACGAAAATCTATTTCGCTTTGCCAAGCTCTTCAGGGAGATTGATAGGATTGGAAAAAAATAGGCTCTTCAGAAGCAATTATACACATCAGGATATAAGGGAGATATTTCTGACACTAGGGAAAAAAAAACGATTAAAATTTCCACAAAATTCATTGTCTTTGCGACATGTTTCGATACACAGTATCTTTTTCGAGCGAATGTAGTACATTAAATTATTCTTCATTGAAATTACTTACATACCTTTCTTACCCATTAACATAATTAGGGACTACCTATAATTATCGCTAATATCTAGACTCATACAACTTATAAAATTGACAAAACAATGAACCTAGCTGGTTTTTCAATTTATTAATTTCCAAGAATTCTAAATAATTAAGCCTGATGCCCTTATTTTCCACATGAAGAATTTCGAAGTTTGCATCGAAGTCATGGCCTTCCTCCAAAATATGATTGGCATATGATGAGTGTGTTTTATTGTTTACATAATTCATACGGTGTTCACGTATGCGGCTTTTAAATGGTCTACCTATCTGGCCGATATATACTTTGGAGCAAGATCCACAATTCATTTATAAACTCCTGATTTTTCAGATTTCTGCGTTTTATCTTTATTATTCTTGATAAACCTTCCCAGTGTGTTATCTCTTTTATATGCTACTCTTAAGTTTTGCTTATGCAAAAATGAAGCTATTTTTTCCGTGATGGGTCCTGAATGAGTTAAAGTTCTATAATTATTGTCAAGGTTCCTCGAAGTGGGGTACACTTCCTGGATAGCCTTTCTATGTAGTTTTTTAGCAAGAATATTTTCTATTAATTAAACTTGATATCCATTGTTAACTGCTATCTGTTTTATAATATTTAATTCTTTGTTGAAATTTTCTTCGGACAGGAATATTTACTAATCTGCGTATCATAACTGTGTATGCTGATATTTTATGTGTATATGGATGTACTGAATTATTATGAATGGTGATGTCAGTATGTGATTGTTTTTTCTTTCACTCCATTCATCAAGAACGTTATAAACTAGTTAAGCCTTATTAAACACCATTTATTAGTACCTTCGAAACGACGTGCCTAACAATGGTGGACCTGATCGTAAGGACACTTATTAATAGCATCCATTTCAAAATCAACGTCTCAGTTACATCAAAACGCAACCCTACCATTACCGAAGCAAGAAAACAAATAACATTACACCCGGAAGAAATATGAATACGCAAGATAAATGAAAGCATTTATTTTCTTTTTATCTCCGGCACATTAAGGACATTAAATATGCGAAATGAGCCTGCACACAATGGCACTTCCGTCTATGCACACAGAAGACAGGTAGGTCGTGGATCCTCGAGGTGGACCACGGAAGGGTTGAAACGATGCCCTTTGGTCACACGGTGGTGCAAAGGGCAGATGCTGCCTGGACCCGGGACAGTTGAAAGGACCAAGGGACAGGGATGCGTAATTTATCACCACAGATAATGAAAATAAACGTTTTGTAGGCATGACTTGCCGAAAGAACTGGAAGATTCGGGCGAGGAAAACAGGTTTTCTTTGATATCGAAAGGAAGCAGAGGTGTTATTTTATGTCATTAGCTATTATAGTGTTGGAGATTCTCGAGTCAGGACAGGCATTGTTCTGTAATTCCGTTGGTTATGGGTCTGTTTGTTTAATTTCGTATTGTGGGTAGGCCAGTGTGAGAAATTTTCACGCGAAAGGTGATATGATCCCCTCGGTTGAGTTTCACGAAGATATTGGCTGGGATGCAGTGGTACTTTTCATGCAGTTTTAAAAACGTACAAACTTGGCAGAAAAATATTTTTTATTATACTTCCTTGAAAACAACTCGTTTTCATATTTATTAGGAATAATGTAAGATCGACTTTTTCGAGCTAACGTACGGGATAACTTTGAAAGTAACAATGGAAACGCATCATAAATGCCAAACACTCTGTATTGTCAGCATTGTTTATTTTCTGTCAACTGTTCAACCCTTCCCACTCGCAAAATACAACAACCGTATCATTCGTTCGATAGAATCAAAGAATTTACGAAGAGTCTGCTTTAATAACTTGAGTTTCAAAATTTGAAACTCCAAAAAGACTGAAACTGTGCAATAATACGTATTGCACGATAAACATAACCAATAATAATGGCAATAAATATTTGACCCGTACTTAGTTTGTTCTTGAAAACCTGTTAAATTTGACATTTTTTTCGAAAATCATCGCAAATCAATTTTTTTTTAAATTTCGAAAAATGCCAAAAAAAAAAATTGCTCAGTTTCCAATTTTACACCTTTCGCTCTATCGAATCGAACGGAATATGACTCAAATTTCATAATTTTGATGAATACGAGATTTCAATGTCATATCTTGCTCAGAAAATACCCACATTGGCCTGTTACCAGAAAAAAGAATAACTGAACCTCCAGAAAGTGCATCTAGTTTTTTCAATTCATTAGTAAACTGATTCGTATTTTCGTTGAATGGACGTTAATATGTTCAGTAACGAATAAATGTATTTCTCTTCATTCTTATTATACTCGTATTAATTTTTTAACAGATTTGTATCCCGTTAGCTGCAGATGAGTTCGAAATATTTTGATGTATGTAGTTTTCGAGCAAATAATATTTATTCGCAACGTTTTTTGAATTAGTTTCATGAATTTTTATATTCTATATTTTCACCATAAAGACGTTTAATAAACATTAAACCAAAATAACCGTAACGAAATTCAAAACAAAACCGCAATATTCATTGATTCATCTCAATAATCTTATAAAGAAACCCAATTCATCATTCAGTGTGCCGTCCTTCCTGTTCTATACAAATTATAGTCCTTTCATTCACAGACTTTGTAGCATTTTTAATAAATAGGGAATATGTGAATTATAAATGTATGAAAATCTACACAAAACAAATAATTTAGCTTAACCAAAACTGAAAATTTGTTTCAAAAGCCTACTAAAGAAAAATTCTATTTCGATTCGATCAATTATTGTACCTACTATTGTTTTCCCATGATGTTGCATTAGTCTTGTATTTGTATATGAATTTTATATCATGTTTAGTACAAATCGCTAGAACGAAAGCCTTTTGAATAGTTATGAAACTGTAGGTCATTGTTTAGTTTACAAAAAAATTATGAAATTCTTTTATTCAATCACTGACATTATTAACGTCCATATATTGAAAATCCAAACAAGGAAATGAAAAAAATAGATGAACTTTGGAACAACAAAGACGAATTTCTGGAGGTGCATTTATTTATTTTTCTGGTAACAGACCGATGTGGGTATTTTCTGGGCAAGATATGACGTTGAAGTCTCGTAGTCATCGAAATTATGAAATTTGAATCATGTTTCGATAAAGCGAAAGATAAGAAAAATTAAAAAAAATTGGAAAATAATCGAAGTGACAGTAGAGAGTCCAAATTTGGAGCAAAGGTATAAAACTGGAAATTTTTTGAGGATTTTCGAAAAAAATGTCAAATTTGACAGGTTTCTCAAGCACAAACTAACTGTGAAGTCAAATTTTTATTATTTTTTATCAATAAAAAACTGTATACTTATTGTGAAAATAAAAATGTTCCAAGTTTATTTCTTGTGTCTTTTTTATGTTATATTTTGATTTTATGTTTTCATTTTCAAAGAATATTGAAAATATTGTTCATTACGCGTCCAGAAATTCTTTTTCCCTGCTTGCATGTCTCCCCGTTTTCGGCTCCGCCTCACACGAGAATTTGTCACGCGCGCAGCGGAAAAATCCTTGTTTCCAGACTCCTAATGAAATATACCATTTCTTAAAACACAAGTTATTGTTGATTATTTCTTTATTCAATGACTGAGACATAAACAGGAAAAGCCTAAAGCAATATCTGCGATATTACATAAACAATTTTAATTATACCGTGAGGACCAAAAAGTCCGTCGTCCCCTCCGCAACTTCTTTATTTTACATGTTACAAAAAAATGTTAAATAGGGTTTTATACGATCTTTTTAATGGTTTAAATTTCATTTATACGGAGTGTCTCAAAAAAGCGCAACGAATTAGAAGTTTATTTTTTAAAATAGGACATCCTATATATCATTGTATGATCGGTTAGGGATGCTCATAAGGAATCCATTAATACCAAGTTTGATGCTGACCTGTTCAGAGACTATGGAGATATCACCTATTATTTTATCCATAAGCCCAATGAGTGGGAGAGAGAAACTTTTTCTGGCGGGTCAATAAATTCTCTCTCACACTCATTGAGCTTATGAATAAAATAATAGGCGATGTCTCCATAGTCTTTGAAGATAACAGTATCAAACTTGGTATTGTTGGATTCCTCAAGATTATCCCTAACCGATGATACAATGATATACTGTTTGTCTTCACACCAATGGACTCTTAGCCTATAAACTGTTGATAACTACTGATTGTAGTAGCTCAAAAGTTCCATTTAGGGACAAAAAATATAATATTCTTTCATTTTATAGTTACTTGAGCTTACTAAAAGTGGTAGAAAATTATAATTTTAGAGGTTTTTCGGGAAGGTGCATGAACAGATTCATAGCGCGTTATAGCTTTGTCAGCAATTATTTAGGCCTTCAAATTGGTAATTTCTACCCATTGTAGTTGAATGGGAATACCATTTCTATATAGAAAATAGTATGTTCTTCAATTTTACATAAGTTTTGAGGAATTACAAGTGGTAGAAAATTGTTTTTTTTGCGTTTTTATTAACGTGCGTTATGCTCGCTTCAATGGTATGGAATTCATAACCATTTGAAATTCATACTATATGCAAAATATGCGTGAAATCGTCTGATGTAATGATCAATCATCGTACCATGACTTATTTATTCGCATTAATAGAGGATTGTGGCTCCAAGAAAATTTGTTGCAGATTGTCCACGAATATTTGCATCTAAACTACGCAAAATTGAAAGTACTGAATGGGAAAAAGGTAAATAAATTAGTGTCTAAATATTATATATATATATATATATATATATATATATATATATACAGGGTGTTTCAGAATTCAGTATCAAGATTTCAGGGGCGTGTTTCTTAGGTCAAAAAAAGAATTTCTTTCTCATAAACACGTGTCCGCAACCGCTTTATTTCTGAGATACAGGATGTTGAAATTTAACAAAAAAAATCAGTTCTTTTTCAATATCTCTAAACCACTTTGGCTTTTCTTTTTAATTTTGGTACATAAATACATTTTTACCATGGCGAACGTTTTTTAATTTTCATCAGTGGCGTCTCTGTAAACATGCTCTGCCATTTTTGATCAAAATAATGATACGCTACTGTTTTTTTTTGTCAAATTAGTATCATTTTCATAATTGTCTTCTATTTTTCCACAAACATGGTCTCTTGACTATTTTCCGTCCGACGGACGGTTTTCGATTTAAAAAATAAAAGGTCTCATTCGCTTGTACCTATGTGATTTTTTGTATGTCTCATTTTGCTTTTTAAATCGAAAACTATTCTTCGTAGAGAAAAAAGTCAAGGGACCATTTTTATGAATAGATAGAGGACACTCATAAAAAATATAATATTCATTTAAAAAAAAACAGTAGCGTATCATTATCATTTTTGTTAAATTTCAACACCCTGTATCTTAGAAATTAAGCAGTTGCGGACATATGTTTATAGGAAATAAAGTCTTATATTGACCTGAAATATACGCCCCCTAATTCTTGATACTGAATTTTGAAACACCCTGTATATTTATTTTATTAGACATAGACATTTAACTGAAAACGTTCAAAGTCCTGTATTTTTGCCATTAAGAAGAGAGGAGGTGTCCGAGAATATAGAAAACATCTTAGCTTTGTAATTAAAATGTATCAAAGCTAAATATTATGTGAACAAAAAACCAGTCTGTCAAAAATGGTCTGTTATTGTAAACGTAAAAAAAATTCCAGTATAATTCGCTGTTGGGTATCCCACGAGAAACAAATTTCCACTAAAATACCTCCGTTGCCATGGTGATCTGTCAAAATAACGTATTTTGATTGGTTCAAAGTAACAGGTGTGGAATTTTCAGAATAACTTTACTTCGCAGACTTTTTTTCCACCCTTGGTATACCATCCTCACTATCGCTGAAATTTCAGCAAATTTCATCACGACCTACGAGAGGCCGATACGGTCCCATGTCCCCGTTCGATTCGAAGAAAGTACGGACTTCCTGCCGCCGCACCGTCGAAAATTTAATTTTTCATCTGCCTCACGGCTCTCGTACCGCGCGTAGGCATGAGAAGACTTTTAACGCGTTCTCCCCGGTCTGTGCTGGCTGGTAAGCGATTCGAATCGGAAGTCGTATGTAAGGAAATTACTCTAACGGACGTTCAGATCAGCTCAGGTGTGTCTTCGATGATGGATTCAGTGGCGGCGTGCGATGCCACCACCCTCTGCGGGTCGGGGGTTGGAAGGTTTCACCGGCTTTTTACTCTCTCGAAATGGAAAGAATACTGTTTCAGTGCGATGTGATCATAAAAATACAAAATATGGAATGCCCCAAGGAACTGTTGTTGGACCCTTGTACCCAGATAGCACACATTCGCCTATGCATATCAAATGTGTAGCCAAAAGCCTGGAGAAGATAATCTGTTTATCACAAGCTGATAACATTACTAGGCTCAGAATTCTCGCCATAATTGTTCCAGATTAGCCCTTTCAGCGACGTCCTGAGCATGTTGAGGATTTTGGGCCTAAGGTAATCTTTAATATGGCGCAAAAAGCCTGGAGAGGGTATTCTGTTTTCTACTGAGTTCTTGAGGGGCTGGAGTTGAGATGGCGCCAGTGGTTTAGTGAACGCTAGGCTGCGGGCGGTGTCTCAGCTTCTGCCTGATATCATCACTATGAACAAAATGTTTGTCACAATAGTTGGAGATTGGCTCCTTCAGCGACAGCCTGAGGATATTGAGGATTTTGAGCCTGAAGTCATCCTAAATGTGTCGCCAAAGGCCTGGAGAGCATACTCTGTTTTCCACAAGCTGATAACATTACTCAGAATTTTTGCCATAATTGTTCCAAACTCCAGCGACAGCTTGAGGATGTTGAGATGTTGAGGATTTTGGGTCTGAAGTCATCCTGAATGTGTCGCCAAAGACCTGGAGAGCATATTCTGTTTTCCACGAGCTGATAACATTACTATACTCAGAATTTTTGCCATAATTGTTCCAAACTCCAGCGACAGCTTGAGGATGTTGGACCCTTGTACCCAGATAGCACACATTCGCCTATGCTCATATAAAATGTGTAGCGAAAAGCCTGGAGAAGATAATCTGTTTTCCACAAGCTGATAAAATTACTAGGCTCAGAATTCTCGCCATAATTATTCCAGATTAGCCCTTTCAGCGACGTCCTGAGCATGTTGAGGATTTTGGGCCTAAGGTAATCTTTAATATGGCGCAAAAAGCCTGGAGATGATTTTCTGTTTTCCACTGGGTTCTTGAGTTGAGATGGCGCCAGTGGTTTAGTGAACGCTAGGCTGCGGTCGGTGTCTCAGCTTCTGCCTGATATCATCACTATGAACAAAATGTTTGCCACAATAGTTGGAGATTGGCTCCTTCAGCGACAGCCTGAGGATATTGAGGATTTTGTGCCTGAAGTCATCCTAAATGTGTCGCCAAAGGCCTGGAGAGGGTATTCTGTTTTCCACAAGCTGATAGATAACATCACTAGGCACAACATTTTTGCCATAATTGTTCCAGATTAGTCCTTTCAGCGATAGCCTGAGGATATTGATGATTTTGGGCCTGAAGTCATCCAGAATGTGTCGCCAAAGACCTGGAGAGCATATTCTGTTTTCCACAAGCTGATAACATTACTATGCTCAAAATTTTTACCATAATTGTTCCAAACTCCAGCGACGAATATCCTCCAAAGCATCAAACTTTCAATCAATAACAATCAGTTATTTTGCTTGCTTCTTCTGGACCCCCTTTCACACCCGCCTAGGTATACGTTTCTCACCTGTCCGTCATGATCCGCGGAAAAAGGAAAGAATAAGGGCGCAATTTGCTGGCACGAGTGATGAATTTGAGAGAATTAGAACGCGAAGAATAGGAAGTGACCGACCACTATAATTGAATCTATTTTTGTAGACCCATCATTGTGGTTTCAACTACTTACGCACTTACAGATATGGGCTAACCATAATAGAAGGAATTTGTTGGTTTCTCATGACTTCCAATCAAAATCTGAGGTGAGACTTGCTTCCGATTTGATTTATTAGGATGTTATGTTAAATACTGGGCGATCCACTCAGTCGAAAAGTTGAACTGAGAATGATATTTTAAAATATACTGAATAGCCATATTATCTAAACGTATAGAGAAGACCAAACAACATGAAAAAAGGGTTATTTCATGGGTCAAAATATGCGTTTACTGAACACCATAGGTATATTATTTCCTGGCATTCAACAACTATGCTGTCATGATCATTCATTTCATCAAATAATGTAAATCAAGCAAATGAATACGTAGAAGTGAGAAGAATAAACTACGAAGACGTAGAAGGGCCATGTAATTTCTCAAAAATATATTTCATTAATTTCCAACTTTGAAGTAGGAATTTGTATAATTCTGACTTTAAAGTCGGACAATGATAAAATTCCGGGTTTATACTGCTCTGGACATTGAACCAGATTGGATATTGAACCACATCTAATAGATATTATAACTGAAAAGAAAAAATCTAAAGGTGAAAATTTGCATTTTCTTTCATTTGATTTTTTAATTATATATAGTTTTGGTTAAAACTTCATAAAAATATTGCTTCTGAAGAGTCTGCTTCCCAATTCTTCCGATCTCCCTGATGAGCTTGAAGGAGCAAAATAGATTTTCGTCGACTGAATTAGTATGTATTTGTATATTTTAAGTCAATCGAAAAAATTTAATATTACTCGAAAAAACTTGCAAGGGGTCATATCGACTTGAAATTTGCACTGTATGCATAAAATTTCATGCTCATTCCGAAAACGTATGATTTTTATGAGCTCAGATATAAGACTGAGTCGAAAACGAGTGTATAAGGTAGAAAATCCAGTTTTCTGAGATTCTTTATTTTTCATTTTTGAAATTTTAAATTTCTGTCCCCGAAGGTATTTTGACGTGCTGATTCCGAATATTTGAACGAAAATGTCGAAAACTCATCGGAAATATTTTTGGCGGGAAAAAAACATCTAAAAACTGATTTAGAGCTGACCAACTCGAGAAAGGTTAGAGATAGACAAATTCTGCGAACGCCAATCGATTCAGAATGGCCGAATTAGTATGTATTGTATATTTTGAGTCAATCGAAAAAATTGAATATTACTCGAAAAAACTTGCAAGGGGTTCACCCCTAAATATCATGAAAAATACCAAGTCGTCACATCAACTTGAAATTTGCACTGTATACGTAAAATGTCATGCTCATTCCGAAAACGTACGATTTGTATGTTCTCAGATATAAGATTGAGCCGAAAACGATTGTATAAGGTAGAATATCTAGTTTTCTGAGATCTTTTATTTTTCATTTTTGAAATTTAAAATTTCTGTCCCAGAACGTATTTTGTCGTGCTGATTCCGAATATTTGAACGAAAATGTCGAAAACTCATCAGAAATATTTTTGGCGGGAAAAAAACATCCAAGAACTGATTTTGAGCTGACCAACTCGAGAATGGTTAGAGATAGACAAATTCTGCGAACGTCAATCGATTCAGAATGGTCTAATTAGTATGTATTGTGAATTTCGAGTCAACGAAAAAAATTGAAATTTATCCGAAAAAAGTTGTAAGGGGTTCACCCCTAATAATCATGAAAAATACTAAGTCGTCACATCGACTTGAAATTTGCACTTTATACGTAAAATTTCATGCTCATTCCGAAAATGTATAATTTTTATATGCTCAGATAAAAGATTTAGCCGGAAAAGGGTGTTTAAGGTAAAAAATCCAATTTTCTGAGATTTTTTATTTTTCATTTTTCGAATTTCAAATTTTTGCTTTCGAACCTATTTTGACGTGCTGATTCCGAATCTTTGGACGAAAATGTCGAAAACTCATCAGAAATATTTTTGGCGGCAAAAAAACCATTTAAAAACTGATTTAGAGCTGACCAACTCGAGAACGGTTAGAGATAGACAAATTCTGCGAACGCCAATCGATTCAGAATGGTCTAATTAGTATGTATTGTGAATTTCGAGTCAATGAAAAAAATTGAAATTTACCTGAAAAAAGTTGTAAAAATCATGAAAAATACCAAGTCGTCACATCGACTTGAAATTTGCACTTTATACATAAAATTTCAAGCTCATTCCGAAAATGTATGAATTTTATGTGCTCAGATATAAGATTGAGCCGAAAACGAGTGTATAAGGTAGAAAATCCAGTTTTCTGAGATTTTTTATTTTTCATTTTTGAAATTTTAAATTTCTGTCCCGGAACGTATTCTGACGTGCTGATTCCGAATATTTGAACGAAAATGTCGAAAACTCATCAGAATGGCCGAATCAGTATGTATTGTATATTTTCAGTCAATCCAAAAAATTGAATATTACTCGAAAAAACTTACAAGGGGTTCACCTCTAAAAATCATGAAAAATACCAAGTCGTCACATCGACTTGAAATTTGCACAGTACACATAAAAAATTTGAAAAATGAAAAAAAAGTTTAAAAAATTATGTATGGTAATATAATCGACTTTTTTCGTTCAAATTCTCAATATATACTAATTTGATCATACTAGTCGTCTTCTGAATTGCGAAAAAATCATGCTCATTCGACCTCAAAAAGACATAGTTTGACGGTTAATTAGAGGTTATGTCGAAAAGTGTTGAACACGAAAGTTTAATATTTTTTTATTATCTGCAACTTGTTTTTTAAAAGTTTTCCGTTAGAAGGTCACGTTTTGCCGTAAATCGCAAAAAAAAGTTTTCGACCCCTAAACTGCATCCCCAGCATTTCACAATTTTGAGTGTTTTCGTGTTTAATTTCATTTTATCTCAAGTAAATTTTTCACCTGGTCCTTGCCTGTTGCTATTGTTTTATTTTTAGCGTTTCAAATTCGTTTTGACACTAGCCTACTTATATATTATTTTTCTCTTCCACATACAAAACTTTCTCAATCTACGAAAACTTTGCAGACTCAAATCCCAGAGCACGGCTTTCTGGTTTAATGCACTCCGTTTGATCGCTAAGCAGAAATCGAAGAAGACTTGAAAAAACGCTTGCCCAGCAATAGAGTTTCAACATCCGATCGAAAAGCAATGCTGATGCATCCATATCAATGTTCGATACCTATTTCTAAAGATTGCTGATCTAGCTGGTCTCGAGACAATTATTGCGAATTGTACTCTTTTCGAGTCGATTGCGTTACTTTCGTCTAGTCTAGAGGATGTTTCTTTTACAGGTAGCTACTAAGTAGTATCAGGTTTCAATGCTTGATTAATTTGGGTGATTTGCATTTTTGCGTAATCTGCTTTACTTTTTAATAGTCGACGTCTTGGCAAATGTAAAGGTTAATGAACATTATCAGATTGATTCGCAAGATAAATCTCAGATTTGTCATGATACAGTGTTAAATTTTTGAGTGAAATCATAGTTGTTAAAAACTCATTGGGATTTTTCAAGGTCCTAACTAAATTTCTTGTCCTGAATTTCTCATTGGAATATTTGAAGATATTTTCAACCAGTACTTAAAAAGTTATGCAAAATATTAAAACGCGATTGAATGTTTGTTGTCATCTTCTTGGATGATATATTTCATGCTCGATAGTTATACAGGAGGTCAAATGGCATATAAGTCCACCAAAAATCACAGTAGTTGGTTCCATACTGGTTCTCAATTTTATCTTATCTGGCAGCTCATTCAAAGCTCCGATAAGAGCCAGTGAATGCAGAATGGAACGGGGAAGAATCGTGAATGAAATAAATAAGGACTTAGCCAAAATTCCAGAATGGGGATCCGACAATTTGGTGGAATTCAGTGTAGTGTGACCCATTTAAAATAGAAGCACCATTAAAAAACATATTTTTCAACCAATTGGAATGATTTTTCCACTAGGAATAC
The DNA here is from genome assembly GCA_958298965.1 of Chrysolina haemoptera. Taxonomy (NCBI): domain Eukaryota; kingdom Metazoa; phylum Arthropoda; class Insecta; order Coleoptera; family Chrysomelidae; genus Chrysolina; species Chrysolina haemoptera. Next base: position 135,299 of record OY282590.1, on the reverse strand, counting down.
ATTCAAAAAGTCCACTAAGATACAGTTCCATGAATGAGTCTTCATTTTCAGGGCCAACTATTCTTAGTTTTTTAGGTAAAAAATAAAATTTGAAAAATATGCCGTTAAATCTACTCACCATTTCAATTTCAGAAATTTTATCTAAATTCGTACTACACCTTCTTTAGGACTTTTCGAAATAAATCTGATCAGAATTTCATCGAAAGCTGTTGTTTAAAAAAAATCTTGAAAACAGTTTTCAAATTTTATTTTTATTTTTTTATTTATGAACAGATTGCAATGAAATTCTGATTAGCAGTAATATTTTGAAACTTCCTGAATCTAGTGGAGTAGTCAGAATTTCTGAAATTGAACTGGTGGGGTGATTTTATGGTATATTTTGCAAACTTTTTTATTTGATATTTGATAACACATTTCTGAGTTACTCTGACTTAAATGTATGAAAATGTCATGAATACAGTAATGAAATCAGGATTCTTCTAAAAAATCAGTAACAATATTTTTTTCAATTCTTGACCTTGAAAAATGAGAATAGTCCTGAAAATGAATACTTATACTCATTCATCCTTTTAGGAAGTCTACTTAATGGAAAAATATCATTCCTATCTATTGAAAACTGTTTTTTATTTTTTTTAATAGAGGTGCTTTCATTTTAAAAAGGTCACACTGTACATATTGAGGGTTTTCACATGGAATGAGTATAGGTAAGTATATAGTAAAAATGGATACAATTTCACGCATCTTGTAAATGTGCACTCACCCTGTACAATTCACCACCTCATTCGCGTATCTTTCATAGGTAGCGTTAAGCAAACGAGATGACTAATTACCGGCGACTTTTCGCCTTATCCCCCTCGTTCATCCCCCCCGTGAGGGAGAGTACATTAAGAGGTGATTACATGGCCGGATCGACAATCGACAGTCTGCCGGCTGTGGTATCCAGCTGTCACGGCATTCTAGATCACGCACGCATCGTATACTATCTCTGGGCTTGGAATTAGTACGAGAACATGGGATCGAGAGATGAAAATTATCAGAAAATGGAGCGGAAAGTGCTTCAATACGTGAAATTGAGAGAAGATTAGAATAGCAGAGCAGAGCAGAGCAGAGCAGAGCAGAGCAGAGCAGAGCAGAGCAGAGCAGAGCAGAGCAGAGCAGAGCAGAGCAGAGCAGAGCAGAGCAGAGCAGAGCAGAGCAGAGCAGAGCAGAGCAGAGCAGAGCAGAGCAGAGCAGAGCAGAGCAGAGCAGAGCAGAGCAGAGCAGAGCAGAGCAGAGCAGAGCAGAGCAGAGCAGAGCAGAGCAGAGCAGAGCAGAGCAGAGCAGAGCAGAGCAGAGCAGAGCAGAGCAGAGCAGAGCAGAGCAGAGCAGAGCAGAGCAGAGCAGAGCAGAGCAGAGCAGAGCAGAGCAGAGCAGAGCAGAGCAGAGCAGAGCAGAGCAGAGCAGAGCAGAGCAGAGCAGAGCAGAGCAGAGCAGAGCAGAGCAGAGCAGAGCAGAGCAGAGCAGAGCAGAAGAGAACAGAAGAGAACAGAAGAGAACAGAAGAGAACAGAAGAGAACAGAAGAGAACAGAAGAGAACAGAAGAGAACAGAAGAGAACAGAAGAGAACAGAAGAGAACAGAACAGAACAGAACAGAACAGAACAGAACATAAGAGAACAGAAGAGAACAGAAGAGAACAGAAGAGAACAGAAGAGAACAGAAGAGAACAGAAGAGAACAGAACAGAACAGAACAGAACAGAACAGAACAGAACAGAACAGAACAGAACAGAACAGAACAGAACAGAACAGAACAGAACAGAACAGAACATAACAGAACAGAACAGAACAGAACAGAACAGAACAGAACAGAACAGAACAGAACAGAACAGAACAGAACAGAACAGAACAGAACAGAACAGAACAGAACAGAACAGAACAGAACAGAACAGAACAGAACAGAACAGAACAGAACAGAACAGAACAGAACAGAACAGAACAGAACAGAACAGAACAGAACAGAACAGAACAGAACAGAACAGAACAGAACAGAACAGAACAGAACAGAACAGAACAGAACAGAACAGAACAGAACAGAACAGAACAGAACAGAACAGAACAGAACAGAACAGAACAGAACAGAACAGAACAGAACAGAACAGAACATAAGAGAACAGAACAGAACAGAACAGAACAGAACAGAACAGAACAGAACAGAACAGAACAGAACAGAACAGAACAGAACAGAACAGAACAGAACAGAACAGAACAGAACAGAACAGAACAGAACAGAACAGAACAGAACAGAACAGAACAGAACAGAACAGAACAGAACAGAACAGAACAGAACAGAACAGAACAGAACAGAACAGAACAGAACAGAACGAGTACATCGAATAAAATACAGTGGGCATATGTTCAAAACAAACAACAGAAACTCACAGAGGCTTACACCTGTCTGTGATAATAGTGAATATACTCTTAATAGTCTAATTTTAAAACTATAAATAGGTATTTTTAATTACAAATACACGAAACGAACAGAATCAAGCTTGATGTTATTTCATTTTCAGATTGTGGAAGGTCATAAACCCAAAAAATCATGTCAAGAACTGGATTTCCTCCACAAAATCAAACTTTCAATCAATACTATAATGAAATTGGAACATTGTGTCAATGAAGAAGTAAATCATTTTAAGCATCAACTGTATCTTTTTCATTTATTTTGTTCAATTATTATCCACTTTCACGCATTATCTCAAAAACATCTAATACTGAATTCTGAAACTTTTGGTGACTTACGTTCTAAAAGTAATCTGTACACTATCGCCAATGACCCTGAGGAAATTATTTATAGACGGCTTAGAGATTATGTCAGTAATTCTGATAACATATCATATTTTATCTAACCAATTTGGGTTTCACCGAGACTATAGTTGTTGTGTCACAGCTCTTGCCAAAATAACGCATAATATGAAACCGCTGATGTACATTACAATAAAATGTGCGTCTTCGCCCTGAATCACTCTACAAAAGTATTTGAAAATGTGGTCACCCAACGCATTTTACTTCGTCAAGTAGGTTTCGCTGGAAAGGCGGGTAATCTCATGAATAATAACCAAACTAAAACAACCCAATGGGTGACTCTTATAGAAAAATCTTCAGCTTCTACTGATATTATTTGTAGGGTTCCAGGAGTCCTTCATTGGCCCTTTACTCTTCATGCTATATCAGTCCCAGTTCAATAAGAGTATCGATAATTTACCACATTTTTTCACGCAGAAAATACCCAACTTTATCATTTGTCGAAAATTCTTTATATAATTATCGAATCTTGTATGAATGACCTCCTTTAAAGGAACTCTGCAATAGCTTTTGTATGGTAATCTAGTATGGCAGAGCTAGTCCCAGTGCCAACTTTTATGAGTAGCAAGTCTGTTCTCTACTAAAGATTGTCAGTATATCCGATCTGGAGATTGAAATGTCACTCATTTGAATCTTATGAGAATGACCGCCTTTGAAAAAACTAATGTGCAATCGCAAATAGAGATCAGGAAATAATAATGCCTAGAAGTTTTATTTTAGTTTAAAACATGGAGATCATGTCCGTTTTTTGTTTGGAAAAGTTGCATAACTATTTTTTCTAACGTTGACTGGTCCTTTTTAAAATTACCACATTTACCTATAGTATACCTTGTTTTCTGCGCCATTCTTCAAACTGTGCTAAGGTTGTAGTCACTGAGTTGAAGTAATCATTATATATCGATCTTTAGAGAAGTAGTATTCCTACGGTTCTCACAGCGGACACCAACTTTTTTATTTGACGAGATAGACCCATGATTACTGAAGAGAAAATTTTTTCGTTTGTCCAACGTCTCCAGAAACCAGCTTAAATTCAAGTTAAAGATATCGAGTTGAAATTTTAATCACGCCAATAAGGAATAAAGTGTATCTTGAATACTGAATATTTTCGCGATCGGAAAACCCGGAAGATTTTTATTTTTATGGGACATTAATCGTTTTTCATACGACCCTCGAAAAAAGTTTTTTTCGGTTTTTTAAGGTGATATTTTTTGAAAAGTACTCCTCAATGTCCTCAGGGTCTGTATAATTTTTTTTTTAATCGGAAAATGCATAACGATTTCCCAGGCGATTTTCCCATGATCCCCAATGTACCTTTTTTGGCTAAACCGATGAATAAAATCGAGATTTCAAATACGCAATAGGTCTCAAATAAATGAACTAATCCTACCATAACCGTTTTGTCGAAGAAATGATCAGAAAATGGTGAAAAACCATTTTTGAAAATATCGAATATTTTGAAAACGACTACGAATTTTAATATTTTACAGAAAATATTTTTTGATTCGCCTTTTAGAAAGCTACAGAAAATGTTATCAATTCACATTATTGGTGTCTAATTATAGTTTTAAACGGATTCAATAATAAAGACAGACACGCATTGATCGTAGTATTCACATTATTGGTGACCAGTGTAGTTTTAAACCATTTTCAACAACTTCTAAGCTCCTCTTCAACTTCTAGAGGATATACGTGTACACGGAAAAGGTATACGTGTACACGGAAAAGATATACGTGTACACGGAAAGGATATACGTGTACACGGAAAAGATATACGTGTACACGGACAGGATATATGTGTACACGGAAAATATATACGTGTACACGGAAAGGATATACGTGCACACGGAAAAGTAATACGTGTACACTGAAAGGATATACGTGGACACGGAAAAGATATACGTGTACACGGAATGGATATACGTGTATACGGAAAAGATGTACGTGTACAAGGAAAGGATATACGTGTACACGGAAAAGATATACGTGTACACGGAAAAGATATACGTGTACACGGAAAGGATATACGTGTACACGGAAAGGATATACGTGTACACGGAAAAGATACACGTGTACACGGAAAGGAAATACGTGTACACGGAAAATGTATACGTGTACACGGGTGGCTAAGCGGATCCTAGCGTAGGCGGATCGCGCACCCACACTTGTAATTATTTAAATCAGTTTTCAGTCCCGCGTATTCAAAACATTTACATCTCACGACCCAATAGTTACCAATTCTCTAAACAAAAATTATATTATTTCCTGGACTATATCGATGCGATGAGCCACAGCCTTCTAGATGATGATGGTACAGAGGCACGTGCCCAATCAGCTGATTACCTGAGGGCATCTGCCGTCTGCGTATCGACCTTTTTTTATCAGTTTCATTGATGGTCATCGCTTATACAAGGTGAAAATTCTGTAACAAAGGAGGAGGATTCCACATTTAGAAAAAGTTAGTAGGTCATAGGCTTCTATCATCTTGTGTTGGTACTAATAGATCAAGCTCTAGAAGCTTTTTCACCACAAAATAAAAAACGCAATGCTAATTTTTATAGGAGAGTTCGTTAAAGGAAACCCCGGTTTTCGCCCCAGCAAAATCGCTTTGTGGAATTTTTTGAACAAGTAATAGTGAAATTTTTTTTTTGTTTTTTGCAAATATTCCCAAAAATACTGAAGGAATCGTTTTACAGTCAATAGAACTTTTGTAGAGAATAATTAAAACTACAAAACAGTTTTTGTAAGACCGGATCGGTGTATTTAGTATGCTTTCCCAAGAAGCAGATTTTTGACCGATCTTCTGAAAAGTTTATGATCTAATATAATCTTGGTTAGCTGTGGTAAGTGATTGAATATTTCATTCCCTTCATACATAGAGTGTTTTGTTAAATCGTCGGGTGGGGTAACAGGAGAGACGCGCAGTATGTGGTACATCATTGCGATCCTTGTTGCTCGCGTGGATTTCTGTCTTTACCCCAGATGAAAAGTCCGATACTGTAGACAGAAATCTCGAACTCAGTTCACTTCCTAAGAAAACGAGCGCATTTCATCAGAAATTACTAGATATTATTTTTGTGGAAAATTAAATTGTTTTTCACCCTGTTGAGTTGTTTTTTCGATAAATCATGTACTTTCCAAGATTACAGCAAAAATCTATTTATATATTTTCAAACGAAAAAAAAAATATGTTCCACCTCTGGAATTTTGGTAAATTTTTTTTCGTGTTTATTATGATTCCAACTACTAGTATACCAAATTTGGTGGTGCTACAATCGATTCTTGTCTCAAAACCCAATCGTACTGGATTATAAGATATGTAGTCGTTTTAGTTCGGCAATATGAATAGGACATTCATAAAATCTGTTGTGGAATCATATGCGACTGAAAGACAAACTTTAGTCGCTATTTTTCATTGTTCAAGATAACCTCTTGAGAGGTATTCATGTTGAAAAGGGGAACATTTATTTGTAATATCTAACAGAAAACAACTACTTCCCCGGCTAAAGCCACGCTGGACATTGAACTACATCTGATAGATATTGAGAAAAGACTCCAACTGAAAAGGAAAGAAAAAATCTGAAAGTGAAAATTCGCAATTTCATTCAGATAGCAGACTTTTTTAATTCTTTTTAGTTTTCATTGAAAAAATCATTAAATAAATTAATGATTATTAAATAAAGAATTAAAAAAAGTCAGCTATCTGAATGAAAATGTGAATTTTCACCTTCAGATTTTTTCTTTCTTTTGCAGTTAGAGTCTTTTCACAATATCTAACAGATGTAGTTCAATGTCCAGCGTGGCTTGTGCCGGGAAAGTAGTTGTTCTCTGTTAGATATTACAAATAAATCACATTTTTCATTTTTCAATTTTCATGGAGAATGTTCCCCTTTTCAATATGTATTCGTATTACACCTCACTTTCGGTAAATCCTGGAGAAAATCACTCAAACAGTCTCTCGGTGTATTCGATTGCATTAAAATGCACGCTGCAACGCCGCTCTCACTCCATCGGTCTTCTTTCTTCCCAGAACGATTGAGACGTGAGCGCAGCGATGCAACCAGCAGGATACACGCTGCATCCCAAACACAGCATAAATATTGATAAGGTGTAAAGACGATTCTTTACGATTTTTTTTTTCACGAAAGGTGCACGCAAGTATCAAGCCTTTACTGCTCTTGAATACAACAGTGACCGCCAAAAAGTATGTACCATATGGGAAAAAAGTTTATTATTAGAGTATTGAAAAAAAGATTCTTGGGAAAAGTTTGTGCATGTCCGATAACCTAAAAATCGATTTTGACACACGTCACGTGATCGCTGGTATGGCGGCAAATTGAAAAAAATTACCATGAATAGTCAAAAAGTCGGATAAAATGGCAAGATATCGAAAAAAGTTATTTGAAAAAGTTGCTTAGAATTCAATTTTATACACATATAAGTTTGAAAAGAAGAAAAAGAATTTTTTTTAAAATATTTTCCTAGCTGTATAAAAATATCAAATTATTATCATATGAACAGCTTGACCATACTGAAACATTTGTATTTCAATGATAATGACAAAACTTTCTCATTTTCTCTACACCAGTAAGAACTAAATTAAAAAAATTGGATTTTGTTAAAACCCTGGCTGTTACATTGGTTCGTATCTAACAGTTATATCAGAATTCCACGACCATAAATCTCCATTTCCAGGGCCAACTAATTTAAGAATTCAAGGTAAAAAATCTAGAAAAGTTACTAGCGATTTTTTCAGAAAAAATCTGACTGCACCACTGGATTCGCGACATTTTCAAATGGTTCATATGTAAATTACGTTGAAATGCGTCAGTGAATAAAAAAGTTATAAGGGAATGAAATTTGAAAAATATGCCGTTTAATTAACCCACCAAGTCAATTTCAGAACTTTAATCAAAACTTTGATTACACCACTGTATTGGGGGTGTCCAGAAATATCACTGACTATAATTTCATTGAAATCTGTTAATAAATGAAAATTATGAGATAAAATGACATTTTCCTGAAAATCCATTAATATATTTTTCAAATTTTATTATCTTATAATTTTTTTATTCATTTACAGATTTCCATGAAATTTTGACTGGTGATATATCGAAACCTCCTTAATACAATGGTGTTTTCCGAATTTTGATAAAAGTTCTGAAATTGAATTGGTGGGTTGATTAAACGGCATATTTTTCAAATTTCATTTCCTTATAACTTTTTTATTGATTGGCGCATTTCAACGTAATTCACATATGAACCGTTTGAAAATGGTGCGAATCCAGTGGTGTAGTTAGATTTTTTATAACCTCCTTAATACCTCCTGCGAACATTATGAATTACATCTGACATCCATCTGTGCAATGTTTCTCCAGGTGGTCATTCCCAGCCAATGGGGGATAATATTCAATGCTTGATTGCAATTAGTACTTGCAATTGTATCCTGGAGGAATACCGGACAAATGAGTATCAGATGTTGCAATATTCGTAGGGGAAAGTAGTTGTTTTCTGACAGATATTTGTCTCAAATTTTCCAGTTTGTGGGATGGTGTGAAGAGAAGAGGAATTCGACTCTGTCGAAAATTTTCGTTTCGTTTGTTAGAAACACTACAATTCCCAATGCAAACTCGTGGAATCGCGATGATTACATTAATTCCGAGTTGTAAAGTCGGAATTATACTAATTCCGTGAAGTAAAGTCGGAATTATACTAATTCCGAGTTGCGAAGACGGAATTATGCTAATTCCGAGTTGTAAGTCGGAATTATACTAATTCCGTGAAGTAAAGTCGGAATTATACTAATTCCGAGTTGCGAAGTCGGAAATATGCTAATTCCGAGTTGTAAGTCAAAATTATACTAATTCCGTGAAGTTAAGTCGGAATTATACTAATTCCGAGTTGCGAAGACGGAATTATGCTAATTCCGAGTTGTAAGTCGGAATTATACTAATTCCGTGAAGTAAAGTCGGAATTATACTAATTCCGAGTTGCGAAGACGGAATTATGCTAATTCCGAGTTTTAAGTCGGAATTATGCTAATTCCGTGAGGTAAAGTCGGAATTATACTAATTCCGAGTTGCGAAGACGGAATTATGCTAATTCCGAGTTGTAAGTCGGAATTATACTAATTCCTTGAAGTAAAGTCGGAATTATACTAATTCCGAGTTGCGAAGACGGAATTATGCTAATTCCGAGTTGTAAGTCGGAATTATACTAATTCCGTGAAGTAAAGTCGGAATTATACTAATTCCGAGTTGCGAAGACGGAATTATGCTAATTCCGAGTTGTAAGTCGGAATTATACTAATTCCGTGAAGTAAAGTCGGAATTATACTAATTCCGAGTTGCGAAGTCGGAAATATGCTAATTCCGAGTTGTAAGTCAAAATTATAATAATTCCGTGAAGTTAAGTCGGAATTATACTAATTCCGAGTTGCGAAGACGGAATTATGCTAATTCCGAGTTGTAAGTCGGAATTATACTAATTCCGTGAAGTAAAGTCGGAATTATACTAATTCCGAGTTGCGAAGACGGAATTATGCTAATTCCGAGTTTTAAGTCGGAATTATGCTAATTCCGTGAGGTAAAGTCGGAATTATACTAATTCCGAGTTGCGAAGACGGAATTATGCTAATTCCGAGTTGTAAGTCGGAATTATACTAATTCCTTGAAGTAAAGTCGGAATTATACTAATTCCGAGTTGCGAAGTCGGAAATATGCTAATTCCGAGTTGTAAAGTCGGAATTATATCATTTCAATTTTTTGTGGCCCTTTTACGCTTTCGTACTATCTAGATATTCTTAGAAAAAAAAAATCAAACCAATATCTACAATCTCAGATTATTGCACAAGACCTCACTTGAATTCGAGCATCATGGCATCAATCACCGACACCGACCTTGACTCTAGATTCGTGTCGGCGTTTCTGGGAAATAGTCCGAACCTGGGAAAGAGCAAACAATGTATTTATTACGTTTTGCCGAGCCGGCGCCGATTCAACCACAATGAGACTAGGAACAGGAAGACGTACTCGCAGACGCAGACATCTCCGCTTTTGTTGTTTTTGTTATTCAAGAGAGGCGCTCAGCATCCGCAGAAGAGATGATTGCATCTCGCCAGTAGTCGCGGTGGCACAGTTGCCATGCACACGAGGTTCAATGGAAACATCTGTCTGTCCACCTGTTGGAAGTGGATCGTTATGAGATAAAGGGTGGTTTCAGTTGGATCGCATTAAACGGTTTGAGGTTGTATCGACAATAAAAAGATTATGGGAATAACTACATTCTATTGATTTTTTTATAGCGATTTTAAATTTTTCACTCGTTGCAGGTGGATTTTTATGTAAAATTAGAAATGATTAAACATCTGACTATGTCCTTAGCCCGCACATAATTGTGGACAACTGAAAAAACATTTCTTATAGTGAGGTTCCACGCTCACAAGCTCGCTCATTTCTCTGGAACATCGCAGATAGTTTGACTTTTTGTCTCCGTTTCATACGTTAACACTAATTGTCACCATGGTCTCATCGCAGGACAGTTATTAACTGCCTACCTATGTTCCGTGAGTTATGAAAAGTACTGTATAAACATTTATTAACTATAGAAAATATTAAATTCGCAATAACAAATACTGAGTCATTAATCGAGATAAAAACTATCCTATGTTTCAAGTTGGTGCTAACACAGTTTGCCAAATTTCAATAAGATGTGTCTGCCATCCTAGCACACAAAACCACCTATAACACCTACAAGCAAACTGTTAGGCCAGCAAACGATAACAGCCTCTTGTAGGAAATTTTCTCAGCTTTCTTTCTATATACATATGTATTTAACGAATGTGTCTCGTTATGGTCGCAAAATGCTAAAAATGTAAAAGGTGCGCTAGGATCCGCCATCCTAGCACACAAAACCACCTATAACACCTACAAGCGAACTGTTGGGCCAGGAAACAATAACATTCTCTTGTAGGAAATTTTCTTAGCTTTCTTTCTATATACTTATGTATTTAACGAATGTGTCTCGTTATGGTCGCAAAATGCGAAAAATGTAAAAGGTGCGTGAGGATGCGCCATCCTAGCACACAAAACCACCTATAACACCTACAAGCGAACTGTTAGACCAGCAAACAATAACATTCTCTTGTAGGAAATTTTTCTTAGCTTTCTTTCTATATACCTATGTATTTACCGAATGTGTCTCGTTATGGTCGCAAAATGCTAAAAATGTAAAAGGTGCGCTAGGATCTGCCATCCTAGCACACAAAACCACCTATAACACCTACAAGCAAACTGTTAGGCCAGCAAACAATAACATCCTCTTGTAGGAAATTTTCTTAGCTTTCTTTCTATATACTTATGTATTTAACGAATGTGTCTCGTTATGGTCGCAAAATGCTAAAAATGTAAAAGGTGCGCTAGGATCCGCCATCCTAGCACACAAAACCACCTATAACACCTACAAGCGAACTGTTGGGCCAGGAAACAATAACATTCTCTTGTAGGAAATTTTCTTAGCTTTCTTTCTATATACTTATGTATTTAACGAATGTGTCTCGTTATGGTCGCAAAATGCGAAAAATGTAAAAGGTGCGTGAGGATGCGCCATCCTAGCACACAAAACCACCTATAACACCTACAAGCGAACTGTTAGACCAGCAAACAATAACATTCTCTTGTAGGAAATTTTTCTTAGCTTTCTTTCTATATACCTATGTATTTACCGAATGTGTCTCGTTATGGTCGCAAAATGCTAAAAACGTAAAAGGTGCGCTAGGATCCGCCATCCTAGCACATAAAAAACTTCCAAAAATTCTAGAATTTTTTCAATATTCATCCCTTCATTTTGTTAGTCATTTGTTGGCTTGGGGGGGAGGCTGCAGCTCCTCGCCTGGCTGCGCCAATGCCTGTAAATGTTCATTTTCGTGGTGCTTTAGGTGCTTTATATTTCTTGAAGAGTGAGTTTCAAATGAGTAGGTATTCCATCCAATTAACGAGTTCTGTGATCATTGTAATGATGTTTCAGTGTGACTATTTTATGATAGCAATGACGATTTCAGGCAAGTATAAACGTGTCATTCATATAATAAAAACAACAGTACTGATAGCACTTTAGCGCCCCTTCGAAATCTACGCCACCGTCCATCGGGCGAGCCCTTGAAGTCCGAGGAGAATAAAAAGTGAAAATAACGGACCGTGGAGAAAAATTGGCAAATAAAAGCCCTTATCGAGGTGCGTTATCGCCCCATTTCCTGTTCACGAAAGCCTTTCCGTTCGTTCCGAGAAGCGACCGGAGAGAACGGTGAATTCTACGGAGAACAGATCGATTATTTTCTCGAATCATGCAACTGAGCCGGGGTTCGATCGCCACAGGGGATGGATGGGGTTGTCCAGCGCTGGACTCGGGGGTATAGAAACTGAATCGTATCTGATCGATACAGTATAATTTTTTTTTCCTCCTACCCATATAGAAAGTACCTTCAAACCAGGGAGGAAACTCACACTTTTCCTCCCTAGGGAGGAAAGTACTTTTCCTCCCCCTCATTTCAAGTAAGTTGTAAACGATGAAACTTGTGAATCTATTAAAATCAAATTTTTTCCTTAATTTCTAGAACATCCTATATATCCTGTATTCTGGTAAAGATCAAACATGTTACAATGTTACTTCTACTTTAGTTCTGTAATAGCTATTTGTGTATTTAGAGCGCAAAGTGATTGATTGTCGCTCGACAAACAGATTAATCTTTGGAGAACGAAAATTACACTTTGTTCTCAAAATACACACATTATTTTTTCTACAAGCGCAGCTCTTAAAAAAAAAAATGATCGACACTTCATTCAAATAGGCACATAACATTACTTATGAGAAAATCACTCAATAGCAATCCGAAATGTATAAGCTATATAAATGTCCCATAAATCAAATCACTAACAAGAAAAAAGTTAAATAAAGTTCTTGAAAAAAAATTGCAATTGCCAGGAGCTGAACCCGGGACCTTCGTATGACAAGCCCAAGACGCTAGCCATTGCACCACCACAGATGCTCAGATGGACATGACAGTATCGTCTATACTTTCCATCATGCAAGTAGAGGTCCGTTTTAGACAAAAGCAGTTGAGGTGGAAAAATCATATGTATTACATGGGAGTAAAGTGCCTTTTCCTTCCTTGGATGTTTACTACATCCTGCGGGAGGAAAAGTGACACTTTCCTCCCTAGTAATACAAATAGCTATTTCTACGACCGTGCGTTTTTACCCACTTTCCCGCACTCATTTCAGTTTTGCACTAGTGCAGGATAGTGAAATATGTCAATTTATTGTTATTATATGTACATTTCATTGATTTTATTATTCAAACTAATACAGGTTTTAATATTTAATCTGGCCCAGACTATTTTTCTTGTTTTATACTTATTTAACTTATTATATCTGAGTTGCAGCTCGTGAGTCCCTCCATACGAATAAAAAATAATATCTCACAAAGTGTGCAGCATGTGCAGAGTATGAAAATACCTATTCAGGTATATAAAATATTGATGGTGCGTTTTTTCATTTCATTCCCATACGCAGAGATGTTTACAAAAATAATAGTCAATTAATTGTTTTATGAGGAGGGAGAATAGATCAATTTTTACCAACTATTCAATGAGGTATCACAAGTAGAGATTTCTATTGAAGGTATTGGAATGCAGGTGGCTGTAAATCAAGGGTTTGATGGAGGTTAGCTATAATGGGGCGAGGGGTGATAGAAAGGATTATTTCCTGAGTCAGTTCAACTTTCACATCCTAGTAACAGTTATGGCCAATTCGTAATGATTATACAATCTTATTCATGCGATGTAGCATTTGAAAGCATTCAAATTGTCACCCTGTATCTGGAAAACTATATACTTTTGGACAAGCAATCATATGAATCCTCATGTAGTTGATCAATACTCATACTTTATAAGAAAATTGTCAAATTCTAGCCGTTTTTTTTCTAATTTTAACGGATTGAGTGAAAATCAAAACGATTAGGGTATTGATTTTTATCTATTTCCATGAACATTGTCTTGTCATGCTGTAATGCAACACCCTTTGTGAGATATTATTTTTTATTTGTATGGGGGGACTCATATAATAAGTTCATTTCTAACATAGTTCAATTTCGACTTAGAGCACAAAAATACCTGTACCTCGAAAACTGGTCATAGGATCGATCTGTAAATTGGACTACGTAATGAGGATGCCACGATCTACAATATATCAAAATTTGAGCAAAATTAGCCGAAAGCCATTTTACGTACTAAATGTGCGGGGTCCTTTGTAATTTCTAATAAAATCATTTAAAATGCCAATTATCTCAAAACAATGAAATTGTAGATGCGACCTTTCATTTGAGTAGGGCAGTTTTCGTCCGGAGCAGAAGAAAACTTAGAGGTACGTAACCTGTGCAAGTCCACCACTGACCAACCGATAAGCTTTCGCCTGGCGAGATGAGTCACAATGAGAGAGCGAGACGCAGCTTCTGGCGCGTCTGGCGTCGAAAAGAGACGACTCTAGCCGTCGCGGAGAATATCCCAATGCGGCCCAATGAGATGGCGTCGCGACGGCGTTGCTATGGCGCCGGTAGGACGACTCTGATACAGACATGGAGGTGACGCGGATCTCGGGGACAATTTGCGGTTTCATTTCGATTTGTTTGTATTTTCGTTGACATGTTATTCCTTCCTGGGGGATTCTGATAGGAACTATATATGTAGATTTACCGTAGCGAAACCATTGTTCTTACTATTTACCTCATCATTGAACTCAGGGGAATTTCCACTTTTGTGGAAATCTAGTTTTATCACCCCAATCTTCAAATCAGGGGCTAAAGCAAACATCCGAAATTACAGACCGATCACAATTCTGAGTGCAATCCCAAAATTATTAGAGAGTCTGATCTGCGATCAAATAAAAATCCCATTAAACCAAGTTACTATACAAGAGCAGCATGGTTTTTGCCTGGGTAAATCAACAACTACAAATTTACTAACAATAACGCAATTTGTGTTGAGTGCCTTGGAACAGAAGCATCAAGTAGATGTAACTTACACTGACTTTTCCAAAGCATTCGACACAGTTAATCATACTGTCTTGCTTGAGAAATTAAAAGCGATTGGATTTTACGGAAACTTACTGAACTGGTTTGCAAGCTATCTTCGAGACAGAAATCAATATGTAAGAGTCAAGTGATGAGAACAAAAAGTATTTTACCCCTTCACCACACAAGTAATTTAATTCCTAGATGCGCATTTCGATAACAAAGTTACCTTCATCAGTAGGATTACTAAACTGTTTAGTAATCCTAAACTGGGGTAAAATACTTTTTGTTCTCATTGAGTGACACCACAGGCGTCCAATATCCCATTTTCGATAAGAGTCAAGTGTTTCACATCGGAGGAGATTTACGCCACTTCAGGAGTACCACAAGGAAGCCACCTAGGCCCCTTCTTGTTCAATATATTCATTAATGATATTGAAGGAATAATTAAACATTCAAAATTTTTGCTGTTTGCAGATGATCTTAAAATCTTTAGCCATGTTCAACAAACGAGATTGCGAGAATGTTCAAAAGGACCTCACTTCAATTGTCAAATGGTGCACTGAAAATTACATGGAGTTGAACGTAAACAAATGCAATGTTATGTCTTTTTATCGATCACTCGAACATTTTGAATTTGGATATAATATTGATGGTGAACCTCTAACAAGGGCAAACTTTGTTCGGGACCTCGGTGTTCTTTTTGATACCAAAATTGACTTCCATCTCCACTTTGAACAGGTTGTCAATAAGGCGACAAAAATGCTGGGCTTTGTGTGCAGGACCACTAGAGAATTCACTAATGTTCATTCCATAAAAACCCTTTATTATTCTTTGGTTAGATCAATATTGGAGTATTGTTCATGTGTATGGTCACCAACATATGAAATCCATATAAATAATTTAGAGAAAACTCAGAATAAATTTTTGAGACATTTAGCCTATAAACTAAATATACCTCTAATTGAAAACTCACTGAGAGAAGTCCGCACTACAACAAAAATAGAGAAACTGAGCATTCGTAGAGTTTATACAGACATTAGATTTCTGCATAAGGTTTTGAACTATAATGTTGATTGTCCACATCTCTTGTCTTTAATTGGCCTACATGTTCCATCTAGAGTAACTCGTAATACTCAGACTTTTGCAATTGATTTCCACAGATGCAATTATGGAAAACACTCACCATTATCCAGAATTATATCGAATGCTAATGAAATTCAAGTGGATCTTTTTAATATCTCCGAAATTAGCTTGAAACGAGGATTGCCGTCGCTTCTTAATTTTTGAAAACTGAAATATTCAATAATTAGTTTTTAGATTTAATTTTAATTATAAGTATTCATGTATCATATACCTTTGTAATAACATATTTATAAATTGGGTGCTACCCGTTAATAAATAAATAAATAAATAAATAAATAAATAAATATTATTTGGTCTACACAGGGTGACATGAAATACTGAATAGCCGAAAATAATCCGTTTCATTTAAAAAGGTGGATTGTTGAATATCTCCCAGCCTAGATCACTACCTGATTACTCTTTGAGAATGGTTTGTTTCCCTCTTTTCTGCAAACAAACACCGGCAATTATTCCAAAACGCAAAGGAAGCAATACCGATGATCCCTCAATGTTTAACCAATCGTATCATCCCAAGTTGCAAAAAAAAAATACTGAAAAAGTGTCGGCATATGGATGTGAAAACCAAGCTCGACGGGCCACTCTCGATGGGATCGCTAACAGTGGAACGTTTGATGATATTTCGGAGGAGCATCGTCTATGAAAATATCAATAAAACAGACAGATCGCCAACCTTTCTGCGATGTTCCAGAGAAGTGAGCGAACTTTTAAGCGAAGTATCACCAACGAGGCGAATGGCTCTTTTTTGGACAAAATCTAAAAGTTTCAATGTGTGCTTGGATGCTGCAATCTATATATCCATATATAATCCATATAACTCGTCCACCATATTAAAGCTGCCATATTTAAAATATTCATGATATTTGACCTCAAAAACCTCCACATTGCAATTTTGAATAGACTCAAACTAAAATCACAAATCTCATCCACCATCTTGGAGCCGCCATATTGAATTCATAAATTTTGACAAAAAAAATCATAATCTCCGACCGACCCCGAAAACCCCCACATACCAATTTAGAAATGAATCGGACCGTAATCCCAAAACTCGTCCACCATATTGGAGCCGCCATATTGAATTTATGAATTTGGACATGAACTTCATAATCTCCGACCCCGAAAACCCCAACATACCAATTTAGAATCGAATCGGACCACAATCACAAAACTCGTCCGCCATATTGGAGCCGCCATATTAAATTTTGACAAGAAATTCATAATCTACGACCACTAAAACTCGCATATACCAATTTAGAATCGAATCGTACCATAATCACAAAACTCGTCCGCCATATTGAATTTATTAATTTTGACAAGAAATTCCTAATCTCCGACCACGAAAACCCCCACTTACCAATTTAGAATCGAATCGGACCACAATCACAAAACTCGTCCACCGTATTGGAGCCGCCATATTGAATTTGTGAATTTTGACAACAAATTAATAATCTCCGACCATGAAAACCCCCACATACCAATTTAAAATCGAATCGGATCGTAATCACAAAACTCGTCCGCCATATTGGAGCCGCCATATTGAATTTATGAATTTTGTCATGAAATTCATAATCTCCAATCACGAAAACCCCCACATACCAATTTAGAATCGAATCGGACCACAATCACAAAACTCGTCCGCCATATTGGAGCCGCCATATTCACATCGACTTGAAATGTGCACTGTATACGTAAAATTTCATGCTCATTCCGAAAATGCATGATTTTTATATGCTCAGATATGACATTAAGCCGGAAAAGGGTGTTTAAGGTAAAAAATCCAATTTTCTAAGATTTTTTATTTTTAATTTTTCGAATTTCTAATTTTTGCTTTCGAACGTATTTTGACGTGCTGATTCCGAATCTTTGGACACAAATGTCGAAAATTCAACAGAAATATTTTTGGCGGGAAAAAAAATCTAAAAACTGATTAGAGCTGACCAATTCGAGAAAGGTTAGAGATAGACAAATTCTGCGAACGCCAATCGATTCAGAATGGCCGAATTAGTATGTATTGTATATTTTCAGTCAATCGAAAAAATTGAATATTACTCGTAAAAAATTGCAAGGGGTTCACCCCTAAAAATCATGAAAAATACCAAGTCGTAACATCGACTTGAAATTTGCGCTGTAAACGTAAAATTTCATGCTCATTCCGAAAAAGTATGATTTTCAAGTGCTCAGATATAAGATTTAGCCGAAAACGAGTGTTACAGGTAGAAAATCCAGTTTTCTGAGATTTTTTATTATTCATTTTTGAAATTTCAATTTCTGTTCCCGAACGTATTTTGACGTGCTGAATCCGAATATTTGAACGAACATGTCGAAAACTCATCAGAAATATTTTTGGCGGGAAAAAAACTATCTAAAAACTGATTTAGAGCTGACCAACTCGAGAAAGGTTAGAGATAGACAAATTCTGCGAACGCCAATCGATTCAGAATGGCTGAATTATATGTTTATTATATTTTGAGTCAATCGAAAA
Source organism: Chrysolina haemoptera (assembly GCA_958298965.1). Classification (NCBI taxonomy): domain Eukaryota; kingdom Metazoa; phylum Arthropoda; class Insecta; order Coleoptera; family Chrysomelidae; genus Chrysolina; species Chrysolina haemoptera. Next base: position 116,773 of record OY282590.1, on the reverse strand, counting down.
AAATTGAATATTACTCGAAAAACTTGCAAGGGGTTCACCCCTAAAAATCATGAAAAATACTAAGTCGTCACATCGACTTGAAATTTGCACTGTATACGTAAAATTTCATGCTCATTCCGAAAATGGATGATTTTTATATGCTCAGATATAAGATTTAGCCGGAAAAGGGTGTTTAAGGTAAATAATCCAATTTTCTAAGATTTTTTATTTTTCATTTTTCGAATTTCTAATTTTTGCTTTCGAACATATTTTGACGTGCTGATTCCGAATCTTTGGACAAAAATGTCGAAAATGCAACAGAAACATTTTTGGCGGGAAAAAAATAATCTAAAAACTGATTAGAGCTGACCAACTCGAGAAAAGTTAGAGATAGACAAATTCTGCGAACGCCAATCGATTTAGAATGGCCGAATTATATGTATTGTATATTTTGTGTCAATCGAAAAAAATTGAATATTACTCGAAAAACTTGCAAGGGGTTCACCCCTAAAAATTATGAAAAATACCAAGTCGTAACATCGACTTGAAATTTGCACTGTAAACGTAAAATTTTATGCTCATTCCGAAAATGTATGATTTTCATATGCTCAGATATAAGATTTAGCCGAAAACGAGTGTTACAGGTAGAAAATCCAGTTTTCTGAGATTTTTTATTATTCATTTTTGAAATTTCAATTTCTGTTCCCGAACGTATTTTGACGTGCTGAATCCGAATATTTGAACGAACATGTCGAAAACTCATCAGAAATATTTTTGGCGGGAAAAAAACTATCTAAAAACTGATTTAGAGCTGACCAACTCGAGAAAGGTTAGAGATAGACAAATTCTGCGAACGCCAATCGATTCAGAATGGCTGAATTATATGTTTATTATATTTTGAGTCAATCGAAAAAAATTGAATATTACTCGAAAAACTTGCAAGGGGTTCACCCCTAAAAATCATGAAAAATACTAAGTCGTCACATCGACTTGAAATTTGCACTGTATACGTAAAATTTCATGCTCATTCCGAAAATGGATGATTTTTATATGCTCAGATATAAGATTTAGCCGGAAAAGGGTGTTTAAGGTAAATAATCCAATTTTCTAAGATTTTTTATTTTTCATTTTTCGAATTTCTAATTTTTGCTTTCGAACATATTTTGACGTGCTGATTCCGAATCTTTGGACAAAAATGTCGAAAATGCAACAGAAACATTTTTGGCGGGAAAAAAATAATCTAAAAACTGATTAGAGCTGACCAACTCGAGAAAAGTTAGAGATAGACAAATTCTGCGAACGCCAATCGATTTAGAATGGCCGAATTATATGTATTGTATATTTTGTGTCAATCGAAAAAAATTGAATATTACTCGAAAAACTTGCAAGGGGTTCACCCCTAAAAATTATGAAAAATACCAAGTCGTAACATCGACTTGAAATTTGCACTGTAAACGTAAAATTTTATGCTCATTCCGAAAATGTATGATTTTCATATGCTCAGATATAAGATTTAGCCGAAAACGAGTGTTACAGGTAGAAAATCCAGTTTTCTGAGATTTTTTATTATTCATTTTTGAAATTTCAATTTCTGTTCCCGAACGTATTTTGACGTGCTGAATCCGAATATTTGAACGAACATGTCGAAAACTCATCAGAAATATTTTTGGCGGGAAAAAAACTATCTAAAAACTGATTTAGAGCTGACCAACTCGAGAAAGGTTAGAGATAGACAAATTCTGCGAACGCCAATCGATTCAGAATGGCTGAATTATATGTTTATTATATTTTGAGTCAATCGAAAAAAATTGAATATTACTCGAAAAACTTGCAAGGGGTTCACCCCTAAAAATCATGAAAAATACTAAGTCGTCACATCGACTTGAAATTTGCACTGTAAACGTAAAATTTTATGCTCATTCCGAAAATGTATGATTTTCATATGCTCAGATATAAGATTTAGCCGGAAAAGGGTGTTTAAGGTAAAAAATCTAATTTTCTAAGATTTTTTATTTTTCATTGTTCGAATTTCTAATTTTTGCTTTCAAACGTATTTTGACATGATTATTCCGCATCTTTGGACGAAAATGTCGAACAAACTTATACATAGTTGTGGAAAAAGCATAGTATTCAACACGCGTATAATGGCTATTACAACACTCACCTGCAGTAATAGCCATCATTATATGCTTGTTGAATAATATACTATTACTCGATGGAGTTTTTGATCTGATAATAATAAAAACGTTTGTTCATGAACCCTCAGTTTTGTCTGGAAATCACAATTTTGACCCAAATTCGCCGCGTCACTTCGGCATCATTACTTCGCAGAGGCAGTTAATTAGTATCTCTCTAATTACGCAGTCAAACCAGGTAAGTTCTTTGCCTCGTGCAGGTGACGGAGATAGACGGTAATGAATGCGGGTCCGGCTGATAACACCGCGCCGAACCAACCGAAAATACTACACCGAAAATAGGCGAAACATGAAAATAGAAGTATTGGTAGGTTCTCTTTTACCTATCCAACTATTTAACAGGTTTTGTTCAAGTACCTACTGTGGTCTGTTGTGTCCTGTCATGTTCTGTTCTGTTCAGTTCTGTTATGTGCACAAGCGTCTAGCCGTACCTATTCTACTTTTGATCCCGTAGTTCCGCATGCACACAACTCAAATTAAATTAATGTAATTGAATCAAGTGGGTCATTCAATGGCAGCGGGGCGGAGTGTTTAGATGACTAAACAAGACAAACTGAGTTGAAACTGCGTGAATTTGTTTTTTCGCTCGCAATTCTGCTTAGTGGGGGTCAGTCCGTTGCCAAAAAGTGTAATGATTTTATAACGTATGTTCTTTTGGGGTTTGATCATTATATTCATAACTGCCAGAGAGCATCACTGTTAATGTTATGAATTGTTCACAATTTACTTCTCATTAGGGTTGCTTCGAGGTACAAAATGTGAAGAAAATGGCGAAGCACAATGACATGAATTTTGGTTTCTCTCAAACCAGGGAGGAAACTCATACTTTTCCTCACTAGGGAGGAAATCGCTTTTCCTCTCCCTCATTTCAAGTAAGTTGTAAAAGATGAAACTCGTGAATCTATTATATAATCAAATTGTTTCCGTAATTTCTAGAATATCTTATATATCCTGTATTCTGGTAAAAATCAAACATGAATGTTACTGCTACTTTAGTTCTTTAATAGCTATTTGTGTATTTAGATCGCAAAGTAATTGATTGTCGCTCTACAAAAAGATTAATCTTTGGAGAACGCCAATGACACTTTGTGCTCGAAATACACACATTATTTTTTCCACAAGCGCAGCTCTTAGAAAAAAAAAATTATTGACACGTCATTCATATAGGCACATAACATTACTTATGAGAAAATCACTCAATAGCAATCCGAAATATATAAGCTATCTAAATGTCCAATAATTCAAATAACTAACGTGAAAAAAGTAAAATAATGTTCTTAAAAAAATGCCATTGCCAGGAGCTGATCCCGGGACCTTCGGATTACAAGCCTAAGACTTCAAAAACTTCAACTTCAAAAAGGCACGAGTATAATGATTCGAAAGTGTCCTCAATTTCGTCCGATTCACTTATAAGCGGAGAGACCGTTGTTCTTTTTTATGAGGAGGAAGGCACTGAATCGCATATTCAGTTATGTTATATATTTTTTCATTGTTATTATTGTATTTTTATTTATTTATTTAATATATATTTTAATTAAATATAAATAAAATAGTATAGGCAACAATAACAAGGACATGAAAATAGATAAATGAGATTTTAAAACTATCACTGGCCACAGGGTGGTTGTGAGGAGGGAGTTTTTAAAAATCTGACTGCCATCATGCAAGTATAGGTCCGTTTTAGACAAAAGCAGTTGAGATGAAATAAGTACCAGTCCATTCAATTTCACATTGTTGCATCGAATGGGTCTTGATGTGCATTCAATTCCGAAGTATAAATGGAATGTCACATTGGGCTAATTTCGAGTCACATTTTGCATCACATTTTGATGTCTCGAAATGACCAACGGGGCACCGAATAGATGTTCATGCGATAATAATGGAAGTCACATTGCGATTCACTGGTGTGATCTGAAACATGAATGTGAAGCCCACTACCATCTCTGAGACCATTCTGTGTTGATTGGGTGAGTATTTTCTGTTTTATGAAAATTATTCGATTAATTGCATTATTATGTACTAGGACGACTGCGATTATATCTGATCTCGGACCATACGCCCGCGATGATCGCCGCGCTACTATCGCAAAACTTACCTCAAACTTTCTTCGACGTGCCTAATTTCGTTGGACTAACGCGCCAAGCCCAGAAAGCAGGATGTCCTTTCAAATATCGCCCCTCGAGAGTCGCACCGCGTTTTTATCTCGCCTAATGTACGTGTTTTTATGCTGAATTCGTTGTTTCAACGTATTTTATGTGTTGGAGATAAACATAGTCGGGTTTTCATGCTGGAATGATTTTTAAACGAACAACTCGAAGAGATAGACTCATTATCAGCGAGCGGAGTAGCCAAGCAGATTAATTACGATTGTTGTTATTGAGATATCGGTGAGAAACATGTATTGTCGCAGAGCCGACCAAAATTATCCACAATATTTGCATTGAAATATCTAGAAATGTAACAGGGTTGATTATTGCCTCAAAAACGGACTATATAGAGATCGAAACAGTTTTGCTGAAACTTTCGCATATGAGGTGCCCCAAGGGGGGCACTAGGGGCCTGTTCCATTTGATTTATACATCGTCTCCCAGAATAAAAAGGACGCACTCCATCGATGGAGTCTTCATTTTATTATAAGACGAAAAGTTCTGATTAACTCCAAGACAAGCAATGAGGTAAGAGCTGGAATATACGGGGAGAGACAGAGGCAAGGCATTACTTCAAGCCTCGGTTCTCGAGCCTTTATATTTCAAGCCGAGGTAATGGCCTTTTCCGTTTGTACACGAGATAGATCATAAGGGGGGTCCTAGAACCCGACTTATAGTCATTCTCTCCGACAGTCAGGCGGTGATTAAGGCCCTGCGATCATGCAAGTTTTCTTCCATACTAGTTCGGAAGACGAAGATAACTGGAACTGCTAGAAAAAGCTAGGGATATAAGCATTGGAAGGCAGCCAACAGATTAGAGTACATTGGGTTCGAACTGTATCAAGGTTCTTCAACAGTTTACGTGGCAATTTAAAAAGTATGGTTTGGATTCTTGCTTTGCAATTGGTCTACGTCCTTGAAGAACATTTTTGTACCTGATATACATCATCATTAGTTTGATAACTATTCAACATTCTTATAAAAACGAGTTACTGTGCTTGTCATTTGTCACCTTGCATTCGTCATCTATCACTTGATATCTGTCATAACATATCATACGTCATCTGTCATCTATCACCTGTCCTCTGGCAGTTGTTTTTGGGGCTGTAAGGATAGGGTCTCCACTCGCAACAAAATAAATGCCAAACATTGTATTTGACAATTTTGACATCGTATCGACCAAATGTAATAGCATTGTTTTATGGAAACGATATGTGAATAATATTGTCACAGCGGCTTCCTTTGTCATTCAAAATCGATTTTACTAGATTTTGAGAGCATCAGCGTTAATGGATCTAACAGAATTCCTCCAATTCTGTACTTGGTATTTATTGTATACATAATTAATAGCAGAGGACCCATTACAGATCCCTGTGGTAGTTCATATTTTACTTTTCTTGACTGACGCGTTTATCGTTGTAGATCTGCCTCCATATATCTTTATGAACAGTTTGATGTTCTACATCGAACACAGTAGGTAATGTTCCACAACTTTCTCCTAGCTTCCGCAAGGTTCTCTTACGTTCAACACCAGGGTACCCTTTTGGTATCAAGAAAAAGACTCGTCCTTCAGAACCGTCACTCCAGTGGTTTTATCATTATTGTAGCAACGAGACTTGTAAGATAATGGTCTTTAATGTGGAAAGCACCCGTATGCTTCTGTCGAACACAAAAGTCGTTACAGCATGTGCTAAGAAACACCATTACTTAAGTTGCATCAACGACTTTTCGTTCAGGTGTAACGCGAGGGAGTTTTGATATAGTCTGGTTCGAAAGGCGAGGTTGGATCGGCTGTTAATTTATCAGTTGGGCGTACTTCTACTTCAGTTCATTTGAATAATAAATGACCAAAGATATTCATGATATACCCATTTTCTCTATATTGGAAAAAGCTGTAATACTCAAATTAAAATTCATAGGATGCTTATATACAACCTTCGCACTGTAATACTTTTGTCAATTTAGTTAATATTTATAGGATGATTAATTATAAAACTCGAACTTAAATCTGTTTTACTTCAATATTGGCAATATAACAAATACTAAAAATTCTCAATTGGCACAAGTACTGCTTTGAATATTTTGTATTTTTTTATTTTTCTCCACCTTATCCTTTTCCTTTGAATGATATTATTATTTTCCCACTATATGTGAAGAGTATTATAGTAATTTTCCTAACAAGTGCGGAAAGACACTTTCCGCATGAGTTAGGAACAATACTTTTTCTACAAGCGTAGGAAACAAATTCATTTTTTCAATTATTTATTCATGCAAATGGAAACAACTAACAAGAGTAACATTTTCTATCCACTAATTATTCGTAATATTTATTGTAAATGTACAATTTGATGCATTATGTAAATTTATAGCGGAAGCCAGCATATTTTTTGAAGATGGCTGATTTCCTGAAGAAGAAGGTAACTCGGGCAATACATTATCGAAAGAAATCGAATGTGCAGGCACAGGCATCAAATCGTCGCCGATCGATATAGACGTGGATGGTTCTAAAATGCACCCGGAAGACGATGTAGTGTTCAAATTGAGAATTTTGTTGGACATTTCTTTTTTTCGATTGGTGGAGTCTTCTAAATACCCCTCTGCAACTGAAGTCGATTTCCATCCTCCTAGGCGTTTGATATTAGTTATACCCACACCACAGTCAGCAAGTAAAGTGGCTGAGGAACGCCTGAAGCTGTGACCAGTGTAAAGCTCTGGATTTTGAAGGCGCAGATATACTGCTATTTCGGAGGGTATCTTTCCTATGGTATTGATTCCTACACATTGCACAGTACATTTTCCACTTTTGTAATACAAGAATAAACGACGGTGAGGAGTTTCTTTTGGACGTAAATGTACATAATTTCTGTATATACGTTCAAAAAATAACCATCATTTGCTTCTTCAGATATCACGAAGGATCTAGAGGAATGATTTTTGGAATCCTTGATATTAACAATTATCAGGTTTTCTTTGTCGTCTATGTCGTCAATCGTGAGTTTTGTCAGCTCTTCTCGTCTGCAAGCACCAGCTAATCAAAAAATTGCTACTAACTTAATCATGAGGTATTTCCTCGGGGGTAAAATTGCACAATATGGTCACCAAACCGATTTTGCTGAAAATTTCACAGAATGTTTAAAATACGATAAAATCACTGTATCAGTCGAAATTTCAGCGCGGAAAAGTATGTAATATACTTTTTTTTTTGAAAAATGTGTCATAGTGGTCACTTCACAAAAACACAAAAACATGCTTATGGATGGGAACGTCCTACGAATTTTACTTCCAAATTTAACTATTAGACACTAAATCTTACGAAAATAAAGAAAATCGTTGTTAAGAAGTTAAATACATAAATAATTTTTGAAACTCAATTCATTTGATTTGACAGAAGCAAGTAATTATATTTGACAACCGGGCCAGCTCACTGAACTCACTACAAATGAAAAATACACCGTTGCCAAATTTCACGAATTCATCTTTCTTCTGGTAATTTATGAATGCGAGCATCTGCTTTGCTTTCACTTTTCCATACTAATTACTAATTAGTAATCTAATTACCAGCAACTTGGATAGCTATTAGCTAGGTTAGTTAGGTTAGGTCGAGTTGTGTCCCTTCTTTTTAGGTTAAGAAATTGAGTCCATTCTGAGCAGCCCACGGGACAGGCAGAAACATGAGACACGCCGGATGAAATAATAATAGAAGAGCGACATCTCGCAATTCCGCGCGTGTGGAGGAATTCTAAATGTCGGCCGAGCGCGCTCGCTTCGCTCGCGTATTTCTGGCTATAGGCCTTCACCAAGGAATAAGGGTTGAACGTTTCTACATTAGGTAAATGAAAAAGGAAAATTAGGCCGACATTTCGCTTTGTTCTTTCTGTAGACCTTCATCAAGAAATAAGACGATTTATTCCATTCCGGTACCATTTTAGGAATAAATTCACATATGATATAGAAATAACGCAACATGAATGAAAAAAAACTGTCATGAATGACAGATAAATACTAGAATATATACCGGTACCGAAATAGAATAAATAACACACAGTCATTCTCTAAAATATTCCATGTGATACATGAACTGAATATTTCTGAAATCAAATGTCGCGAAATTAACTTCGTTAGAGAGCTGTCATTTGCTGATCAAATATATTTGCTGTCTATTTAATAATGAATTGTTTTTTATTTATTTATTAATTCTTGAGGGATATTTTACCCATAAATTGTTACAAATGTATGAATGAAAGTATTTTCAGCTCAACACAGAGTGCCTTTCAATCGAAAAATGTAATGAATACTTCTTCCATCGAATTGTATTTGTGTATTGAAGTATCGACACACTTTTCAAAAAAGTGAGTAATAAGTCTTTCCGCTCATAGATTTAAGTTGTTCTAGTGTTTTTATCATAATTTGAAGCATCTGTGGAAATTTCGTCAAAATCTGAGTTCTACCCATATTCCATACCTTTTCACATATTTTTTTGTTGTTAATATCTGAAAAATAACAGATTCTAGAATCACCGATACTGTAAAATCTGATCACAACATAATTTTTTTTTACTTAGTATGCAGAAATTCGAGAAGAACCGACAACGTCGCTTTGCACTCTTCCAAGTATTAGCTATATTTGACATTCGACGTTTTTATTAATGTCAATATGGATAATTTCTGAATTGAATATTTAAATAATTTTTTTAAAAATCATTATTTTGTCCAATTTTGTATGCGAATCGCTTCTGATATATGGTCCGAAATTAATGTTTTATTGTGTTCCAGTTTGTGTTGGAAATGTAATAGTAGTGAATAGTGCAATTAAATTGCTGATGTTTGTGCATTTGTACACTACCACTGAGCATTTTTTTCAAAAAAAAATATCTTCCAGGCATTTCCGCGGAAAAATTTCAATGAATTTATCGTTTTTAGTGTTTCTGGAATCATCTGTGAAATTTTCAGCAAAATCGGTTTGGTGACCATATTGTGCAATTTTTCCTGTTCGGCTTCCATGTTTTAGACATTTCTAGAAAATAAGCCAAGAATACTTCTTCTTTATTTGGTGTTTTCACTTTTTTATTGTTGCACCATTCAATAAAACTCGTGTATTGCTTCTCATACCTTTGTTTAGATTTCGTTGGCAATAACTCTAAGTTCGCATCTGTAGCTGCTTGCACGATTTCTTGTGGTTCTAAGTTCTTCATCAGATGAATAATCCATTGTGGCAATTTCACTGAATCGAAAATTTTATATAAGTAACGCTTTGTCTGTCACTGACAATTACAAACAAATTTGTGTATTGATCGGCATGACAACATCAATTGTTACCTACTCGTTATCAAATCAATCAAAGCCTATATATAGGGTGATTTTCATAACAATACATTTTTATTTATCAATATTTGTTAATTTTTTCAATAAATAGTGCAAAATGATGGATGATTTTGAACAAACTCACTTAGTATTGCAACAAAAAAGCTTGAACTTTCATATTTTGTCACCCACCACTTATATTTTACGAGGATATCATATAAATGTTTTTCCCGCACTAGTGTGGGAAAACTTTTCCCGCACAACTGTGGGAAAATGACACTTTCCAACTGAATTGCGTGCGGGTAGAGGGTGAATCACGCACGCTTGTAGGAAAAATATTTTTCATGATAATAAATTTTATTATTAGAACGTGAAATAAAATACATTGCGTCGAGATACAGAGACAAAGTTTAGTTAGATTGATGAAGTTCACTTCTGAAGAAATTGACACCACTGTAGATTTCTTCCCTGCAGTCTGCAGTCGATATTATTACATATCTGCTGATGAAAACTGCTGAGAAAATGATTTCCCAAAATTAGATGAATTTCATAAAAAATTGAGCTTTTGGGAAAGCATTCCACAATAGGAAGATATTTAGAGCAAATGTTGTGTTTATTTGTCCCCCCATCGAATGTTTGACAACTGTCAAATTACGTCACTGACAGTGCTCTATTGTATGAAATGTAAGAACTCTAATATAGTTTATGTCCACAAATTTGGTTTCTTGAAAACATCTCTTTCATCGAACCCGACTATAAGTGAGAAAACTCTTGGCGGACAGTCTCGAGATAGGCGCGTGCCGTCTGCTTAAAAAACAGAACATCTGCTCCTCGTCGCTCGCTGCCTTGATCGTGGATTCATCTTGAGCATCAGCTGTTCTCGGGTCCACATATGTTGCAGTCCTATATTATCATCGAGGAGCGTACATACAAGTAATAATTTCCTCTTCTAACTCACTTTCGGCCTTATACCGTGACCGCCGCATGGAAAACTTTTTCATTGGACTTTTATTTTTTCAGAAAATACAGGCTGTTCCACTTTTTAAGTGTTAACATTGTTATCACGGTGATGAGAATGTGTTGTGTGTCCGGATTCAAAGAACCTTAGGATTGGGATTGGGTCAAAACTAGTTTTTTTTTCTTCAATATACAGCCTATTCCAAATTAAGTGGGCACCATTGCCAATTCTGATATTATATTATTGTCGCTACGAATTCGCTCAAATGAGCAAAATAGTAGCATTTTTCATAACCATCTCGATTCTGAAGACAAAAAAAATGACAGTCGCGTTCTCAAAATATTCAAAGGAGAACACCCTATGTTTCATCATGTATTTTGAATCATGATCACATTCTCAAATCGCTTGCACTTTCCTCCCTAGTAATACAAATAGCTATATTTCCTATCAATAGTTTTTTTTCAAATGTGGAATTCAGCTCAGTTTATGATCTGAGGTTGATATATTGTGTGCATACTATTAGGATTTACAGTATCTATGAATGAGGTTATCCCAAATTATGAATAAGGTTGTTACTTAACTCTGGGAGAGGAGAGAGCTCAGTTCTGTACAAATATCTGAATATAGCGGTACTTAGTAAACTGACGAGTGTTTATTTATTCTTCCCCATTGGTACAGCCCTTATTCCCAAGTTGTGAACTCTAGTGAGGATTACAAGGAATAGCGAACACTACAGTTATTCCAAGATATTTCTCTTCATTTGAGAGTCCCATAGATAGAAACAGAGTATATTATGTTGGAAAATTCAATCGATTTTTATAGAATATTAAAATAGAATGACAGACGTAAAAGAAAAAGAAAATCACAGACAATTCAGGTCAGATTAGGTATTCAACCTTTTCATTTGAACCACATCAGATTGTGCTAATCTTCATTGTGGAAACAAATCAATGCTTGAATCGGTGCATCTCATTTTATATTCAATGTGAATGCCATTATACAAATGACACATGATAATGGTGCACCAATAAAAATGTTATAAACGGGCAGAAGTCAAATCACTTTGAAAAGGGAAACAATCTCCATGAAAATTGAAAAATGAAAAATGTGATTTATATCAAACAGAAAACAACTACTTCCCCGGCACAAGCCACGCTAGACATTGAACTACATCTGATAGATATTGTGAAAAGACTAACTGAAGAGAAAAGAAAAAATCTGAAAGTGAAATTTCGCATTTTTATTCAGATAGTTGATTTTTTTAAAACAAGTCAAAAATATAATATTTATCTCAAAAAAGGTCATCGCAAAGGTGTTTGAAAGCATTACATTTTATTGTTTTTTGAAGGAAAAATTATACTTTTAACAATTTTATTTCAAATTGTTGACTGAAGACAAGTGACAAGGGGTCTGTATACAGTATGGTGCAAATGAATGGAATAAATTCATTATTTTGTAATAAGGCGACGCTACAGAAAAATCCTGATACCCGTCGATTTTTATTATCAAACGCGCATTCTGTCAAATATTTTTGATACGCATGACGTCATTGGTGTGAGCGTGATGACGTCATCGATGATTTTTTTAAATGGAAATGTGGGTCATGTGATAAGTCATTGGAAAGGTCTTCCAATCAGCTATCCAATCATATTCATGATTTCAAGTAATTTGGGTTTTTATTCTAACAAACAATTGTAGTAATAAAAGAAAATTCCCATTCAATGAATACAAACTTCAAAGCAAATGTTCAAACTGCCGACCATCTGCTATAAGACAGTGGGATAGACGAGCAGTAAATTCTTCTCGAACTCTGCCAATAACGTCCTGAGTGATTCGTCCCATCTCGATGCGTATACGGTCTTTGAGATCACGGATATTGTGTGGTCTATTTTGGTACACTTTACTTTTCAAGTATCCCCATGAAAAGAAATCCAGAGGTGTTAGATCTGGCGACCTAGGTGGCCATTCAATTGCTCCTCTTCTTCCTATCCACCGATCTGGAAAGACGTTGTTCAAGTAGCGTCTCACCACGACAGCATAGTGTGGCGGCGCACCATCTTGCTGCAGCCACAAATCAGTTCTGTTTGGGAACAGCCGATTCAGTTCGGGTAGCAAGAAGTTTTGCAGAAATTCTAAATATCGAGGACCTGTCAAGGACTCATCGAAGAAATATGGTCCTATTATCATATTCTCTATAATTCCCGCCCAAACATTCAATTTTTCTGGATATTGAGTATGATATTCCTGCATCCAATGTGGATTTTCAGTAGCCCAATACCGACACGTCTGACGATTGACATGACCGTTTAGGAGAAATGTAGCTTCATCAGAAAAAAGAACTTTTCGGAAAAACATCGGATCTGTGTTATTTTTCTCCATCATAATTTCGCAAAATTCAATTCTTCTATCAAAGTCGTCTTCCAGAAGCTCCTGAACTAAACTAACTTTGTAGGGATGCCACTTCTCCTTTTTTAGCGTTCTAAGAACTGTTGAATGGTCAATGTCATTATCTAATGCTACTTGCCTTGAACTGGTATGGGGATTATCTTGAAAAGCTAGTAAAACATCTAGTTTCTTGTCATCTGGAATTTGTTTCTTACTACCTTTGGGTAGGTCTTTCACATGACCCGTTTCTCTGAATTTCTTTTCAATTTTGCTTACCGTGGATTGTGAAATTGGTTCTCGGTTGGGATATTTATTATTGAACAGAGTACAAACTTCTTTTTGCGTTCGTGTTTTGTCTTCACAACCAATCATTATAAGAATTTCGATTCTTTCTGTGTCAGTGAGCTTCATATTGATAATTTTTGAATATTTCTACTGTTATAACCATTAACATTCGACAAGCCGATTGAGTTTAATTCGAATGTAGCAGTTTCGATGAGACCCACATTTGTGAACCGGCAAAAAATCAAGTAAGAAGCTATCATTTCGTTCCCAGGGACGGCCTTTTCAAAATTAGATCTTGGTTACTTACAGAGATTCAAAAATCATTAATTGGACACAGAATTTAATAATTTTGTAATGAGTGATCTATAATTTCAAAATCAATTTTTTTCTGCATACAACAACCATTAGACAAATTTTTCGATATGGTTGGATAGGTAAATGAAACACCTTTCCAATGACATATCACATGACCCACATGTCCATTTAAAAAAATCATCGATGACGTCATCACGCTCACACCAATGACGTCATGCTTATCAAAAATATTTGACAGAATGCGCGTTCGATAATAAAAATCGACGGGTATCAGGATTTTTCTGTAGGGTCGCCTTATTACAAAATAATGAATTTATTCCATTCATTTGCACCATACTGTATGTGCAGCCGGTTGGTTGAAAACTCAGAAACCGCTACTTACCAATCTGAAATGTTCGGCGATATACGGACCATACCCCAACTGTTGTTTGTCATACGTGTCAGTAGAGTAAAAAAAATCACAACGAATTTAATAGTATACGTAATACTTTTCAACATTTTAAAATTATTTTTTTTATGACGAGTGAACAAAATTCAAAAAAGTAGACATGCTGTATAGACAATTGAATATTCTTCCAAAAAAAGGTACCACCTGACGCCCTATTTCATTTAAGAAATTGGTGGGTGTCTATCACTTTGGGGGAAGTGAAGGAGGGGCAATTTTTTTGGCACATAGTGTCTTTTCGAAAATATAAATCGACCTGTTTCATGGTTTTTCTTGAAAATGGCTGATAACGTGTAAAATCCATTACTTTAGTACCTGATTGTATATTATGAAATAATATTTAAACATACGAGACATATAACACAACATAAACTAGGAACTACCAAAAATTTAGCCAATTTGATCGAAAGCTATCTTTAATATCATCTGTGCGGGGCTCTTTCAAAGTTTTCTCACTAAAAAACTTGGTACTTTTACAATTCTGTTGTCAAATGAAAGTGTGTCGTAATCATACCACATTGAAAACATATAAAATATGAACTCCACTAGAAATTATTTAATGTTCAGGTAATATCGTGGGAACCACAGCGAATAGGACAGAAATTGGTTGTGTTTGAATTTTTGGATGTTTTCAGCTCCGAAGAATATTAATTATCAATTATTCTCATGGCCTATCAGGACTTGTCAACTCGTTGAAAAAAAAAGTCGCCCTACATCCTGCGGAAACTTATGAAACGAACGGGGTTTTATCTTGATCCTGTCAACAGGCGGAGAGCATAAAAAAATCAATTTACCTCCATCCTCATACATTCGTTGTCATTTGAATTAAATATTTCGAAAGCGAAATTCGAAATTAACATTATTAAAAGACGCACAAACGAAAAACAAAGGAAGGTGCGATACCATCGACCGCGTTGGACGTTTCGGCAGCTTTTTCCCCTGATTATTGAAAGTAGATGAGAATCTCGGGTCAAAAGATTAAAGATCAGGTAGCATCTAGTTTTGTTTGTTCGATATGATATGGAATTCATTATCATTTATAATGGTGTGGACTGTTTAAGAAACAATGGAGTTGTTAATGCGATACTGTTTGTCATCAAGTTTATTATCCAGTTTTAGAACGAAATGCACCAGGACTCTGGCCTGATGCATTTGAGGACATGAATATTTATGAGAGATGGGAATTGATGGGTTATTGTGTGGACAAGAAGAGGTGATCATTTCGCACAATTCAACTTCATTGTAGATACCTGGCGGTCTGTTTTAGTAAAATACGTTAGCTTCATGTTTGAAGTCGGTTATCAATTCTACTCGACATGTCTAGGGTGGGGGGGGCAAAAGGGGATTAGTCCAAATTTGATCAAAATGAGTTAACTAGGTACGCCCATTGACAAACAAGGTTGTTTACTCTCATATGGCCACATTGATATAGCTCCATCTACACGGTAACATGAGAAATAATTTGGTAATTTGGTAACTTGCAATTTCAGACAGTTCCGCATGGTATAAGTCCACTTATCGATCTATCGACTTGTACGGGCTTGTATCATATTAATCACGTACATCTGATTGAAAATAGAAGGTTTCATCTGCTGTATTATATATTCGACTTTTTTGTCTGTTAATTTTTTTTCTTCAAATTCTCAGTATATACTAATTCGGCCATTCTGAATCGATTAGAGTTCGCAGAATTTGTTTATCTCTAATCGTTCTCGAGTTGGTCAGCTCTAAATCAGTTTTTAGTTGTTTTTTTTGCCGCCAAAAATATTTCTGTTGTGTTTTCGACATTATTGTTAAAAGATTCAGAATCAGCACATCAAAATACAATCGAGGATGAAAATTTGAAATTCGAAAAATGAAAAATAAAAAATCTCAGAAAATTGGATTTTTTATCATAAACACTCTTTTCCGGCTAAACCTTATATGAAAACATGAAAATCATAAATATTCGGAACAAGCATGAAATTTTACATATAAATTGCAAATTTCAAGTCGATGTGACAACTTAGTATTTTTCATGATTTTTAGGGGTAAACCCCTTACAACTTTTTTCGGGTAAATTTCAATTTTTTTCATTGACTCGAAATTCACATTACATACTAATTAGACCATTCTGAATCGATTGGCCTTCGCAGAATTTGTCTATCTCTAACCGTTCTCGAGTTGGTCAGCTCTAAATCAGTTTTTAGATGGTTTTTTGCCGCCAAAAATATTTCTGATGAGTTTTCGACATTTTCGTCCAAAGTTTCGGAATCAGCACGTCAAAATACGTTCGAAAGCAAAATTTTGAAATTCGAAATATGAAAAATAAAAAATCTCAGAAAAGTGGATTTTTTACCTTAAACACTCTTTTCCAGCTAAATCTTATATCTGAGCATATACAAATTAAGCATTTTCGGAATGAGCATGAAATTTTACGTATAAAGTGCAAATTTCAAGTCGATGTGACGACTTAGTATTTTTCATGATTTTTAGGGGTAAAAAACCCCTTACAACTTTTTTCGGGTAAATTTCAATTTTTTTCATTGACTCGAAATTTACAATACATACTAATTCAACCATTCTGAATCGATTGGCGTTCGCAGAATTTGTCTATCTCTAACCGTTCTCGAGTTGGTCAGCTCTAAATCAGTTTTTAGTTGTTTTTTTTGCCGCCAAAAATATTTCTGTTGTGTTTTCGACATTATTGTTAAAAGATTCAGAATCAGCACATCAAAATACAATCGAGGATGAAAATTTGAAATTCGAAAAATGAAAAATAAAAAATCTCAGAAAATTGGATTTTTTATCATAAACACTCTTTTCCGGCTAAACCTTATATGAAAACATGAAAATCATAAATATTCGGAACAAGCATGAAATTTTACATATAAATTGCAAATTTCAAGTCGATGTGACAACTTAGTATTTTTCATGATTTTTAGGGGTAAACCCTTTACAACTTTTTTCGGGTAAATTTCAATTTTTTTCATTGACTCGAAATTCACATTACATACTAATTAGACCATTCTGAATCGATTGGCCTTCGCAGAATTTGTCTATCTCTAACCGTTCTCGAGTTGGTCAGCTCTAAATCAGTTTTTAGATGGTTTTTTGCCGCCAAAAATATTTCTGATGAGTTTTCGACATTTTCGTCCAAAGTTTCGGAATCAGCACGTCAAAATACGTTCGAAAGCAAAATTTTGAAATTCGAAATATGAAAAATAAAAAATCTCAGAAAAGTGGATTTTTTACCTTAAACACTCTTTTCCAGCTAAATCTTATATCTGAGCATATACAAATTAAGCATTTTCGGAATGAGCATGAAATTTTACGTATAAAGTGCAAATTTCAAGTCGATGTGACGACTTAGTATTTTTCATGATTTTTAGGGGTAAAAAACCCCTTACAACTTTTTTCGGGTAAATTTCAATTTTTTTCATTGACTCGAAATTTACAATACATACTAATTCAACCATTCTGAATCGATTGGCGTTCGCAGAATTCGTCTATCTCTGACCGTTCTCGAGTTGATCAGCTCTAAATCAGTTTTTAGATGTTTTTTTTGCCGCAAAAAATATTTCTGATGAGTTTTCGAAATTTTCGTTCAAAGTTTCGGAATCAGCACGTCAAAATACGTTCGAAAGCAAAATTTTGAAATTCGAAATATGAAAAATAAAAAATCTCAGAAAAGTGGATTTTTTACCTTAAACACTCTTTTCCAGCTAAATCTTATATCTGAGCATATACAAATTAAGCATTTTCGGAATGAGCATGAAATTTTACGTATAAAGTGCAAATTTCAAGTCGATGTGACGACTTAGTATTTTTCATGATTTTTAGGGGTAAAAAACCCCTTACAACTTTTTTCGGGTAAATTTCAATTTTTTTCATTGACTCGAAATTTACAATACATACTAATTCAACCATTCTGAATCGATTGGCGTTCGCAGAATTTGTCTATCTCTAACCGTTCTCGAGTTGGTCAGCTCTAAATCAGTTTTTAGTTGTTTTTTTTGCCGCCAAAAATATTTCTGTTGTGTTTTCGACATTATTGTTAAAAGATTCAGAATCAGCACATCAAAATACAATCGAGGATGAAAATTTGAAATTCGAAAAATGAAAAATAAAAAATCTCAGAAAATTGGATTTTTTATCATAAACACTCTTTTCCGGCTAAACCTTATATGAAAACATGAAAATCATAAATATTCGGAACAAGCATGAAATTTTACATATAAATTGCAAATTTCAAGTCGATGTGACAACTTAGTATTTTTCATGATTTTTAGGGGTAAACCCTTTACAACTTTTTTCGGGTAAATTTCAATTTTTTTCATTGACTCGAAATTCACATTACATACTAATTAGACCATTCTGAATCGATTGGCCTTCGCAGAATTTGTCTATCTCTAACCGTTCTCGAGTTGGTCAGCTCTAAATCAGTTTTTAGATGGTTTTTTGCCGCCAAAAATATTTCTGATGAGTTTTCGACATTTTCGTCCAAAGTTTCGGAATCAGCACGTCAAAATACGTTCGAAAGCAAAATTTTGAAATTCGAAATATGAAAAATAAAAAATCTCAGAAAAGTGGATTTTTTACCTTAAACACTCTTTTCCAGCTAAATCTTATATCTGAGCATATACAAATTAAGCATTTTCGGAATGAGCATGAAATTTTACGTATAAAGTGCAAATTTCAAGTCGATGTGACGACTTAGTATTTTTCATGATTTTTAGGGGTAAAAAACCCCTTACAACTTTTTTCGGGTAAATTTCAATTTTTTTCATTGACTCGAAATTTACAATACATACTAATTCAACCATTCTGAATCGATTGGCGTTCGCAGAATTCGTCTATCTCTGACCGTTCTCGAGTTGGTCAGCTCTAAATCAGTTTTTAGATGGTTTTTTGCCGCCAAAAATATTTCTGATGAGTTTTCGACATTTTCGTCTAATGATTCGGAATCAGCACGTCAAAATAGGTTCGAAAGCAAAAATTTGAAATTCGAAAAATGAAAAATAAAAAATTTCAGAAAATTGGATTTTTTACCTTAAACACACTTTTCAGGCTAAATCTTATATCTGAGCATATAAAAATCATACATTTTCGGAATGAGCATGAAATTTGACGTATAAAGTGCAAATTTCAAGTCGATGTGACGACTAAGTATTTTTCATGATTTTTAGGGGTAAACCCCTTACAACTTTTTTCGGGTAAATTTCAATTTTTTTCATTGACTCGAAATTCACATTACATACTAATTACACCATTCTGAATCGATTGGCATTCGCAGAATTTGTCTATATCTAACCGTTCTCGAGTTGGTCAGCTCTAAATCAGTTTTTAGATGGTTTTTTTCCGCCAAAAATATTTCTGATGAGTTTTCGACATTTTCGTCTAATGATTCGGAATCAGCACGTCAAAATAGGTTCGAAAGCAAAAATTTGAAATTCGAAAAATGAAAAATAAAAAATTTCAGAAAATTGGATTTTTTACCTTAAACACACTTTTCAGGCTAAATCTTATATCTGAGCATATAAAAATCATACATTTTCGGAATGAGCATGAAATTTGACGTATAAAGTGCAAATTTCAAGTCGATGTGACGACTAAGTATTTTTCATGATTTTTAGGGGTAAACCCCTTACAACTTTTTTCGGGTAAATTTCAATTTTTTTCATTGACTCGAAATTCACATTACATACTAATTACACCATTCTGAATCGATTGGCATTCGCAGATTTGTCTATCTCTAACCGTTCTCGAGTTGGTCAGCTCTAAATCAGTTTTTAGATGTTTTTTTGCCGCCAAAAATATTTCTGATGAGTTTTAGACATTTCGTCCAAAGATTCGGAATCAGCACGTCAAAATACGTTCGAAAGCAAAATTTTGAAATTCGAAAGATGAAAAATAAAAAATCTCAGAAAAGTGGATTTTTTACCTTAAACACTCTTTTCCAGCTAAATCTTATATCTGAGCATATACAAATTATATATTTTCGGAATGAGCATGAAATTTGACGTATAAAGTGCAAATTTCAAGTCGATGTGACGACTTAGTATTTTTCATGGTTTTTAGGGGTAAAAAACTCCTTACAACTTTTTTCGGGTAAATTTCAATTTTTTTTCATTGACTCGAAATTCACAATACATACTAATTGGACCATTCTGAATCGATTGGCGTTCGCAGAATTTGTCTATCTCTAACCGTTCTCGAGTTGGTCAGCTTTAAATCAGTTTTTAGTGGTTTTTTGCCGCCAAAAATATTTCTGATGAGTTTTCGACATTTTCGTCCAAAGATTCGGAATCAGCACGTCAAAATAGGTTCGAAATCAAAAATTTGAAATTCGAAAAATGAAAAAAAAAAAATTTCAGAAAATTGGATTTTTTACCTTAAACACACTTTTCCGGCTAAATCTTATATCTGAGCATATAAAAATCATACATTTTCGGAATGAGCATGAAATTTGACGTATAAAGTGCAAATTTCAAGTCGATGTGACGACTTAGTATTTTTCATGATTTTTAGGGGTAAATTTCAATTTTTTTCATTGACTCGAAATTCACAATACATACTAATTAGACCATTCTGAATCGATTGGCGATCGCAGAATTTGTCTATCTCTAACCGTTCTCGAGTTGGTCAGCTCTAAATCAGTTTTTAGTGGTTTTTTGCCGCCAAAAATATTTCTGATGAGTTTTCGACATTTTCGTCCAAAGATTCGGAATCAGCACGTCAAAATAGGTTCGAAAGCAAAAATTTGAAATTCGAAAAATGAAAAATAAAAAATTTCAGAAAATTGGATTTTTTACCTTAAACACACTTTTCCGTCTAAATCTTATATCTGAGCATATAAAAATCATACATTTTCGGAACAAGCATGAAATTTTACATATAAAGTGCAAATTTCAAGTCGATGGGACGACTTAGTATTTTTCATGATTTTTAGGGGTAAACCCCTTACAACTTTTTTCGGGTAAATTTAATTTTTTTTTGATCGACTCGAAATTTCCATTACATACTAATTTGACCATTCTGAATCGATTGGTGTTCGCAGAATTTGTCTATCTCTAACCGTTCTCGAGTTGGTCAGCTCTAAATCAGTTTTTAGTGGTTTTTTGCCGCCAAAAATATTTCTGATGAGTTTTCGACATTTTCGTCTAAAGATTCGGAATCAGCACGTCAAAATAGGTTCGAAAGCAAAAATTTGAAATTCGAAAAATGAAAAATAAAAAATTTCAGAAAATTGGATTTTTTACCTTAAACACACTTTTCCGTCTAAATCTTATATCTGAGCATATAAAAATCATACATTTTCGGAACAAGCATGAAATTTTACATATAAAGTGCAAATTTCAAGTCGATGGGACGACTTAGTATTTTTCATGATTTTTACCCCTTACAACTTTTTTCGGGTAAATTTAATTTTTTTTTTATCGACTCGAAATTTCCATTACATACTAATTTGACCATTCTGAATCGATTGGCGTTCGCAGAATTTGTCTATCTCTAACCGTTCTCGAGTTGGTCAGCTCTAAATCAGTTTTTAGATGGTTTTTTGCCGCCAAAAATATTTCTGATGAGTTTTCGACATTTTCGACTAAAGATTCGGAATCAGCACGTCAAAATACGTTCGAAAGCAAACATTTGAAATTCGAAAAATGAAAAATAAAAAATCTCAGAAAATTGGATTTTTTACCATAAACACTCTTTTCCGGCTAAATCTTATATGAACACATGAAAATCATACATATGCGGAACAAGCATGAAATTTTACATATAAAGTGCAAATTTCAAGTCGATGTGACGACTTAGTATTTTTCCTACGAGCGTGCGGAAAAGTTACTTTTCCGCACGATTTTTCGTTTTGAAAGTTGTACTTTTCCGTACGATTTAAAATCGTTCGGAAAAGTTACTTTTCCGCACGATTTTTACTTTTCCGTACGATTTTTACTTTTCCGCACGATTTTTGTATTTTTGAAAATGATGATATTTAGGACTAACTAAATGATCTATGTAACTATTCTGTCTTATTAGTCATTTTGTAGCATTATTATAAAAACTTGTTTATTAAAAACCTTGTTTTTTCATAAATAAGATGGACAAAAACACTCGTAGGAAAAATATTGTACCTAACTCTTACGGAAAATGTCTTTTCCGCCCTTAATGGCTTGCCCGAACTCCGCTCCGCGTCGTTCGTGCAACTGCCATCGCGTGCGGAAAAGTACTACTTTCCGCACTTGTTAGGTAAATAACTATTTCATGATTTTTTCTTAATTATCTCTAGTTTTCATTGAAAATTCGTTAAATAAATTAGATAGGGAGAATGTTATTAAAAAATATCACTTACAGACATCATTAATTTCATTGAAGCAAGATTCGATTCCCTCGCATTTAATCCCCAATAAATTTTGGTCGACGAAAATCTATTTCGCTTTACCAAGTTCATCAGGGAGTGGTATTTTTTGATAAACATGAAACATGAAACATGAAACATGAAACATGAAACATGAAACATGAAACATGAAACATGAAACATGAAACATGAAACATGAAACATGAAACATGAAACATGAAACATGAAACATGAAACATGAAACATGAAACATGAAACATGAAACATGAAACATGAAACATGAAACATGAAACATGAAACATGAAACATGAAACATTAAACATGAAACATGAAACATGAAACATGAAACATGAAACATTAAACATTAAACATTAAACATTAAACATTAAACATTAAACATTAAACATTAAACATTAAACATTAAACATTAAACATTAAACATTAAACATTAAACATTAAACATTAAACATTAAACATTAAACATTAAACATTAAACATTAAACATTAAACATTAAACATTAAACATTAAACATTAAACATTAAACATTAAACATTAAACATTAAACATTAAACATTAAACATTAAACATTAAACATTAAACATTAAACATTAAACATTAAACATTAAACATTAAACATTAAACATTAAACATTAAACATTAAACATTAAACATTAAACATTAAACATTAAACATTAAACATTAAACATTAAACATTAAACATTAAACATTAAACATTAAACATTAAACATTAAACATTAAACATTAAACATTAAACATTAAACATTAAACATTAAACATTAAACATTAAACATTAAACATTAAACATTAAACATTAAACATTAAACATGAAACATGAAACAATAACCATGAAACATGAAACATGAAACATGGAACATGAAACATGAAACTTGAAACATGAAACATGAAACATGAAACATGAAACATGAAACATGAAACATGAAACATGAAACATGAAACATGAAACGTGAAACGTGAAACGTAAAATGTGAAACGTAAAACGTGAAACATGAAACATGAAACGGTAAGAAACGAGAAACATGAAACGGGAAAAATGAAACGGGAAACATGAAGCGGAAACATGAAACGGAAAACATGAAATAAAAATGTTTTGTGCATCCATATCGATATACAGGACAACTTCTGTCGGTACCGCTAGTAGGGTTATAAATCTTTATGAGGCTAATAGAAATTATTTTATTCCGTTTTAAAAACGTGGTAGATATAAAACAATTACTTGTTTTTTTTTTTTTGTCACAGTCAAATCCACCTAGGCAATTCTGAGAAGCTCGTGTCTAATTGTCTTGCTAGTTAATCGTCCCATTAAGGAAATTGTTGGTTTAAAAGCGACGTAAAAATTAAATTTAATACTGAGAGCACCGACAACAATTCCAACTTATCACCCCGCCGACGATACACGTGTAAAAATTCGTATTCAATTCGAGGCATGTCATTTTCTTATCCGCTAGTTGGGTATTCTTATCATCTGCGAGTCCCCTTTTCATATTTTTGCATATTTTCTGATAAAAAGGAAGTTATAGGAAAAACACGACGCTCTTTATCAACTAATTATTCGAGAAAACATGTCGCTTTTATCTAGGATAGTTTTAATAATTCTCAGAGGTAATTTCAGTACAGCTTTTATGTCTAATGATATGGCGGATAGTTTTTCTGTTAAGCTCTCTATCTGATTGGAAATAATTGTCGCGAGAGAGATAGTAAACAAAAATTTTTACGACGCAAATTGTTATAATAAATGTATCTGTTTCATTGCATTGACTCGGCTGTTACTTGAGAATTCATTGAAAGTATAGGTAATGAAAATAACAAAAAGAAATTGCTTGATGAATACGATTTTTACGACATACAGGACAGCAATTTTGAAAGAAGCAACGAGCTTTGAATTCAGAACGTGAAACGAACGGATTTTTATATTTTTTTTTACCTACCCTCATTATTATTATATTGATCGGCGGAGCGGAGGTTCCATTGATTGGCCAGTTAGGTCTCCAGTTCTAACGCCAATAAAATTTTCTGCAACCCGTTGATTGGGAGGAAGTTAAACCACGAATTGTATTTATGCTATTCTGCTCTACCTTCCGGAAGGTCCTGCAAAATTTGGGATTTTCACTTTTTTGGCTGGAGTCGCTGACATTTGACTCACACGTGTGCAAAACTGTACTATCTACGTGTTATATCACTGCATTCATGTCTGTCTAAAGCGTTTGTCGTAAGTGCAAAAAGTATCACTCATACTAGCCTAAATTGCCCGATAAAACATATTCTAATATAATAAGTCCTATCTACGCACACAATAAATACTTATTTATGCAACAAGTGCAAAAAGTAGGTGTTTATTGCACTCGACGTGAAATTGTCCAACGAGACCATCAGGCCGAGTTGGACAATGAAACTTCATATGATAAAAGAAGTATGTTTCATCAGTTAAACAGAACGGTGAAGATCGCCCTCTCTTTTGCTCCTGTACTAAAAGTACAAAAAAGCTGAAAAATTAAAAAATATGCCTAACTGTCGCTTTTAAGCCGTAGACATTTGGTTTTTTCACTATAAAATCTTCGTTTTTCCCGCCACAGAAAAAATAGTGTATTATACATGGAAAAAATAAAAGATTTTAGTTCTTGGTTTTTTGTCTGACAACCTCGAGCTAAAATCTAATACTTTTTTCCCTTGTATAATAAATAACTATTTTTACCCGGCGGCGGCGAGTAGATTATTTTTCATCTTTTTTAAAACAGGACTAACACCCGAGTCGAATTCCAAAATGAATTATTATTATAAGTTTGTCTTTCATGATGTGAACTCTTTGAAGCACACTGTTTATGACTATAATAATAATAATATAATATTATCGTCTTTATTATTTCATAAAGTGAAATTAATATATTTAAGCTATCAAGCGAAGTAAAGGGCGAAGTTCATCGTCTGTAATGCTATGTATCACAGAAAATGTTCTTCTATTTAACCCTGATAGGAATTAATTTTTCATTATCAACGATTTTTCGCGAAGTAATTATTATCACACATTCCATATTTTCATATTGGCATTAAAGCGACGAAAAGTTCGTTGAAACGATATCGTTTATAATGTGGTGATAAATAATAATGGAAACACCATTATTATATTCTGTAATTGATTAACAGTAAGTTAGTAAACAAATATGAAGTATCCAGAACGACAATAATACTCCATTAAAGCTACTAGTTAGCTCTACTCCTCCGAGATCAGGAATGGAAGTACTTACCTCAAAGATACCAAATCCGAAATATTTTTGATTTTTAGTAGGGCCCAGACGAGAAAGAAGAGAAATATTTTGATGAATTTTAGCCGTCTTCTATATTTCTTCCGTTCAGATATGTTGTTCAGAAAGTGATCAGTTATCATCTGACCAAGCGGAAGGAAATTTGATCACTTTCTGAACAACATATTTCAACGGAAGGAATATAGAAGACGGCTAAAATGTACCAAAAATATTTTCCCTTGTTTTTCAGCTAGGCCCTACTATCTTCAATAACATTCTCCCTATCTAATTCATTTAATGAATTTTCATCTATCAGATGTAGTTCAAAGCATAGCGTGGTTTTAGCCGGAAAAGTAGTTGTTTTCTGTTAGATATTAAAAATAAATCACATTTTTCAATTTTCATGGAGAATGTCCCTCTTTTCAACATAAATAATTGTGTTTAAGACAACAGTAATTTATTCATTTTTGATTCTACATTTCTATAAATTTCCTTGATTAAGTCGATTTTTTTTTAATTTGTATGCTATAGGAACGTTACAATCTTACAAAAAAACATATCGACCGAGATCAAAACCGCCCACAACTCCAATTTCAACGGATTTTGATGTTTGCTATTTTGGTGAATTTGGTCTAATAATCTCGTTTCTTCTTAGCTTCTAAAAATGTATGTATTATCCTTATAGTGGTAACTAAGTATAGCTATTGCAATACCGGCAATATGTTTCTTGGCACTTCTAGTGGCACATCTTTCTCTGTGTCTTTCAATACCTCAGGCCCATGTAACCGAATTTTGTGTCCGTTAAAGGGCTGCAAACTTGGAAAAAACCAACCCGTCGTACTAAAAAATATTGAATTCAACCAAGGGTCACTCAGCGGGCTTCAATGTAATCCTTGCAAATAAAAATTAGTTCACATAGCTTGGCTATACCTGCCAACATTCACATATGGCCATCGGTCAGGCCATATCCTGGTCAGGTAGAAAATTAATTTTACACGTAAAAATCGACCAACATTGCCCACTGGTCCGCGGTCAGTCGCTAAAGGACTCCGACCCTTACGCTAGGGGTGCGTAAGGGCTCGCTGACAACCACCGGCCTACACACAACCCTTTGACCTGTTGCAATTTGACCCAATTTAAATATCCCTGGGATTACGCGCAAAGAGGTAGATCGCAAGGAGGTAAAGGAGACCCTTGTCCACTATTGTTTTTTAAGGAAAAGGACCACTGGTCATAATTTGATGGACCAGATGATGGTTTTGAATTGGGTCAACGGATTTTTTGGAAGTGGGTTTTGATTATTCGTGAGCTGTGGGACAGGGTATAGAATTTTGTTGCTGGTTCTATACTTTATTTCGGGGGTTTCATTTCCCATAAAAGTGATCTAGAAAAGTTCTCGGGCCGTTGGAAGGTAGACGGACGTTAAAAAATTGAAAAGGGACCATCGGAATATGTATTCGGTTCCAACGGACAAGGCAAGACAGGATTGGGAAATGCAAGTTCTAGAAAAATTGTCGTTAGTTTCTGATTCAAAGAAGCATATAAATCTGAATATTTCTAGGAAGAGTATTAAAAGTCGTAAATCTTGTAAATTGGAAAGTATGAAATTTTATGAAGAACAAATTAATAAAACAAAGCACTAAAGAATAGGTGCATGGTAAAAGAAATCAAAATAAGAATCAAATTATATTTGAGAGGAAACATGTGAATTCAAAGAGTTGAATTTCAAACGCTTTCAATTAATTTATCGGGAGCTTGAGTAACATTGTTGAAAATATCATTCCAATAAACGAATTTAATAATACCTAAAATTAATAGGATTCCAGAAAGTGAGAATGAACTTTTATTATTCAAAAACTATGCATGAACTGAAAAATATTGTTCAATCGTTGACAAATGTGACAAATGGAATCAATTGTACCACAACTAAAGTGACTTTTGAAATAATTAATTGGAAACATGTTTCTTACAACAATTCATCTTGGATAACTGGGATTTTCCCTGATGTACAGTAAATATCTACAGTGATCTCAATTCCAAAGGTTACAAATTACAAGTTGCAGCTGAAAACCGCCCAACAATCTTCAGGGTTTTCTTGAGATCAAATCGAAAGTGGACATTCATGATGAGTAAATCATAGGATTGATTTACTTGGAATCACGATGTTGCAGAGCTATTTCAAACTAGAGAACAACTCGTCACATACAATGACACTTATTCATATAGAGAACAGGTCAATTATAGAGTGCTTCGAGGATCGGTACTGGGACCGATATTATTCATATTAATCAAAAGTTAATTTTAGTTTTTTTTCCAGGGCCCCTTTCAGGATTTTCATGGAAGTATAAATTATGTTGAGATAAATCATTTGTCATTTCATTCAATTGTCACAATCTCAACTCTGGTTATAATAGAATTCATTGGATTCTTACTGACTCCCATGGAAAAAACAAATGAAATCAGATTTGGAGGTATGACTGGCAAATCAACGTAACCTGGTCTACCAGCTTTACAATCCGAATACGAATATCAAAAATAATTTCTGTTCCTTGTACTAAATCTATTTCTATAAATCTATATTAAACAATTTAACTAAAAAAATAATGTTGGCATTCGCACATTTCAAAAAAACTTTGGAAGAATTTCTTATCGTTCAAAATTATAATTTATTGAAATAATTCTTGTGATTGACAAATTATTTAAAAAAAAAATGTTGACATCAGGTTAACTAGGTTAATATTTTACATGACAAAATTAACCATTTTGAGAAATACAGTGTGAGATGATTCAGTACGTACTTAGTATTTGCAGCGGGAATATGCAAATTTTCATACCATATTTCAATTAATCTGATTTGCCTATGGAGTTATGGTGAGGAGAGAGGAAACAAATTTCAAATGGTTGATATCATCAATATACTATCGTTCTAGCAAATCAATTGTCGAATCGTACAGGGAGATGAGGAGAAAACGGGAAAACAAGTGAAAATTCTGATTGATAATTTTTTCTACCTTACTAATGAGATGATTATTTTCTTCTAATTTTGTTAATTTTGTTGAAAATTAGAGAGTTCATCGATGAATGAATTTAGACATGCTGATTTATTGAGTGAAAGTTTAGGATTCCTGGTTATTGAAACATTGACAGTTCCCAGATTTGAAATTAAACGTTTCCTCTGTGTCACCAAAAACAAACTCGGATACCCATGCACCAATCGTTAAGAGAATTCTCCCCCTCCCTTCACATACAGAGACAATTGCCTCTAAACTAAAGCTCAACCCTTTCGTCCCTATTGCTCTGAATAATTTGACAACTCCAACCTAGAAATCGGTCTTTTTCAAACACACACTCGCCAGCATGGTGCTGCCCCACTTCATATGCAAATTAGCCAAAGGGGTTGTAATTACCACGTCGCAGAATCCAGAGCTAGGGATGAGGGTTATTTCCAGCGACAGAGAATTCAGTCTTATCAAGACACTTCTGAGATACATACCAGAGCGATTTCAAGCGATAATATTTTTTGAGATCGATTTTTACATAACTTTGTGACACCCCGTAACCGTTTGTGATAGTATTCGTGATTTGTGATTTAGTTTTACGCCTCATTGTGAATCTAGCGTTTTAAGAGTATTTTTGATATAGATTATACATTAGGTAAATTTTCTACAAATAGTTTTGTAATTTTACGCATTATGTTTTTTATATAAAATTTTTATATTGGGTAAATTTTCTACAAATAGTTTTGTAATTTTACGCGATTTGTTTTTTAATAAAAATTTTTATATTGGGTAAATTCTTACAAATAGTTTTGCAATTTTACACGTTTTGTATTCAGTTCTTTACATACCAACATATTTTAGAATTATATTATAATTGTTGCCTTTTGATTTGTATATTTACGCGATATTGTGAATTCAGAGTTATAATTGTTATTCTTTTTAGATAAACTCTATTTTTATTTCATATTTTCGACAAATTTGATTTTTTACGCATTTTGTTCAACTACCTGTCAGATATTTTATATATTAATCTTTTTTCGAGTTTTTTATGATATTCTTCAATTTGTTTTGATATTTTAAGTAGATTCGTCAATCCAGAGCTTTTCCATATTTTTTTACACGAGTCTCTTGAAATTGTTTTGAAATTGTGATAATATTCGTGATAAGAATTGTTTCATTGTGAACACAGATAATTTAGAATCTTTTTCACACAAATCTGCTGTTATATTTTTGATATTGTTTATCATTGTGCGATTACTTCTGTAACTTAACGTATATTTAACTAGTGTTTTTTTCTATTGATATTTTATGAGATTATAGTAATTTAAGGCGATTTCTACCGTAACTTCACTAGTTGTTAGTGGACCTAGAGTCTTTATTGTGTTTTTAACATTATTTTTGTTTTGATATTGTGATAATTTTCTTCATTAATATCGCTGAATTTGTGAATTGACGAGTTATATTTTTTATATTTTGATAGTTCTTTTTTGCGTGTTATATTATACTTCCAAATCTTTTATTGATCTTTGTTAGGCATTTCCACAGAAATATTGTTAATTTAATCTTAATTTTTGTGACGTATTTACTAAATTAATCTAGTAGTAGTGGCGCACTCAAATGTTATTTCCGCGTCCGGCCAGCACAATCGAGAAGGAAACAAAAGATTCCTGACTTGTTTTTCTTCTCAATCTTATCAAGAGGCACGCGTCTACAGTAATGGCGTTCAGACAGTACCTGGAGATGATAAATCCGAACGGTGAGTCTTTTTATCTGTTTGGTAGTTGTTTTTTGATACCGGGAGAATGTTGCTTCTGTAGTCGTTTAGTGATGCTGATGTCAGGTTGTTATTGTATAGTTCGATTTATCGTCAACTAGACAGTAGCGTGCAACTTGATTTTAGGTAAATCTACGTGCCGGAAATTGTAATTTTTATCTTCCCACAGATAAACTTTTTTTGCACTTGTATGCTTATCCATGATAAATATACCAGGTGTCCACGGACGGTGGCTCCTAACTATTTTGTTTTTGAAAATATTGAAATGAAACTCGGATGATCTATATGATACATACAACTGCATTTTTGACAGGTGACTCAGCACCATTCTGTATATAACCATTAATCCCTTGTTAGGTTTTTTATTTTAAAATACATTTTTTAATTCGGAGGGCTATTGATACGTTCAAATTACTGATTCTAGTCCTAAAGTTTTGGGAAAATACACCTTCACAGTTACTTTGATACCGCACACTATTAGGTCTCAAACAAACTTTTGCCAACAAACTTAAAAATATTACGTTATATCTTTCCTTTTGAGATTAAAATAATTTATAAATTCATCGAGTAACTTGTGACCAACACAACTGAAATCCAAAAACTAATATCTCCTTGCATAAATAATATCATTAACATGTTTTTCAATCAATAACGTACACAATAGTTTCCTAATTTCTTTAATTTCTGCTGAAGCAATGTGTTTATTCAATACACCTTAATTATTTTGATTTATCAGTTGTATAGATCACATGTTACTCAATGCATTTGACTGTCATTTTAATCTCAAAAGAAGTTTCATTTTAAAGAAGATTGAGTAATTTTTTTAAGTTTTTTTTGGAAAAAGTTTGTTTGAATCCTAATCTAATTATTATGTGCGGTAATCGACATAATCGTAATAAAATGTTGACATTTGACAACATTATTCAATACAAATTCTAAAATTAAATTGTACATAACAGAAAATTTTCGACTGAAAACAGGCCATTACTTGAATCAATAGTATAGTGATGTATTGATTTGATCATATCCTTAGCCCTCTAGATTAAAAAGATTTGTCACAAAAAGTGACAAGTGACAAAAGGTTGTAGTCAGAATGTCAAATGGAGACAAAAGAAGTGAAAATTAACCTTTTGTCTCGTTTAAAAATCGAAAGTTCAAAACGGTTCCAGTGAGATCGGAAGTTGCATAAAACAGAGTCACTTGCCAAAAATGCAGTTTTTGATCGTATATACAAATCCTTCAAATCGTATTCCACTGACTGAAAAACCATATAAGTTATAGGAGCGAGCCGCTTTCCGTGTACACTCGGGGTAAACAAGAATTTTGTATCGCGTCTGGTAGTTTGTAAAATGCCACAAGTTTTTTTGTCTTCTATCTAAAAAATCGGCTTGGAAACAATGTTTTCTTTTGAAGTACTGTTTAGATGTCAAGGCTAAGCTTCGACATATTAGCTTGGTTTCAAAATGTACTCAAATGAAATCCATGGTATTTAATGTATTCAAAATTTTTTTTATATTTTTCGAAATTGGGCTTTGAAATATGCAACATAATTTCCATTGTCCGATATCGTTAATATGTAGAAGTAACAATTATTATTCTCTATATACCTTATCGCAGTTTAAACTAAAATACACAGCACGTCTTCTGATTATTATATTCATATTCCTTCTCATCTGTGCTAATTTTTCTCTGGAATTCGAAACAAAAGTTTAATCTAGTAACTAACGTATTATATTGTAATTAATGTATTATGTGTTGTTATGATGTTAATGATTTGTAATGAAGATTTAACTTAAGCTTAATATTCAATGATACGATACAGTTGGAAGTGACACATGGGGTTCGAGAAAAAACCATAAGCATAATTCAAACACCTACCCAACAAATCCCATTATAATAGCCATGCAGAAATGACCCATGTTGACCCTACGGAAGGGTTAAACTGACCCCTGGTCAGTAAGTGAGTAGTACCACGCGTCAGGGCATTAAAATGTGCTAAAAGTCAACCATGATATGGTCAGAGGTCACTAGACTGACCGGTCAGACCACTTGAATCAGTGGGAGATTGACGAAAGATAAGTCATGATTTAAAACAAGTGAAGTCGAGTTTTCCGGGAATTATGGTTTCATGGATCTTTTCGTGATGAATTAGATGTTGATGGTTCGTTTTTGACTATAAGACCTCACACAACTTTGCTTCCTTCAGGTACGTTTTGGAGTAATCTCTATAAAAAAAATTAAGTGACTTCCATAAGCCTAGCTGAATATATACACAATGAACATCGGCGGTTCTGAGATGGAACCCTGTGGTTCACCATGCTGTTTCAAAAACGTATTTTTTGTTGGGGATTCTACGAGAAATATTCAATTTATTTTTTAAATTGAAGACCAGATACAAGTATAAACAATGAACGTCCGTGGTCCTGAAATGGAACCCTGTTGTACACCATGCTGTTTTCATGCGGAATTTATAGCTAGAAGTTTATCTTTGATCACTAGTTCCCTTCGCAAATTTTTATTTGATTCATTTATATTTTGGAGTGAGGAAAATCTCTACGAAAAAGAATTGCGCTATTTTTTTAAATCAAGCCCCAGCTAGTAGGAGATTTGAGCCGGTTCTGGGCCTCCCCCCACCACTATGACGTCATCAGTGACCTTGACCTATGACCTATGACCTCGACCTATGACCTTGACCCATGACCTTGACCTTGACCTATGACCTTGACCTATGACCTCGACCTATGACCTCGACCTAGGACTTGACCTAGGACTTGGGCTTGCCCTTAGCCTTGACCATGATGTATATTGTTGGGAGGTGTTCAGGGTTTGTGTTTGTCCTAGAGATTGTGATGACTTGATTTTTTTTCATACACGGACAAGTACCTTTTGCCAAGTACTTAATATATTTTTCTTACCTCAATGTCTTTCATGTATACTTACTCTGCCATTGTGTATGATCTAATGTGTGGAGTACGCATAAAAATCTAAACCGAAGTATAGAGACGTCTGCACGCCACGGATATCCAGTCAGATATGTGAACTGGCGTCACACACCCATACACTGCGGTGACTCATCGACTACTCTCCGTCCTCTCTTCATTGATATGGTGGGGATGGTTCTGCTGTGACGTTGTATGAATAGTCGAAGCGGATAGAATTTGTTCACCCTCTCTCCCACTCATCGATATTACATATAAAGGAGGTGGGAATGATTGTGAAATCAGTATTTTGTTGAGTTTTGTGCTGAGAAGACGACATCGATAAAATGTATTCCTGTGGTTGTGGTAAATCGTTCACTCGTAGTGATAATCTCCGTCGGCATCAACTTCAAAGTTGCCAAGGTGGCCCTTCTGTGAAAAGGATTAAGTTAGATGTGGCTGCATCGACACCAATGTACACATGCAATTGTTGTAATGTGACAATTCCTACATCCCAAGTTAATTCTCACAAAAGAACTCTCCAACACAGGAACAATGCATGTGTGCAAGTGAGTGATGGCATACAGATTATAAGGAATGCTTTCAAGTGTAGAATTGTGAGTTATAGAGTGGAAAGTACCAATGTTTACACTGAATATATGCCATTCTTCAATGAGATCAGGGAGAAGGTTATTGGATTACTTGAAGAGGCAATAAAGGTTCACAAGATCTTTAAAGTGAATATGGAAGTATTTGGCAGCTACATTGTTCAAACACGGGATTTGAGTGACACGAAGTCATTCAATTCACAGAATAAAATTGTGGATCAGTCTACGGATTTGGGTGCATTATTCGATGGATTCCGTGATGTCATTATTGCTCAGACTACGGAATTTGAAGAACGTGATTCAGGTATTTATTTAAAGTTTCATTTCTATTTATATGAATAATAAATTATTGTTATGTTTCAGGATGGAGTTGTGAAAAAATTAAGTTCCTCGAAGTGAACATCAACAAGTATAGTCCACTCAGCGGATGTTCGTATGTGAAGCTGCCCGAGTCAAGGTCACAAAACCAAAAAAAGCCCGAGAAATAAATCTCTTAATATCACCCTCCACCCACCTCCTAGGTGATATAGAGAGATTTCTTTCTCGGGGCACACTGCAAACTCACCACTGAGCTACGCAGCCTCCGAAAGAATTAGTCAAATTTCTTCTATATGAATGTTTTAAATCAAACCCCTGAAATGTATGCGACTAAATATACATGCTCCTACAATTCCGTAAAACTGAAGAGTTGGTCCATCTAGTGCCAAATAGCACAACACATATAAACTATACCAACTGAGCTAATGCGATCTCCGAAGGAATTCGTTATAGCTACCTCTAAAGACCTTTATTTAACCCCTCATGATAAATTCCCCCAAAGAAAATATGACTTTTTGTGATAGAAGTGCAAGTAAAAGGAACGTATGTGAAATATCTTGCAGTTTACAGGCTTGTAAATTGTACATGCTTCAAAAACTCTGCATGGGCAATTTACAAGCATATATTTTTGACCCTTGCTTGTGTTTATAAACTGCTAACAGTTCACATACGTTCCTATTCAAAAGAGATATTTTCTTTAGTTCAGAAGTATTAACTTTGTTAATACTGGAGGAATTTAACATGAAGGGTCAAAAACCCTGGGTGGGCACCCATGTATCTGAATCTTGGCGTATCCACCAGCCATTGAAGTGCAGAATGTTTTGATTAGGGGCAATGCATTGAACCGCTTTTCAGATATTTTGCTGCGATTTTTTTTATATATTTTTTTGGAAATATATGATCATTGCGAAAGTTTTTCATCATAGAACTTTTTTGAAATTCCCACTTATGAGTGAGATATGATTTTTTTAAATATTGATATCGAGATTTTGTTGTAAAATTTATTTCAAGTATAACCTACAATTTTATATTTTTTCTTGGAAGATATGATCATTTTTAATGTTTTTGACCAACAAACTTTTTCTTTATTATCATTCATGAGTGAGATATAATTTTCAAAAATAAGTAGGAGTAGGAGATCTGAGCCGGTTCTGGACCTACCCCCACCATCATAACTTTCAACCAGCAAATTATTTCGCGGTTCGATTCGCGGCCGCGAATTTAATCGCAGTTCGATTCGCGGCCGCGAATTTAATCGCGTTTTGATTCGCGCTCGCGAATCAAAACAGCGGTCAAGGTCTCGAATCCGCGGATTCGTCCGTAGGTCTATTATTTTGAATTTTTCACTTTCTTGATGTCCAACACTTCTTTTTCCTATGAAGTTTGTGAAGGTAACTCCTGGGAGGGAGGGATATCTACTCCCTCTCCTTCTATGGTGGTTTGTTGTCATGTTCATTGTGCGCATGTACCAGTCGACTTGTTTGAATAAAACTTAGAGTCGCATTAACATCAGCACCATTTCTGTCCACATCCCATTGATATCACACATTCCTACGAGCTAAATATGAACTCATTACCAAATTTGTCTGCTGAAGAAGAAGCAATGCCATGTATTGCAACAAATGATGACTTTGGTTTTGAAGATATTCCGGTATATCACTTGTCATCCCAAGAAGGTTTCATCGATGAATATAACATTGATGATTATCTGAAGATGGGAGATATACCGGAACCTTCAGAAAGTGTTGATCCAACCCTTTCACAATTGTCACTACCAAAATGCCCGTCACTTCTCTCTCCTCTTAGTGTCGATACGAAAGCGAAACCATCTAGGAGAAAGTGTGCATCTACTGCTTCAAATCCCAAGAAAACAAGTAAGGGTGTACGGAAACCCCGTAAGAAGAAAGTAGATGACACCTTCAAGAATGTGATAGGTGATTTGGAAGATGTATCGCTTCATTCTTTTGGTCCACTGCAGCGTTGTGGAGACATGCTTAAGAAAGCGAAATGCAGCATCGTAAAATCGAGAGCTATCATCGTCAAATGCGATGACGATGTTCGAAGAGGTAGCATGGACGACGAGGTGGTTCTTCAGAAGCTCGATGCAAAGATTGTATCATCGAAGGCTGAACTGATCAAAATGTGTGAAGATGCAGATAAACTCCGTTTCAAAATCACACAGAAGAATCAGTCCGCCCTTTGTTTGAAAATGCAAGCTGAGATTGAGCTTCAGGAGTCCACTAAACTTTTTGATATGGTAGCATCTGTACGTGATAAGTGGCGAAAAGAGTTTGATCACGCATTCCAATCTGATAGTGATTAGCTCTGAGGATTATGAAATGTTATCAATGTTGTGAGTTGAAATGAAAGACTTTTTCAAAAATCTATGAAGTGGGGAGGAGTATGCAGATTATTTCGGTTTTGGCATACACTGGGCGTTGCGTTTGGTTGGGGCAACGTTCACCACTTCATGATTTATTCATTTTGAAAAAAAACTCAAAAATAGTTCTATATTTTCTATAGTTTATTAATAATCTTACAGCTTAGTGAGAATAATAAGTAATACAATTTCATTCAAATATTAAACCATAGCACTTTTGTGTAACCATGAATTCTTTCCGCTTGGAAGGCCTAACCACTTAATGTATAGTTTATTTCCTTTCCTCCTCAACACTTTTTCAACTAGGTATACGTCAGGATTTTGCGTTTTCAATAATTCTTCTCCATAAAAACATCCTCTAATCGGGCTCCCATCCATGTCTTCAAGAATATAAGTTATGGGGTATGTTTGGTTAATTTTAACAATTTTGAATAGTTCTGTTGTGTAATTGGCAGTGTAACCCTTT
The DNA here is from genome assembly GCA_958298965.1 of Chrysolina haemoptera. Taxonomy (NCBI): domain Eukaryota; kingdom Metazoa; phylum Arthropoda; class Insecta; order Coleoptera; family Chrysomelidae; genus Chrysolina; species Chrysolina haemoptera. The sequence goes on along the minus strand of OY282590.1, from coordinate 79,684 downwards.
TCGAAAATATTCTTGTACTTGCTTATACGTACAATATCATTCATTCGAAATTTGGAAATACTTTGTTTTCTTCGAGGGATTACTTTGGAACTTTTGAATTTCAGTTTTGTTGCTGGCATAACATCGATTGGTTTCATACCAATTGTACGATGCACCTTATTGTTATATTTGCTTGTTATGATTGGAAGAATATTCAACCATTTGTTGTGTCCCATCGCTGAAAATTCTCTATAAAGCCACGTCTTTATTGTTCGAATTACTCTTTCAGCTATGGCCGCCTTCATGGTGCTGAATGTTGAATAATGGTTGATCTTATATTTTCGCATCAAAAATGAAAAAGAACTATTGAAAAATTCTGATCCTTGATCGCTTTGTAGATGTTTCGGGGAATAGTTGGCTTCTTTCAGCACATCTTCCATTGCATTGGTTACAGCACTACCTGTTTTATTTTTAATCGGCTTCGTCCATAGATATTTCGAGTAGCAATCAATGACCACAAGAACATATCGATATCCTTTGTTATGTTTAGCATAAGGTTGTAATTCGGCAAGATCTATTTGCCACAGATCTGCAAAACCTTTGACGGTGGTGGTTCTTCTGATGAAATTACGTCTTGCCGGCTTATGTAACTCATTGACAACTTGTCGTTTGACATCACTTATTTCATTATCCATCTCCTCGCAATCACTTATTTGTTTTCATTCAGACAAACAATTTGACAATGTTACGGCATCATATAATGAGAACAAACTGATCATTTTTGCTGATGTATTAGATTATTATACCTTCCTCACGTAATTCTTCAATTATGGAAATTATTTCATTATCATGTCCAGTGTGTCCAGCTGACTTTGAAGATATCAATAGCCGCAAACGAGCGACTAACTCCTTGGGTGAATTCCAGTAAACATAATTCGCAGGTTTGGGATCATACATTTTCTGCATTTTCATTCGATGGAACCCTTCACCTTTTTTTGTCCTACTTCTGGTCGTCTGATAATGTGATAAGTTTAGTAAAGGTTTAATAACTTCACGGAATTTTTTAGATTTCGGGTGTTTGAAACCATTTCGCAGTAGATGTTGTTTGTAAGGTGCATTTGTTAGCCTCAATATTTTAGCATATGTATGACGAACTTCATCATCATCATCAACTTCAGGTGGGTTTTTCAAAAAAATCATGTTGTATAACTCCAGACTACTTGGGAATTCATGTGTTCGTGTTTTATTTTTGTTCCAAAATAATATATTTCCATCACTGAAACGTACATTGTGACTCCCCATTTTCAGTTTTTGTGTAGTAGGATCTAACCGTATGCCAAATATTCTGTCATAAGCTGCATTCTTAGTTTTGACATTTTCCAAATGTCTTTTCAAAACATCTCCAGTATTGTCTTCAAAATTATCAAATACGGACTTTTCATCTTTTCCGAATTCTTTGATGGTATCTGTCTCACTGTCAACAGATGATAATTCACTACTATATGATGAATTATTTCCCACTGAAGTACTCCTAACTTTTATTGGAGTAGACTGAGAATTCACTTGCTTCATCGAAAACGTCGGCTGTGGTGGCTGTGGTTTCGTGGTAGCAGCAGCTGAAGAAAGAACATTTAATGGCTTCATTATGGGATCATAGAGTTTTTCAAGCGCCATTCGATTTTCAATAAGTCCACTCTTGATAGAGTTAAATTTCTGCCGTACAGCTTCTGTTGTCTCAACAAGTTGGCGTTTCAAATTCAATTCATTGTTTTTATCTTCAACTACTTTATCATTTTTTGTCTTCATTTTGCTTCACAAGAGAGAGAATACACTGAAGTAACCTCTATGCAATTCAGCGATCGATTGAATGCGTATTGTATTATCATGGATATATAAAACTATCGAACCCCATGCGATATCTACCTTCATGCATTTTTCTATCCTTATCAATGACCAAAAATCCATATTGATCCTCCCAACATTTAACACACATCAATTGGAATTGCTTAAATGTTACATCGGGTGACACGTGATCCGAATAAATATGGTGTAGATTCGTTTCATCTTGCTTGAACATTACGATAAAGTTGGTATTATCTCGCACTAACTGTTTGGGCACTCGTGAATATGTTTGAGCAAGATAAAAACAGTCAACATCTTTATGACGTCCCATACAGAAATATGATCTTATAATATCCTGTTTTTCACATATTACATCATCGAAAATGAAAACAGAATTTGGTTTGGCATCGGATGGTTCCACTATTTCTGCATTATTACTGAATGTATAAAATCCCAACCCCTTGATGGGTTCCAATACATTTCGTAGGAATTGATATTTGGGTTGATTGAGTGATTTCGAATAGAGATAAACATTTGTGAATCGCAGTCCTTGTGGATGTGTTAAAAGAGAGATCATGGCATTCGTCTTTCCACAATTCGATGGTCCGATAATGAGTCCTCGAACAGATGATGGAAGTAGTGGACCATGCCGCAACACTTTCTGTCCATTCAATCCACAACCGAATTTTTCATCTAGATTATCTACAGCAAACTTTTCTTTCTGCTTCACAATGCGCATCGTACCGTGGTTGGAGACTATGTAAGCGATGATATGCTGTGAACATTTCATTTAAATGAGTACCATCAAACGATACGGATGTGTTCGTAGTGGATGCAGAAAAAGCGGTCGTGGATTCGTTAATAATTTAATAAACAAATTGCCGTTCGAATTACATTTACCCGGAGGATATCAGTATTGTGGACCCGGTACAAAATTGGAAAAACGTTTAGCCCGCAAAGATCCTGGAATCAATAAATTGGATATTGCATGCAAACAACACGATATTCAATATTTGAATCATCTAACTGATCTCACAGCGAGACATAGAGCAGACAAAGAACTCGAATACGCAGCTTGGAACAGGGTTAAATCGAAGGACGCTGGTATTAAGGAAAGAATAGCTGCCCTACTCGTTACCAACATTATGAAATCAAAGAGACGTTTCGGTATGGGTTGTAGTAGTACTACTGTGAAGACAAAGAAGAGGAATCAACCGAAGAAAAAGAAGAGAAATCAACCGAAGAAGAAGAAAAATAATCTCATAAAAATCGCCTTTGGTTCTGGGGTGGTTCATAAAGTGCGGAATGTACTGAAAAAAGCTGGGGGTGAGCAATTTGTGACGAATAATTTGAAAAAAGCCACCGTAGTGGCATTGCATGCAGCACGTAAATACCTCAAAGCTGCCGGTGGAAAGAAAACGATCCGCACGCCTCGCATAATTCCAATACCTAAAGTCGGAGGGATTCTACCATTGATACCAATTTTTGCTGGATTGTCTGCGCTCGGAAGTTTAGCTGGTGCTGTTGCAGGCATCACCAGAGCTGTGAATTCAGCAAAAGCAAGCAGAACCGCCCTGATCGAAGCGAATCGTCATAATAGGAAAATGGAAAGTGTGGCATTGGGTAAAAGTGGTAGTGGTATATACCTTAAACCTTACCGTAAAGGACTCGGACTCTATTTGAAACCATACAATCCAAAAAACTAGTTGATTCCCTACCTCGAAAACCTCTCACCGACATCGATCTCACTTATTATGCCAAGAAAATGAAAATTCCATACTTTCGCGGTATTTTCATGCGTGATACATTACCCACTAGAGGTCCACGACACCGCGAGACCGCCATTGTCAATTTAGATGGAATAAGAGGATCGGGAACACATTGGGTGGCATACAGCAAATGTGGGAAAGACATTACATACTTTGATAGTTTTGGAAATCTACCCCCACCAATAGAGTTGATTCAATACTTCCAGAAATGTTCGAAAGTGAAAATTCTATATAACTATGATCGCCAGCAGAAGTTCAACACAGTTTTCTGCGGTCACTTGTGCCTGAAGTTTCTCTCTGAATTATTATAGAATGGATAAAACTCCAGCAATGACTCGAGAGGCTATTAGGACGATGGGATTATCACTCAAAATGTATTCAAAATATCGGACCTTGACAAGAATGGATCGAGTGATGCTTGCAAATATGCCGAAGGAAGTGATACTCGCATGTGCTGCACATGAGATTGCTTCTGTTTGGGAAAAGTTACCTAAAAGTCTACAAGATGATGTTGATATAATGAAATATAGATATTGCAATGACCACCACAATCTTGACGGCGAAAGCGTTTCAGATTCTGATGTGAATGATGGTCCTATACCTCGAAAAATATTCTGCTGTTATTGCAATATAAAGGATATGAATATTGGTGCTAATAAAAATGAAATGGATATTGATGAACCATCTCCGAAAAAGCGTAGGTTGTCCCGAGTGTGTTGTAGACAACAATAAATTGAAGTGAAATCCATAAAATGTATCAGTCATGTCACGGAAGTTCGAACTACAAGCTGTCGGGACGAGTGTCTTGAGTGCAGACTTTTTCCCACCCGTTGAATTGGATAGAAACAGTCGTTATGGATTGGGACTTTTAGGATTCTATGGATGCAACACAGTAAATAATATAACTGAAAAAAACAATGTGATCAGTTTTAGAATCAGTGATATAAGTTCACCAATACTTCAGAAGTACACAATTGAAATTCCATGTGGTGCCTATGAAATAGATGAGATCAATGCAGTTATTCAGAAACATATCATGTTTCGATTGTTTCATGGGAAAAATCAAAACGATACCAATGCAGATGATATATTCTACCTACATGCCAATAATAATACTTTCAAATGTGAGATGCGATCAAAATATGAAATTGATCTAACTCATCCGAATTCCATAGCAAAGATGATGGGTTTTAATTTTGATAGATTTCAACCGAATCAGATACACGAATCCTCACATCCGATAAATATAACAACTGTGAGACTAATCCGCTTAGATTGCAACATTATATCTGGTTCATACATAAACAATGAAGAATCCCACATTCTTTTTTCATTCGATATCGATGTGGAGCCTGGATTCAATCTCACAAAAGAACCACACAAGATTATATATATGCCCATCAGTCCAGAAGGTCGTCAGTTGATTCACAACATCACAGTGCGTATTTTGGATCATAATAATAATCTCATTGATTTTGGAAGTGCAGAAGAGATTGTTATAATTTTGGAATTGAAAAAAATCTAATAACTATTATGGGTTTTTGTTATAATAGACAGAATCGACAAGGATTTGAAAACATTCCACAAATAGCTAAAAAGGAAGGTTCGAATAGAAAAAGGCTCATTCCAAAAGTGTACGCTAAACAGTTAGCACACCACACTGCTCTCTCGCTGAGAGATCTCAAATTTTTGAAATCAATTGGACTGAAAGTAAGGAACAATGGTGCTCGAAACAAATAGTGAAAAGTTGAATATATTTGACGAGCCGATGCTCGATCATTCCCTCACAAGTTTACATGAGCATACATATAAACCATATGGATCACCATTGTTTAGGAATTCAGATGAAATTCGAATTGCAATCAATAATCAAGACGTTATACTTGACATTGCTGAGAGTTTCATTTATATAGAGGGTAAATTCACACCTAAAGATGAAACAAAATTATGTTATCTCTCGAATAATGCAATCGCCTTCCTTTTTGATGAAATTCGCTACGAAATGGGTGGTGAACAAGTTGCTGTGGTCAGGAAGCCGGGGATAACATCTACAATGAAGAATATGATATCATTTGGACAATCGCATGCTAACACTTTATTGACAACTGGATGGGGACTTTCGGAAACTAAACAGGATATCTTGGATACAACTAGTCACGTATTCAGTGGTAAATTACCACTGAAATATTTGATGGGTTTCGCTGAAGATTACAACAAAAGTATCTTGAATGCCAAACAAGAAATGATTTTAATAATCGCTCGATCCTTCAAGAACTCATATATTGGTGAGGTTGATGCTGATTTGGAAATCAATAAAATTGAGTGGAAAATAAGACACATAGTGCCAGAAGATAAGCACAAGCTCAAACTTTTAAATAGAATCAACAAAAGCGGTCTGAATGCTAAAATCAAGTTGGCTTATCGCATGTGGGATCTCTATGAACTTCCATCACTACGTGGCACGTCTTCAGACATATGGGCTATCAAGACAACCAACGCCCTTGAAACACCTCGTTACATCATCATTGGATTCCAAAGCACTACCACTTCTGAAGACAGGACAAAGGACATCACTAAATTCACAACTGCTGATATCAATAACATTCGTGTGTACTTGAACTCTGAAGTATACCCATATGAACGTTGGAATTTGGATTTCGATAAAAAACTCGATACTTCGGCTTATTATGCCTATGAGAACTTTCAACGAAGTTATTATGATAAAGATATGAGTGAACCTCTCATGGACATTGGTCAATTTCGACAAAATCCACTATTCATCATTGATTGTTCACATCAGCCGAATGCCACAAAATCATCAACTATTGATATTAAGCTCGAGTTTGAAACTAGGAAAGTCAACTTCCCAGCCAACACCAAAGTATATGCACTCATTCTGCATGATACATTTTTGACATACAATGCATTGGATGGTTCAGTTCACTGCAGATATTGATGAAGACACACACACACACACATTTTTTTCATTTTTCTTTCTTTATTCATGTAAAAGAGAAATAGGTAAATAAAACATGTGTAAAAAATTTTTATGTTTTTTTATTCAAATATCATTAGCTTAGAATTCAAATAGTCTTAGGTATGTACAAACAATCTAATATAACTTCTTCTTCATCTTCATCATAATTTTCTCCTTCTTCGATTTCACTATCATCATCATCCAGTTGGTACTTTTTGATGATGTCTTCAGGTAGGTATGGTAGGAGGCGGTGGAGAAATCTTTTCAGCTCACATTCAATCATTGCGTCGCAGAGGTGATGTAGATCGAAAGAACCATCTGTATATTTCTCGCAGAGATCCACACCCTTTTTGTAGTTCTCGTAATCACGCATACAGTGTTGGATCCTTTCTTCATCATAGCATACGCTCAGGTCATAAATGGTGGCGTGGTGAGCATCCTCGCTCAAAGCACGCAACTCAGAAGTTAACCTTTCAACGGCGGAAGAGATGTCTATGGCTTCGGTCCAGTGTTGACTTGCATACATCATCCACATTTTTCAAAAATGAAGCTATGATCAAAGAGAAATTATTGAAATAAGAATGCTACAAAAATAATCAGTACTACTCACATTAGACTTTTGATGATGTCTCCACCGAAGAGTGTGTTTAACAATGTATGAAAAGTTTTTATATTTTCCTTACAATTATCACCTATAATATAAAAGAATCAGAATTAGAAGATATGACAAGTGGAAATTATATATTACAATTATTCAGTGAGATCAAATTTGACCAACGATCTCGTTTTCATGCCGGCAAAGCTTTGTGGACTCTGACCCAAATATGCTACTGTATATTTACCACCTGATGAATTGATGCATGCTACATCATCATCGGTAAATTGTTCTGAAACGCGTTTTGGCAGCCATGTTTTGAATAATGTATCATTGCTTACATCAAGTAGTATCAATAAAATGGATTTACCAAACCGGGTAGAACAAACTGACATCGTCTTAATTGGGTAAGCTTCATTCAGTGGCAAAGATGATATTACTTTTTGCTCTAACACTTCCATCTCTTGTTTAATTATAGAATTGATTTTTTGTAAATCTACTTTTGGAACTGACATGATGATAATATATATGGAAAATATAAATAATTTTCAATAGAAAAACACACTCACTGATCTCTCTCACTGTGTAGGCACTGAATAACTTCACTACTCTTGCTGACTGCTCGACTGCTAGGTATACAACTTCTGATTTCATATCACCATACCAACTTCTTTTATAATAGATAGTGAACCACCCCCCACCACAGACTTATGAAACATGTATGATACAAAGCCCCCACCATGCGCGAGTTTGCATCGCATCGATAGAGGGCGGAGAGTAAATAGTAGTCGATGAGTCACCGCAGCGTATGGGTGTGTGACGTCAGCGCGGATCCAACCCACCCTATCGAGAGCGAGGGTGGATGCGCATAGCGTCACGCGACCCCTCCTCCCACCACCATCGCAAGGTATACATCACTGGAGAGTAATCAGAGTTCACATATCTGACTGGATCTCCGTGGTGTGCAGACGTGTTGTACCCTCTCTATACTTCGGTATAGATTTGTATGTGTACTCCACACATAAGGGTCATACACAATGGCAGAGTAAGTATACATGAAGGACATGGAAGACATTGAGGTAAGAAAAATAAATTAAGTACTTGGAAAAAGTACTTGTCCGTGTATGAAAAAAAAATCCAAGTCATTATAATCTCAATGTCAAACACAAACCCTGAACACCTCCCAACAATATACATCATGGTCAAGGCTAAGGGCAAGCCCAAGTCCTAGGTCAAGTCCTAGGTCGAGGTCATAGGTCGAGGTCATAGGTCGAGGTCATAGGTCAAGGTCATAGGTCAAGGTCAAGGTCATGGGTCAAGGTCATAGGTCGAGGTCATAGGTCAAGGTCACTGATGACGTCATAGTGGTGGGGGGAGGCCCAGAACCGGCTCAAATCTCCTACTCCAGCTGGACATACATGATTAGCATCGACAGTCCTAAGACGGAACCCTGCGGTACACGATGCTGTTTTCAGGACAAATCTAATGTTGAAGATTTATTTACAATTCTAATAATTCTACCAAAATTATTCATTTGTTTTTTTACACTAGAGCCCAGCTTAATAAATAATGAACATCGGCGGTCTCGAAATGGAACCCTGTTGTACACCATGGTGTTTTCATCTTCACATATTTTTGTTCGATTCATTTTCATTTTGGAGTAAGGAGAATCTCTAACGATAAACGTACATAATGAGCATCGTTGGTCCTGAGATGGAACCCTTGAGTAAACCATACTGTTTTCAATGCGAATTCAGTACATATTAGATTTATCTTTTATTATTAGAGATTTTCACCTATTTTTGTTAGATTCAAAATTATGTTTTGGCGTAAAGAAAATCTCTTTAAAAAGCATTCAACCGATTTTTATAGATCGAAGGCTAGCATCGAACATACATCATGAGCATCGACGGTCTTGAAACGGAACCTTGTGGAACACCATGTTGTGTCCATGAGTAATTCAATGTTAGTGTAACAGTCCTTTCACTTCATTATTATAAGAAGTAGTTAGTCTGAATCATTAGATAGACCTTTTACTTTAAAATTAGCGTCGACAAAGGATCCTGAAATTAGATGATACTAACACCATAATTAACAACGTCGACGACCCTGTTAAATTGCTTTATATCGCACATGAACCAAGGAGCATGAATTCTCTTATCTCAAAACGGTTTCAAAAACATATACCTAACTAGAACGGCATATAGATTAGAGACAGTAAAATGGGAGAAATGTAGAATTACCATATTTCTAAGAATGTTTTTCGTTATCTTGAATAATTGCAAACGAACCAACTGATACCTACCAAGCGAGAATTCACAGAGCATTACTCATCGATATGGTGTATTTTTTTTGTCATTTCAACCTTCTCAGCTCACAATGTAAGAGATGGGAAGGTTATTGTTTTTTGAACTTTCTAAACTTTATATGATTGATTTTGTCATCGACATTTACTTCCTTAGAATTCTGTACAACAAAACGGTTTTGGTTTTCTGTTAGATACTCGCCAAAGAATCCAGAAGGATGGTCAAATAGAATAGTTGTGGATAGCCCTAAAACAATCGGAGTTGAATTTGTTTGGGGTTATACACATGTATGTATACCCATATACAATGACTTTTATTTATACTCTGATTTCCAAATTTGCAGTGATATTTAATCAGGATCCATTATTCAATCAACAATAAAAGATTCAAATCAAATTTATTTGAAAGTCTGAAAACAATCATTGTTTCAAGAATTCCCACAAATCGTATGATTCAGTCATAATTTAATTTGGATTATACCGGTATAAAAATCTAAGCGTAGGTATAGTAGGTATATATTTCTACCTGAAAAAGCCATTGTTATTGTGGAGCAAATCTCATGGTTTTGAAAACACATATTTGTAGGAAGTGACATGTTAATTATAATCCTGACAATAATGGGACGTTTCTATTAAACAATTATTTGACTTGTAATCTTTTAATCCCGAAAACATAAGAATTTTATTACATTACATTATAATACATTATACAAGCGATTATGTAGTTTTGTATTGTACTCAAACAGTGCATTTATTTCGTATTATGACTTCAAAACAGAACATTCCTGAGGAACTTGAACCATTTATTTCTGTGAATTGATTCATTTATATCAAAATTATGAATAACACCCACAAGCGAACTGTTAGGCCAGCAAACAATAACATCTTCTTGTAGGCAATTTTCTTAGCTTTCTTTCTATATACCTATGTATTTAACGAATGTGTCCCGTTATGGTCGCAAAATGCGGAAAATGTAAAAGGTGCGCTAGGATCCAGCATCCTAGCACATAAAACCACCTATAACGCCTACAAGCGAACTGTTAGGCCAGCAAACAATAACTTCCTCTTGTAGGCAATTTTCTTAGCTTCCTTTCTGTATACCTATGTATTCTAGACTTGTTTCAATATTTTACCCGTACTCTACGCCATCATTTTAATAGTCATTTGGTGGCTTGTGGGGGGTGCAGCCCCAAAGCTCCCCCTCTGGCGGCGCCAATGCTGCTCCAATCTAGTTCCAGCTTGGCCTGGTTATTCCATTGGTACACACAGAGGCATTAGAGGTTATGTAACCGATGGTTTTCACCTGATTCCGATGAATGAGAACTTGTTAGGGAATTAGTGATGTTATTGCGAGGCGTTAAGTCGTGATTAGAACGAGATAAACTGCAATTAGATCGAGGACATTATAATTAAACGTCCGCAATATATTAAATCTCGGCGGTTAATTGAATAATCGTCGCCGTTTATAATAATTGAATTGGTAATTCGCCGTAGAAGAAATGCGTATGTCACAGATTTATATCGAGAAAATGATCGTTATTAAGTAGATGTCGTTCGAATAGCGTTTTTTACCTATAATTGAGCGAATAGGGGGAGAGAACGAGTGAGTCATATATAAAAATAGCTCTTCTGTCGTATATCTAGTGGTTATATTTTTATTCTAATCCCTACAGTTTATAAATAATGTCCTTTTCAATGAAGTGGGTAATTTCAGCCATTGTACGCCCTCGAGTTTAAAAAACTAAAGAACACGCTTCACTTCCAACATGGGCTAAAAAGTAAAAAATAATTGACAATTTAATTACCCAAATGTAAAAAAGCGTGGGTGTTTTCGATCTATATTCTCATATTTTTTATTTCAACAGCATTCAAGAGCTCAAGAGAAGTCTGTCAAATTCCCCACGATTTTTTACATTTGAAGTAATTACATTGTCAATTATTCTTTTACTTTTTAGTCGATATTGGGATTGAAACGTGTTTTTTAGTCTTTTTAAACTATTATTTTCGAAATCGAAATCTCCGACCCCGAAAACCCCCATACCAATTTTGAATCGAATCTGACCATAATCACATAACTCGTCCACCATCTTGGGCCGCTATTTTGAATTCATGAATTTTGACAAAAATTTTGTAATCTCTGACCCCGAAAAACCTCACACACTAATTTTGAATCGAATCGGACCATAATGACAAGTCTCGTCCGCAATTTTGGAGACGCGATCTTCAATTTATGAATTTTAACAGAAAATTCGAAATCTACTACCTAAAAAACCCCACATACCAATTTTGAATCGAATCTGACCATAATCACAAATCTCAGCCGCCATCTTAGAGCCGCCATTTTAAATTTATGAATTTTGATGAAAATTTCATAATCTCTGATCCCGAATCCCCTTCCATACCAATTCTGAATCGAATCGGACCATTATCACAAATCTCGTCCGGCATTTGTTTCGCCAGTTGTTTCGGAAAGTATAAGATTTATCAAGAAACAATTTCAACAAGGTGAAAGACAATTCAATTCTCCACAAGAAATATACTAAGTAGTTTCTCAGAAAATGCGCTCGTTTTCTCAAAAAACCTGATTGAATTCCGATATCAAATTTCAGGCTCACTTTAACCCGCCACTGAAACTTCCGGCAGAGCCTAAAATTAGATTTGTCATAACTTGGCTAAAAATTATAGTAGAAGGAAAAGAAAAAGTGTATATCGTTTCTGAAGACTTCTACTTCCTCATGCAAATATAACATGTGAGTATCTGAGTACCCAAAATGTGTTTTATCCCACTTCACATAACCCTTCTACGAAATTCACGGAGGATCCGAAAATCATGGATATCTTAGTTGATATAAAATAATTATACTGAAGCAGGAATCAGTACCCTCTTTAGACCATATGCAACGATTTCAGACTAGTGAGACAAGTCTTACTTATACATGCCAAAAAACAAACTGAGTTTTACTCCTGCCTCAGTTTTCAACTTCCCATAATCCCGGCAATTTCTTCAGTAAATGTTGAAAATAAAAGTATGTGATTTCAAGCTTAAGGTTTGCGCTTCACAATAGTGTTATTAAACATATATATGCAGAAAAAACAAAAAACAAAAATATATGCAGACTATGAATACGCGATTATTTTCAACAGTTACTGAAGAGAATGCCGGTTTTATGGGTAAGTTGAAAATGAGGCAGAAGTAAAACAAAGTTTTTTTTGGCCTGTCACACTACTCTACAATTGTTGCATATAGTCCAAAGAGGGTATGGGTTGCTGCTTTAGTATAATAATTCCATATTTAAACGATATAAACTTTTCTTTTTCCTTCTCCTATCATTTTGAGCAGAGTTATGACCAATCATATATTCGGCTCCGCCAGAACTTCCAGCGGCGGATAAGCGTGAACCTGAAAGTTGATGTCGGCGTTCAAGTTTTCTGAGAAAACTAGCGCATTTCATAAGAAATTACTAGGAATAATTTTTGTGGAGAATTGAATTGTCTTTCACCTTGTTGAGTTATTTTTCCGATGAATCATATACTCTCCAAGATTACAGCAAAAACAAATTTATTTATTTTTAAACAAAAAAAAAATGTTTCACTCCTGGAATTTCAGTAAATAATTTTTTTTTGTGTTTATCATGGTTCCAACAACTAGCATACCAAGTCTGGTGCTACAGTCGATCTTCGTCTCAAAACCCCATTGTAATGGATTACTTGTAGATGCATCGTTTGAGAGCACCCTCTGTTATTTAAAATAAATATTTTGGTTTGGTGCTTTCTTTTGGAAATCGAATATGATCGATTTATTCACGATAATGCATCAAAAATAACTGAAGTTTTGGCACGGGGCCTAATGCAGTTCCCTGAGGTACACCAAGCAAAAGAACCAAACATCCACCAAGTATAACGACGTAGACTACAGAAACAATAACATCAAACTAATTGGTGAATTGTCACATTGTCCCAACAACTTTTTTATCGCCACTTCAAAATCTCGGTGAAAAAGAATTCGTCTCTAAACGAGAGCGGGAATTTCTCCGAAATTCACGCACTAAACTTTCGTACCGCTATTAAAACGTACCAAGTTACACTCTGAGACAAATCTCCGTAGTTGGACGACATTACTCTTTCCCAGTCGAAATTAAAACGTGTTTTTCGGTCTTAGAAGCGTCACACAACGGCTCATTATCGTGATAGTAACAACGGACTTGTTTTACCCGAATTACCGCTCTGGATTCTGGTATTCTCCCACAGTTAATAGGTCAGAGTTCAGGCGGACACTGGCGCTGAGTTTTCGTTGGGATTCTGTTACTGTTTTGTTGCGACATCTTATGTGAAAACAGCGCTATTCAGAAATCATTCTTAATCTTCACTGTGAAATTACAGTATTTCTTCGGATTGGTTCTGATAAACGCCCTGTGGGAATGTCATACCGCGCGACGCTTGTTCTTGGAAAAAAAGTGCTCAGAAACATTAAATCTCGACGACAAAGGCGTCTGTTTCCTAGCATGTCAATTCTTTGGGTGAAATGAAAAATATGTAAATCAAACAAGTCATATATTTATCCAGTACGATTGGGTTTTGAGACGAGGATCGATTGTAGTACCACCAAACTTGGTATGCTAGTAGTTGGAACCATGATAAACACGAAAATAGATTTTTGCGGTAATCTTGGAAAGTGTATGATTTTTCGGAAAAACAACTCAACAAGGTGAAAGACAATTCAATTCTCCACAAAAATTATTCCTAGTAATTTTTTATGAAATGCGCTCGTTTTCTCAGAAAATGTGATTGAACGCCGACATCAACTTTCAGGTTCACCCTTACCAGCCGCTGAAAATTCTGGCGGAGCCGAATATTTGATTGTCCATAACTCTGCTAAAAATGATCGGAGATGAAAAAAGAAAAGTTCATATCGTGTCTGAAGACTCCTACCTTCTCATGCAAATATAATATGCAAGTATTTGAGTACCTAAACTGTGTTTTGTCGCACTTCACGGAAATGTTTGCGGGCGATCTGAAAATCATGAATAATTTAGTAAATTTGGAATTATTATACTGAAGCAGCAACCCATACCCTCTTTGGACTATATGCAACAATTTTAAAGAAGTGTGACAGATCCCACTTATACATGCCAAAAAAAATAACTTTATTTTACTCCTGCCCCATTTTCAACCCATAAAATCTTCACTAAATGTTGAAAATAATCACTTATTCATATCCTGCATATTTATATATATATATATATTTTTTATTATTGAAAACTAATGCAGGAGTAAGGGCGTAGCCCATTTCGGCCCGAAAATGTGAAATACCAGGTAAGATGAATTTTAATGAGCTTGGGTAAATGCCCATTTCGGCCCACAACGATAGGTAAACTAATTAAAAGGTAATTTGAAGGATATTTGGATTGGGATAATTATTTATACATTGTTAGGGGCGCTTATTGTTAGATTATTTAGTTCCACAGTAACTTCTAAACTGTAATAATCTAGTAAAAATGGGACCTTCTCTTATTGCACAAAAATTTTTAAACAACTTTTCACTATACACGGCTATTTTAATGGACACTATATTCCGTTAGTTTTCTGTTTGTTAAAAGATAAACGTGAAGAAACTTATCGCTTGTGCCTGTCTAAGATATATGATTTATGTGACAATTATAATTTAGTTTTTTCACCAAAAGGAGTAGTAATAGACTTTGAAGTTTCAATTCATTTTTTTGAGTTATATGAAATTAAGCCTCAAAATACAAATTTAGAAAAATTTTCAGATTATCTTCTTGAAAACTATTTAAACAACGAATAAAAATTTCCACCTCACGTTTGGGCAAGTGGTTCTGCAGATTTAAATAAAACTACCAATGCTTGTGAATCGTTTCACGCACATTTTAACAATTGAATGTATCATACTCACCCATCTATATTTATTTTTGTTAAAGAACTTTTGAATGTACAAATAGAAACATACGTAAATTGTAATAGTATTGGCATTACAAATATGTCTAGAAATTTAGGAAAGAAAAAACAAAAGTTTATGGAGGAACAAATACAAAAATTTAAGAACAAGGAAATTTCAAAATTAGATTATGTGAAAATTGTATCATATTATCATTCTAATAAGTAGCATTAAGGCGATTTTTGTACATATTGATAAATTAATAACTTTTTAACAAAAGTGAATGATATATGTTGTTATTTCTCTGTGTATAGTTACAGATCTTGTGAACGCATTAGATTTAAAATTCTAATTAGGTACCTAATTACTAGTCCACCGTAAAACCCTCCGGGCCGAAATGGGTACATTTAAAATAGGTACATTTTGTGTTTGGGGCCGAAATCTTATACTTTCCGAAACAACAGCAAAAAAAGTAAACTTGTTCCACCCCTGATATTTTGGTAAACTATTTTTTTTCTAACAATATATGATGTCAAGAAGTCATGTGCCGAGTTTCAATGTGCAACGATTCATTCTTCACTTGTGGCTTACATTTGTCTATGGTTACTGTACTAATAGGTTTTCGAGCTTTGATTGGTGTCATGCTGCGCAGGGCTAATATCTCAACACTCGCTGCTTGGTAATGAACATTTTTAAATATTTGTTTTATTGTAATATTTTGTACACCTATACTGTAATTTATACATACTAGTTCATGTCCAACAGACAGACACCCAAGAATTCCTGACCCAGAGTACTTTGTAATACATCCAAACAAGATATCATTTCAAATTCAAATTGTCACCGAAGATTTATAGCGAAAGTCTTTTTTGTAGCCACCCAACTGTCTTAGCCCCGATGATAAACCGCTTCCAACGGTCTTCCTTCCGTTTTCAAAGCACTTACAAGCCCATTACTACCCCTTTCAATTTCACGCAGCGTAACTTCTTTCAATACGCATCGGCTATCTATAGCAATTTCAAGAGGCTCTGGAATATACGTACACACTCAATAAACACGTAATCTGACGGTATTAAGTTGTGTACAAAAAGGTTGACCGTCGGTCAGAGGTCGCAAGGGTGTTCCTCTATTTAAAGCCACTTACCTGACGTGTCTTTGAAAAAGCAGCGAGTGACCCGGGACCTGCGAGGCAAGGGTCACTCTTTGTGCACGATCCGGTAGGGTGCAGGGTTGTGTCAATCGTTACTGACTTTTATTTGTGTCGCGTTTTGGTGGGCTTGTATCCGGGTCCACGAGAAATATCATATAAGTTTGTTTATAGGTTTTCGTTCACGGTGAATACTGCGTCTTTAGTAGATATATTTTGCCAGAGAACTCCCCAAACTCCTTGTAATCCAGTACGATGGGGTTTTGAGACGAGGATCGATTGTAGCATACCACCAAACTTGGTATGCTAGTTGTTGTAACCGTGATAAACACGAAAAAAAATTGCAGGGGTGGAACATATTTTTTTTTTTCGTTTGAAAATAAATAAATAAATTTTTGCTGTAACCTTAGAAAGCATATGATTTATCGGAAAAGCAACTCAACAATGTGAAAAACAATTCAATTTTACACAAAAATTATTAGTAATTTCTCAGAAAACGTGATTGAACGCCGACATCAAATTTTGGGTTTACACTTACCCGCCACTGAAAGTTCTGGCGGAGCCGATTATTTGATTGGTCATAACTCTGCTAAAAATGATCGAAGAAGGAAAAGGAAAAGTTCATATCGTTTCCGAAGACTCCTACCTTCCCATGCAAATATAATATGCGAGTATTGGTGCACCTAAAATGTGTTTTGTCGCACTTCACCGAGATGTTTGCGGATGATCCGAAAATCATGAATAATTTAGTGAATATGGAATTATTATACTGAAGCAGCAACCCATACCCTCTTGATATTTGTGAAACGAAACGTATTCCTTTTTTGTATAGGAAATATCGGGGACTAAAAAAAGAAGACGAAATCGATATTAGTCCAGTGGCGTGAAAGTTGGGGAGGGGCGAATAGGGGTACCCACCTATCGTACGCCCCTGTTTAGAGTTACAAACACATGGTTTGCCTTGAAATATGAAACTGAATGCTGTTGAGTGAAATACCAAATTTCTTTTAGAAAAGTTAAGCAGTTATGGAGTTATTCTGGAAAATATATTTTTTTGTGTCACTTTCAACACCCTGTAACTCGGTTAATACTCATTTTAGGGTACATATATGTTTATTGGAACTTTCAGCCTTAAAATGAAGTGAGGATCCTACCCTCGGAGTTTGTCCCCTTTATTCTGGGACACCCTGCATATTACATTTCACCTATTTAAAAATGGTTAATTTCAGATCTATTCAAACAACCGTTATTGGACCATTTTCACGACCGCTGCCAGTTACATCGTCAGAAAAATCACGTCTCCAATTCGCTTTTTTAATCGTCCAATCAATCTCATATAACTCGTAATGAGAGGAAAAGTAAACATCCAACACTTCGTTCGAGGGTACTTAGCACAAGCCACTTACATCCACGGAGAAAGTGCACCTCTCACTAATTGGACTCGTTAAAGCCAAGCATCCGTAATTAACCTCTAGTACCTGTTAATGAGTTATCTCGTCTCGACTGATCCCTCTTCGTCTTGTCTGCATTTAGTGAGGCCACCGCAAGCGATAATAGCTGACTGAGAGCATTCTTGAGATGACGGTCCTCGTGACTATTTTGGTCGCTTTTCCGTACATTATTTATAACGTGTTTTGTTTCCAAAATCACCCCTATAAAGTTAGCAGTACCACTTGGCAGAAATTCGATTAAAGTACGCGACAACTTTTTTTCGTTCAGGGCAAATTCTCGACAATTATTCGACAATCATTGATATAGTTTTAATCGAATTTCTGCCAAGTGGTAGTGCTAACTTTATAGGGGTTCCGAAACCTACTATAGACATTTTCAACAAGTAGAAAAGATTTGCTTCTAATGTTATTGTAATTTTCCAATTAGTTATCAGTCAGTTTAGATATTTTATTTTTGTTCAAAACTCATTTGTCATTTTACCCAGTGTTTCACAATGCTCTCTCAAAACTGGCATTAATATTATTTTGGATGACATTATTACTAATCCAGTACAACTAGTTTTTGAGAGCGCCCCACCAAACTTCCAGCGGTGGAACAGCATTTTTTTTCGTTTAAATATAAATAAATAGATTTTTGCTATAATCTTGGAAAGTATACGGTTTATCAAAATAAAATCAACAGTTGAAAGATAATTCAATTCTCCACATTTACCCGCCACTGCAAGTTCTGACGGGGCCAAATATTTGATTTGTCATAAGTCTGCTAAAAAGAAGGAACAGGAAATGTGTATATCGTGTCTCACCTTATCATGCAAATATAACATGCGAGTATTTGAGTACCTAAAATGTGTTTTGTCCCACTTCACGGAGATGTTTGCGGATGATCCGAAAATCATGAATACTTTAC
This sequence comes from Chrysolina haemoptera, assembly GCA_958298965.1. Classification (NCBI taxonomy): domain Eukaryota; kingdom Metazoa; phylum Arthropoda; class Insecta; order Coleoptera; family Chrysomelidae; genus Chrysolina; species Chrysolina haemoptera. The sequence goes on along the minus strand of OY282590.1, from coordinate 60,819 downwards.
TAAATATTATACTGAAGCAGCAACTTATACCCTCTTTGGACTATATACAACAATTTTAAAGTAGTGTGACAGGTCCCACTTATACATGAAAAAAAAAATCGTTTCCAAGAGACAAGATAAACAATATTCAATTTAACAAAATTGTAAATGAAATGGGAGTTCCCCAAAGAACTGTTTTGGGACCATATTTATTCATCATATATTTAAATGACACACACCACACACCACATACCAGTTTCACATTCTTTTAATCTCGTTGCAACCTCGGTAGGTGTTCTCTGAATCATACAGCTAAACTTTATTAGGCCACGCCCACCGAGATAAATATCTCTCCAAATACATCCAAAAACCAATTCTTGATAAGATCCCATATGGTTGAAATATTCTGACCATTTCATTGTTTTATTTCTATTGTACGAGAAATTTGTTACTATAACTTGAATTACTATAAACAATTCCGACCAATACCAACCTTTCGGAGCAAATTAATCCCTTGAGGCACGTCGCTGATCACGCTTGTTTTCATTCATATTGAAAGAAAATACTTTGCGGGAGGTAAACGCGAGATTTCTTTTCCATCAGATAAATAATTCGATTTCTCGCAAGCGTTTGCGTGTAAAAATTTAAAATTATATGTTAATCAACAGTTTCTAATGCTGTTATGGACTCGTAAGCAGAAGATTGCATCAATTCAGATAAAACAGCGTTGCTCTTACCCAGCAATCGAGAAATGAATATTATAAACGTTCCGTGAATTATATACTTTTTACGACGTGCGAAGAATTTAAAAAACATAAGTGTCACAAGGTTCAATATTTGGGCCACTCTCACTTCTCATGTAATTCATAATAATGATTCACCTTACTCCATAAAACCTTTAGGTATTGAATTTCACTAAATGCCAGTGATGAACAATACAATAAATTATTGGAAGGTCATCAGACAATTCATCAAGATTACTTGATTTTGAAGGAATAATGAAGAATAATAAAGAATTTAATCTTATCCAATAGAGTTTCTCAGTGTTCCGCAGGGGTCAGCACTGGGGCCCTTGTTATCCTCCATTTATATTTTAGATTTTCACAAACATCTAAAAACATGCACCATATAAACAATAGTATTTTTTACTTTTATTTCAGATTATAAAAGATGAAAGTGGATCTTCAAGGTTTCGTTAAGTTTTTTCTTGCTCATAATCTGAACCTCATTGTCAAAAACCCAACTTTACTGTATGAACTCCACTTCTGGGCACAACATTTGTCCTCCCCGATATTTTGGATAAGTTTGTTATTTCGTAACTTTATTTTGAATTCGATTTGCATAATTTTTTCACAACTTTGTGAATTTATTCATTCAAATCATTCTCATTATTTTAATGATAAAACATTTTTCTTCACATTTGGTTTTCTGAATAATTCAACTATTCGTTCGATTATTTGAATTGGTATCTTATTTTCTGTATTCTCCTAATTTTCACCTAAAGATTTCTTTTTTTCAATAATAAAACACGTGGAAAGCAATTTCCATCATCTGAAAGGGGCTGTTGAAGCCATTAAATTCTATAATTGGTTTGAGCGTATGTAAAAGAGTCAGATCTTGAAGGCGAAAACGATAAAGCCATTAGTTTTAAGAATATCTTGTTTTCCTTGTAGTTTCTAAAGTTCCAAGTTTTTCCCATGGAGCAGATCAGGGGCCCGATTCTCCTATGTCGCATGCGACAAAATATCTCTATCTCTTTTTAATGCTTGGTCGAGAAATATTTTGTCGCATGCGACATAGGGTAGTCGACATTTGAGAATAGGACCCCAGGTAATTATGAAAATCAATGTTTTCTTGGACTTTGCTCTCTGCACGATAAAAATAGACTATAAACCATAGACTCCCAATCACTTTCCAAGTTATTCTTCTATATATTCCATTCGATGTAGTCTCCGAAAACATATCTAGCGACTTTGGTACACAATATCGGCATTATACCGTGAAATATTTTGTCTTCCCTCGTATTTAGACATTTAACTCTGTTGGGACATTTTCCTCGCAGTCGCCTCTAGAATACGAAAAACTTTCCTTGCGAGCGACTGAATCTCGAAAGTAGAATCTGTTCCAGAGCTATTAGTAGGTGATTACCTAAATTGATGTATTAGTCTCGGCAAGAGACATTTTATCTCGTCGAGTTAAATTCCAAATTAGTAGAGACCTTCTTTCCTGTCTCATGACTTGTCGTTATTAGTTGCTCGTTACGTATGCATATTAGTTGGAGAAGCAGAAAAGAAAACGATGATAATTCTACTGGGAGCGGTAGTACAGTCGAATCTAACATGTTATTAAATCTAACTTGTGGTCCAACAAGGAGTAAAACAAATCTACTTCAAATCCACTATTATACGTCTGTTTTGATTTTTTACTATCGCCCTGTTTTTTGCGAACAAAAACCACCAGAACTGTCCATGAAGAAATATGGGGTGAACATAAGTTGTCGCTTTATTTTGGTTGAAATAACTGAAAAATTTGATTGAAAATTTCACACCTCACTTTTTCAGCCAATCAAAAAATTGGTTTTTATTTAGTTGCCATGGCAACCCAAAATAATTCCGGAAATTTTTATCCTCCTGGGTACCCTGGGCGAAATTAATAAGTGGAAATTTTTCTGTCAAATATTTGACATGTGATAGTTAACATTTTGCTTTTATGTACAAATGGAATGTTATTTTTCATATGAAAGGAGATAATATTTCATAATTATATATTCACTAAATATTTCGAATGTGTCTGAAAATATTTTGAGAACTTGCATTTCAACGATACATAAAAAATGTATATCAATCAAATCTAGCTATGCTTGACTTGATGAACTTAATATTTGAAACTATTTTATTCAACTTATCTTTTCGTGAATACTCGGCTGAAATTTGCAACAATTCATTTCCACATCACTTCCCAATAGACAATCCGCATGGACCAGTCAAAACTATTTTAGTTCTGCGTGATGTGCAATGTAATTTTAGGTTGAAAATGTCGCAAAATGAATTTCCTTTCTCACATACAAACACCGCCACTAATACCAACGCGTAACTGTCATTATATCAACAAAAACCATTCATGGCCCACTGATGTTACAACTTGTTTTCTCTCAGAATAATCTACAAGTCAGTTGAATTAACTATTAATTTAATATATCTTGGTGTGAAATTTTCTTACCGAATCCACCGCGTGCTTGAATTAATTGCTGGAAATTTATCTCGTACATGAATTAAATTTCCGGCAATAATTCAAGCACTAGGGAGATTATAAGTGAAAGTTTGATTTTGTGGAGGAAATTCGATTCTTGACAAGATTTTTTAGGTTTGTAACCTTCCACAATTTGAAAATGAAAAAAATGTTAATTCAAAGAAATCTGTAGAAGTGTGTGTGGTGTGATGATTAGAGTTATAGTGGAGATATCTGTTGATATGTGTTTTCTTTCTATAAACAGTTGTGTTGACTCGAGATGTTGATTTTTTTATCAAAACATCTAAGAAAGGAAGTTCATCGATCATCTTTTTCTGTTTCTAATGTGATTGTTATTGTTGGTTCTTGTTTATTTATGTAATCTAAGAACACGTTCAAGTCATCTCTACTCTAATTCCAAACAGCATACAAACACATCATCAACATACCTCCACCATTGTGGAAGGTTACAAACCCAAAAAATCATGTCAAGAACTGAAAATTTATATTTTTTACAGTCTTATTTATCAGTTTTCTGTATACATCCCAATACATTGTCAATGAGCAACAATACGTTCCATTGTCTAAAAATAATGCGCCATACTCATTAGAGCAACAATTCACTTCTACAGCAGTCCCGCAAGGAAGCATGCTGGGACCTCTACTGTTTATCAAATTCCATCAATAAATTTGTGTAATTCAGTCGTAGTTTGCATTTTCAATGATTTACATTATAAAAGTATACCCTTTTTCTATAAATCAGTTTAGTATTCGAAAAAAGAGTCTACCAAGACGAGTAGTGTTTTGTGAATGGATATCAACACAGGAAATTGATTATTTCATCGAAGATATCATATGGGTGATGGGTCTCGCACTAGAATTCAGCCGACTGGGATTGTCTTCGCATGTTTTTCTCAGCATATCCATGGGAACGAGTGTATTTCTCAGCATATCCATTTCTGAGATAATAATGCTAGGGATGCGCAAACATGGTGCTAGGTTCGGCTAGCTGGTCCTTTTTATTGACGGAATTGAGAAATTGCTCATACTTCCTTATCTCAACTTTCCTTCCCAACCAAGTTTGGAAAAATTGGACCTTTATGCCAAGAAAAAGTCTCCCGAACTAACACCAGTTCTTTGCAAGTAATTCAACCTCTCTTATAATTTGGGGGTATTTTCGTCCAACTGGAGAATTGCAAGAGCAAAACCAGTTCCCAAAAAGAGAGAAAAGACCCTACCCAGCAACTACAAACCTAGCGCACTGCTATCTGTGATATCAAAGGCCATGGAAAAGCCATCAACATCGAGCTCTAGAACGCTCAGGAATTATCAATGATCGAGAATATGGTTTCTGGTATCAGAGATCAACTATCGATCTGCTTGCTAATGTCTCACATACTTGACAGCAATCTAAGGAAAAATTGATTTATTTCATCACTTCATGACATAATTTTTTGGGTTTATGACCTTCCACAATCTGAAAATCAAAAAATGTTTTAATCCAAAGAAATCTGTACAAGTGTAGAAGGGCAAATTAATTAATTTGCCCGATAAGTTACTGTGTTCACAAGACTGCTGTCTTGAAAGAAATTAATTTTTGTCAGTAACGTACCCTACACTGAATTTGCCTATCTGAAAAATTGAGATCGAATTAACAAAGAATACTTCTCTTTTTTTGAAAACTGTTGACGTTTCGGAGGCTGTATCTGCCTCCGTTATCAAAACTTCTTAGAAAGACGCTGAGAAAACTGAATTTGAATTGCGATTTTGGTAATAAGACCTTTCTTTGACAGAGTCAAATGAAATCTGTCATACATTCTTTTGATTGGCATTTGGTATCTTGATACATAGGGTGTTTGGTATCAATCAATCAAAAGAATGTATGACAGATTTCATTTGACTCTGTCAAAGAAAGGTCTTATTACCAAAATCGCAATTCAAATTCAGTTTTCTCGGCGTCTTTCTAAGAAGTTTTGATAACGGAGGCAGATACAGCCTCCGAAACGTCAACAGTTTTCAAAAAAAGAGAAGTATTCTTTGTTAATTCGATCTCATTTTTTCAGATAGGCAAATTCAGTGTAGGGTATGTTACTGACAAAAATTAATTTCTTTCAAGACAGCAGTCTTGTGAACGCAGTAACTTATCGGGCAAATTAATTAATTTGCCCTTCTACACTTGTACAGATTTCTTTGGATTAAAAAATTTTTTCATTTTCAGATTGTGGAAGGTCATAAACCCAAAAAATTATGTCAAGAACTGGATTTCCTCCACAAAATCAAACTTTTAATCAATATTCATCACTTCAATTTGAATATTCCATTACAGAAAAATTCAAAATTCAAATTACGTTCAACTCAAAATAAAGACCAACAAAACATGAATTCTACAATAATGTATAGAATTAGAACTACAAGAAGTTATTTTGGATTCTACAGGGTGCGTCGAACATTATATACATTTCAAATTTGTGGTTTTTGTAAAGATTTGAAAGTATCAGTTGTAAACCACACACAATATCGAAGTCCCTTGTAGTGTTCACCCCGCTTGTCATTCGTGTGGGGTCCTTAACAGGACAGACAAATGAATAACAACTTTATTCAATACCATATACGAAGACAGAGAGATTAACGAAAGATTTATGTTCGCGACAACAAACCAATTCGAGACCATATACGAGATATTCTAGTCGGAATCTATAAAATCCTATCTCTCGAATCACAAGAAAACAATAGAGACATTACAGTTACTTCGACCATCACGTATGAGGAGACAATACAAATGAGCCACAGCGAACATCTATGGATGAACAGCCATTGAATTGTTAACACTCATCGGCTCTAGGACAAGGAGAGGAGGAGAGATTATTGGTTAGTCAGCGTCCGCAGAAGCAAAACAATCACGCAACGACGCAACTCATTTCGGCTTCATCAGATTGTTATGTCGGTTTAATTGCTGTATCGTGTGCCTCATCAATTGCTTTTTCAGAATGTGTAGGCTGTTCCGAAAGCTTTTGTTTCGCCTTCACGAAGTAGTGTTCTACGATGTTGTTACAAAGTCTCCCAGGGTCCTTCAAAATTATAACACATCAAAACCATATTTTCTCGGTACATGGTTTTGAAATATTTCAAAAGTTTACAGTTGCACATTACAATGAATTATTCACAAAAGTATTCCCAAATATGAACGTAACTTGGCTGGCCCACTGTAAACTTTTGAAGTTATTTCAAAAATATGTATCGAGAAAATGTGGCTCAAATATTACACAAATAATCGATAAGCTGATTTGTCCGCTCATAATAGTAATTTTAACAACGCTTTACAGTAAGTAATTCCGAGGTATAAATTGAAATTTTAAAATTACCAATTATATCTCAGAATTTTAAAATTCCGAACTAAGTCGGAATATAACTTTAAAATTCCGAACTTTGGAATACGGAGTCAGAACTGGGAATGTTGAAAAAAAAATCCGACCTTAAACAGGGAATATTAAAATTCCGAGATATAATTTGGAATTTTGAAAGTACAATTCCGAGATGAAACTTGGTATTTTTAAATTACTAGTTATCTCAGAATTTTAAAATTCCGAACTAAGTCGGAATATAACTTCAAAATTCCGAACTTACTTTGAATACGGAATCAGAACTGGGAATGTTGAAGAAAAAATCCAACATAAAAAGGCAATTTTAAAATTCCGAGATATAATTTGGAATTTTGAAAGTGCAATTACGAGATGAAACTTGGAATTTTTAATTTACGAGTTATATCTCAGAATTTTAAAATTCCGAACTAAGTCGTCATATTACTTTAAAATTCCGAACATTGAGTCGGAATTTTACTTTAAAATACGGAGTCACAACTGGAAATGAAGAAAAAATCCGACCTAAAAAAGGGAATTTTAAAATTTCGAGATATTATTTGGAATTTTGAAAGTACAATTCCGAAATGAAACTTAGAATTTTTAAATTCCGAGTGATATATCAGAATAACTCGGTATATTACTTTAAAATTCCGAACTAAGTCGGAATTTTACTTTAAAATTCCGAACAGTAAAATTCCGAACTATTAGTCGAAATTTTACTTTGAAATTCCGAGTTGTAACCTAGAAAGATTTTTTTATTTTTTTTTATTTTGGGTGTGCTTTATTCCAAAGCTTTGTATTACTCAGAATATTGAGCCAATGCGGTTTTTTTATGTACTTGATACCTTCTTGATCTTAAATAACAAGGGAATTTTTAAATTCCTTGATATAACTCGAAATTTTAAAGTTCCGTGCAAATCGGAATTTTACTTTCAAAATTCAAATCCAAAATTCCGAGTTGTAAGGGAGATTTTTTTTACTTCGGATGTTCCTTCCAGAGCTTCGTATCACTCAGCACATTGTACGAAAGCGCAGGAGAGCCACAAGCAGTTTCTTTTCATCACTTCGACTTTTTTCTCGAAATTGCGACTTTAAAGTTTCAAAAAAAAAGTCGAAATTTCTTGAAATTTCGAGTTTAATGTCAAAATTTCGACTTTTGTGTCGAAATTTAATCACTTCGACTTTAAAGTGGAACTTTCCAGAAAAAAGTCGAGATTTTGAGAAAAAAGTTGAAATTTTGAGAAAAAAGTCGAAATTTCGATTTTAATGTTGAAATTAAAAAAAATATATTTAAAGTCGAAGTGATGAAAAAAAAACCTCTTGTGGCCCTCCTGCGCTTTCGTACGTTGAGCCAACGCTTTTGTTTTTAGAATTTACTTGTATCTTGAAGGTGAGTCCCTAATCTTGAAGAACATAGGAGATATAACTCTAAATTTCAAAATTCTATGCTACAACTCGAAATTTTGAAGTAAAATTCGGACTCACCTATAACTCGGGATTTTAAAATTCTGAGTTATAACTTGGAATTTTGAGAGTAAAGTTCCGAGATATAACTCACAGTTTGTAAATTCCAAGATATAGCTCGAAATTTTGAAAACCCGATTTACAACTAACTCTGATTTATATCCTGAAGAACATAGGCTGATAACGTACTTATTCCTCTACGAGAAATCCTTGTAGGTAATATTCCTTGAATTTCACGCTACCTATATGACAAATATTCGCAAAATTCTCAAAATTCAAACTGACTAACCAGCGGCAACAATGGCTTATCTCCAGTTCATTTAAATAACCGCAGCCAACGCATACAATCCGAGCCGAGAACAAACCCAATACAACACACAAACGCGAAATTTCGCAACCAATTAGCCAACGCGGTCCCCGCGATTAATAATTCAAAATCAGCTTTCCAAAAGCCATATTTCAAATCATCCAGCCAGCCAACGTCACCCCGTCGTCCGCGAACGCCGTTCGTCCTTCTCTCACGCCGCCGCATCTCCATCTCGCCTCTCGCTCGATCACCTGTCTCTCACCTGTCCCCACCACGCGCGAGCGGCCAATGAGAGCCGCCGCGGAGCATCGAGCTAAGGAGACGCGATCTTTTCGACTCGTTCTTATTCTACGTGACGACGTTGAGTGTGTTATCTCGTCCAGCAAGCACCTTGCTCTCTTTTGTTTTTAGTTTTTGTGATGTTTGCAACAACGCTCTTGATTAGTTAGTGACGGTCGGTTTTCATCTCGAGGTTTGATGTTCCGCCGGTTTAGTGATATGGATTATTCGAGGGATTTTTCAAGGTAAGCCGGTGATCTGTCAAGGGATGCTCTTCGAGATACAAAGTTGATAGTCTGTATTGTTGTCGGGAGAGTTTTTTTTTTAATTTTCTACCTACTCGTTCAAAAACTTGTCTGTTAAAGTAGCGTTTTTGCTGGTGATTCTGCGCTAGCGCTTGTTCATCATAGCCTACTGTTTGTTTATAGTAAACGTCGGGAGAAACTGAATTTAGACTTCAACTTGGTTATGTTCACAAAAACCGTATGTTTCCAGGGTGGATTTATGCAGCTCAAATTTACACTAAACTATAATTAATATTTACACTTCAACTTCAACTAAGAAAAAGTAAGTAGTTCATTTTATGCAAGGAAATTAAAACTAAATTAGAATTATTAGTTGGCCAACTTTCATCCTTCTAGTGTTTGCCAATTATTGACACTACTGAGCAATTTTTGGCGCTAATTTTGAATTCCGCATAAATGCAATACAAACCAAAGTTTAATTTTTCCTTGGTTGAAAATGTGTGTAATTTCAATAATACATGAAATATTGTTGTGAGAAGGTATTAGAAACAGAAACAAACGACTTACCTATCAATGAAAATTACTCCTCTATTATTATGAATAACAGAAAATGCCTAGGTAGGTATTTGAAATCGAGACCTTATCCAATCTGGGAATGAAAATGATCATATGAACCCTGTGTTTGGGTTTATAGGATTTTCTATGATAATGACACTAAAATGTAATGGTTTTACAGTAAACAAATTACTAATTTACTAAAATACCTTTATTTCTAAAAAGATTGATAGGTAATAACATATACTAGGTATAATATTAAGGAATTTTGCAGGAAATTACTCTCTTGCGTAAAGCCTGACATATTTCTGGTAACACTTTTGCAGGAAACTTCACTTCTTCTTGTCTTGAGCATAAGACTGCTTGGACATAACAGATTTATGATTGAAAACGTTTACATGAATAATTTACGCTAATCAAAATAGAGAAACCGTATATCATGCCCATTCAATAATTTTTCAGAGAATAATCTGGCCCCTACAACTTCTTTCATTAATTTTCATTATTTTTCATTACAAATAAGTAATTATTCATTATGTGTACAAAAAATGACTAGTTGTTTTCCCCTCGGTATTTTTATTACTGGGTGAAACGGAAGACATGTAGCAGCTTGTAATTTTTTTCTCTACGACTATTGTATTCTACATTGCTTACATAGGTATTGATTATTAGTTGAAGAGTGAAGATGATTCCAAGACACCGTGGATCATAACTCAGTGTTCAACGACACTCGGCCAATCACAGATTCAGAATTTTCAGAATCCACGGTAACTGAGAGGTTTAGACCAATGACAAAACAGCAAACGTACCAAACAAATTTCTTAAGAAGGCTTAGCTTCATTGGAATGATTTTCAGTAATACCTCATGAAATACGCTCGTTTTCTCGGAAAAAGTGTTTAACGCCGACTTCACATTTAATGCTCGCGGTAACCCACCACTGCAAGTTCAGGCAGGTCCGAGATTTGCCATAACTTTGCTAGAAATTATAGTAGAAGGAAAAGAAAAAGTGTATATCGTTCCTGAAGACTTCTACTTCCTCATGCAAATATAATATGTGAGTATCTGAGTACCCAGAATGTGTTTTGTCCCACTTCACATAACCCTTCTACGATATTTACGGAGGATCCGAAAATCATGGATATCTTGGTTGATATGAAATAACTATACTGAAGCAGGAATCAGTACCCTCTTTGGACCATATGCAACGATTTAAGCCTACTGTGACAAGTCACACCACACTTTTACATGCCAAAGAAAAAACTGGGTTTTAATCCTGCCTCAGTTTTCAACTCCTACATAAAAAATGAAGTATGTGATTTCAAGCTTGAGGTTTGCACTTCACATTAGTGTTATTAAATATATATATGCAGGATATGAATAAACAGTGGTAGAAGTCCATTATATCTCAAAGTGGAGTGGTATGGATATACAAATCAGTAAAACGCAAAGTCGTCTCCACTATTTAATTTCCCATCTAGTTCAAAAGGATGGTGAAACGGTGAATGACCGCTATCAATCAGATAGCCGTCAAAAAGTAGAAGTAGTACATGTTTCGGTCCTATATAGAACCATCATCAGCTATTCAAGAAAATTCTACAATAAAAGAAAGACTATGTACTAAAGACAAGGCTAATATAAGGCTATACTTACATGGAGAAGAAAATAATGTAGTGTAATATATATATATATAAAATGTTAAATTATTATGTTATTAAATAATGCTAAATAACCACATTGTTAGTTATTATAGCTTGAAACAACCAAAAATTGGTAAAGTAAGAAAAGTTTCCACTAACACTTTACTACTCTATTACGACCGGTAACAGTTACTTGAAAATGGTGTAACAGCCGAAACCGGTCGTAATAGAGTAGTAAAGTGTTAGTGGAAACTGGACAAAAGTTATATTTTTTCTTCTTTTTCTTATTTCATCATGAATTTCCACAAAATAAATAGATCATCAATCAAACAAGTCAAAAATTGGTAAGTAACCAAAGATAGGTAGGGGAGGCTGTAAGGCCTTGGACCCCTTAATCCTATAGGGGAATTAAATAGTTCGGACATCGAGCAGAAAAATAAATCAAAAATTGAATCAATGCACGTGATTGTTGACTGAACAGACGGATATGAATTATGAGATGAACTGACAGAGTGACAACTGACAGCACAGCCGGAACCACTGTCATGATCGCTCCTATGTCAAAATTGACACAGAACAGTGACGCGAGACCCCCGCTCACAGAACAAAAGAAGGAAATGATTCCCACAATACTATTCCGAGCCTGAGGATCTCAAGTACTCAAGTCACCCAACTGTACCAACAACAAGAGGAGCAATCAGTACAATAGGAACAAATTATGAAACTAAAGATACAATATTTGTTAGTTTTATTTTTGTGGAGGACCAAGGCAGGGACAAGATTGCAAAAAGTTCTTCAATTCTCTCAATTTTTTAAAAAACTAGATTCTTGTGCCTGCCTTGGTCCTCCACAAAAATAAAACTAACAAATATTGTATCTTTAGTTTCATAATTTGTTCCTATTGTACTGATTGCTCCTCTTGTTGTTGGTACAGTTGGGTGACTTGAGATCCTCAGGCTCGGAATAGTATTGTGGGAATCATTTCCTTCTTTTGTTCTGTGAGCGGGGGTCTCGCGTCACTGTTCTGTGTCAATTTTGACATAGGAGCGATCATGACAGTGGTTCCGGCTGTGCTGTCAGTTGTCACCCTGTCAGTTCATCTCATAATTCATATCCGTCTGTTCAGTCAGCAATCACGTGCATTGATTCAATTTTTGATTTATTTTTCTGCTCGATGTCCGAACTATTTAATTCCCCTATAGGATTAAGGGGTCCAAGGCCTTACAGCCTCCCCTACCTATCTTTGGTTACTTACCAAATTTTGGTTGTTTCAAGCTATAATAATTAACAATGTGGTTATTTAGCATTATTTAATAACATAATAATTTAACATTTTATATATATTACACTACATTATTTTCTTCTCCATGTAAGTATAGCCTTATATTAGCCTTCTGTCTTTAGTACATAGTCTTTCTTTTATTGTAGAATTTTCTTGAATAGCTGATGATGGTTCTATATAGGACCGAAACATGTACTACTTCTACTTTTTGACGGCTATCTGATTGATAGCGGTCATTCACCGTTTCACCATCCTTTTGAACTAGATGGGAAATTAAATTGTGGAGACGACTTTGCGTTTTACTGATTTGTGTATATGAATAAACGATTATTTTCAACATTTAGTGAAGAGAATGCCGATTTTATGAGTAAGTTGAAAATGAGGCAGGAGTAAAATAAGGTTTTTTTGGCATGTATAAGTGGGACCTGTCACACTTCTTCAAAATTGTTGCATATATAGTCCAAAGAGGGTATGGGTTGCTGCTTCAGCATAATAATTCCATATTCACTAAATTATTCATGATTTTCGGATCATCCGCGAACATCTCCGTGAAGTGCGACAAAACACATTTTAGGTACACAAATACTCGCATATTATATTTGCGTAAGAAGGTAGGAGTCTTCAGAAACGATATGAACTTTTCCTTCTCCTTCTCCGATCATTTTTAACAAAGTTATGACCAATCAAATATTCGGCTCCGCCAGAACTTTCAGCGGCGGGTCAGGGTGAACCTGAAATTTTGGTGACGGCGTTCAAACACGTTTTCTGAGAAAACGAGCACATTTCATAAGAAATTGCTAGGAATAATTTTTGTGGACAATTGAATTGTTTTCCACCTCGTTGAATTGTTTTTTCGATAAATCATATACTTTCCAAGATTACAGTAAAAATCTATTTATATATATTTAAACAAAAAAAAATATATGTTCCACCCCTGGAATTTTGGGAAACAATTTTTTTTCGTGTTCATCATGGTTCCAACTTCTAGCATACCAAGTTTGGTGGTGCTACAATGGATTCTTGTCTCAAAACCCAATCGTACTGGATTAATAAAAGTTAATACACTGTTAATAGTTCGTATACTTTGAATTTTAACATTGTTTAAAAATATCTTTCTTGGATTAATCATAATTATCGTAAAAATCACAAAATACCAGAAAAATACAAATTATACGCACTTTTCTTTTCTACTGGATGACTGGAAACGAACGAACCTCCCCTTCGCCACGGATGGATGGGTGGAAATCCTGTCATTAATATTTAAAAAAACAATCAGGAAATCCTTGCAAGATAGAATAATACATCGATGTGAGGGCCATTGTGGTTTCATAGGGTTGGTATCCATGGTGATAAGGACGTAAACAGTGCCGAATAGGTGTTTTTGAGGGCGGAAGGAGGGGGGTGTTTATCAACGTTTTATCACAATCACACCTGCTCTTGTTATTCTCGCCGTGTTTGGATTAGGGTTATTTCTATGATTTTGCGTACGTGAAATTACGTTCACCAGTGTCGTTGTTAGAAAAAAAAATAATATAAACATTTTCGTCCATCATCAAACTCCAGGAAAGGGACGTTGAGAGCTATTTAAAAGTGGAATACTTCAAGTACTTTTAACACGCGACTAACTTTGTCAGAACAAATCTGACGACTCATAAGTATTGATTTCGTATGTATATATATACCGGGTGACCACGAGGTGAGGTACGCCCCCCAATTTTTCTATAGTTTTGAAGATACAGATTTCAAATTTGGTGTGTCGATATGGTACTTAAATACGCATATTTTGACCCCCTTATTGAAAATTCACCACTTCCGGTTTAACCGGAAGTGACCACATTTTTTTTTTTCAAATGACACCCTGTACATATTTTTTCATTATCCGAAAGAGCACGCAATTTATGATACCACTGTTCTTCAAAATTGAAAATCGGTTGAAAAATGGCGGAGATACAGTTGATTGTTCAATCGAACAAAGTTGGCCATGAAACTCGAACTTAAATCTTCACAACTGACAAACGACATCAGAAGTTACCAGAGGAAGCTTCGAAGTGCGATACAGTTGAAAACTGAGGTTCCTCTCACCTCGTTGTCCACCCGGTATATATATATATATATATTTTTTTCGAAAAGTAATTTGTCTTTGTGTTCTTGATCACTGAGTTGTCCAGAAAATCTGATCAACCATTTGAAGATTTTGGAATATATTTGCGTAGAAGCCATGTCCAAACAGACAGATGACTTGCCAGTTAGGTAAGACTTGAAAAACATTTTTGTTGGACCCCGTATAATATTTAATATTAATTAGTTGAAAAGATATATAAGCAAGTTAAAATTTATATATTTCGATATAATAAGTAGTCAATATTTTGGTCTCCAAATAAGATAATATTGCGCGATTCAAAGTGAAAAAAAATGTACAAAAAATATCTGTGAATACTAATCAAGTATGTTGATACTGCTTTTGATTCTCCGGTGCTACATTTTTTACAACTAGGCCAAATTCAGGGTTTGCAATGTGTAGTAGCTTTTTGTTTATAAAAATGCGTATTTTTAACTTTCATTGCAACCTACGTATTGGTATTTTTGTGGTAACCCGTTATATTGAGCATTAAAAAAAATATTGAGATAATCGAAATCCGAATAATAAGAAAATACTGCATTCAAAGTTATACATAACATGCATCAGCGGGATCAAATTTGCGAAATCAAAAACCGATTTACTCATTACAATACGAGAAACTAGAGGAGAAATCAATAACGAATTCATACAAATTGATATTTCTGAAACACGCAACGAAAATACCGGCCTGCATGCAATTGTTAATTATTATCATTTTTAATTTATCACTTGAGAAATGCTAGATTTCACGAACGAATCTTTTTCGCGATTTGTGTAAAGTTAATAGACGCAGTTGTGAAATTTTGCGATAAAACATTTCAAAATTTTCTTGAGTGGATTTCGAAGAAAATTGATATAATCCAGTACGATTGGGTTTTAAGACAAGGATCGATTGTAGCACCACCAAACTTGGTATGACAGTAGTTGGAATCATGATAAACATGAAAACATGTATTTTAATATAAAATATAAATAAAAATAAATAAATAGATTTTTGCTGTAATCTTGGAAAGTATAACGCTCTATTTTTCTCAGAAAACGTGATTGAACGCTGACATCAAATTTCAGGTTCGCGCTTAACCGCCGCTGGAAGTTCTGACGGAGCCGAAGATTGGATTGGTCATAACTCTGCTAAAGATGATCGGAGAACGAAAAGGAAAAGTGAATATCGTTTCTGAATAATCATACCTTCTCATGCAAATATAACATGCGAGTATTTGAGTACCTAAAATGTGTTTTCTAGCACTTCACGGAGATGTTTGCGGATGATCCGAAAATCATGAATAATTTAGTAAATATGGAATTATTATACTAAAGCAGAAACCCATACCCTCTTTGGACTATATGCAACAATTGTAGAGTAGTGTGACAGGCCAAAAAAAACTTTGTTTTACTTCTGCCTCATTTTCAACTTACCCATAAAACCGGCATTCTCTTCAGTAACTGTTGAAAATAATCGCGTATTCATAGTCTGCATATATTTTTGTTTTTTGTTTTTTCTGCATATATATGTTTAATAACACTATTGTGAAGTGTAAACCTCAAGCTTGAAATCACATACTTAATTTTTTATGTAGGATGTGTATAAGCGATTATTTTCAACATTTACTGAAGAAATTACTATGGTTGAGTTGTATAAGTGACACTTGTCTGACTAGTCTAAAATCATTGCATATGGTCTAAAGAGGGTATACTGATTTCTGCTTCAGTATGATTATTTCATATCAACTAAAATATCCATGACTTTCGATGCTCCGTAAATATCGTAGAAGGATTATGTGAAGTGGGATAAAACACATTTTGGGTACTCAGAAGCTCACATATTATATTTGCATGAGGAAGTCTTTTTCTTTCCTTCTATTATAATTTTTAGCAAAGTTATGACAAATCTAATTTTTTGCCCTACCGGAAATGGCAGTGGCGCGAGCCTGAAATTTGATATCGGAATTCAATCAGGTTTTTTGAGAAAACGAGCGCATTTTGTGAAAAATTACTAAGAATATTTCTTGTGTAGAATTAAATTATCTTTCACTTCGTTGAAATTGTTTCTTGATAAATCTTATACTTTCCGAAACAACATCAAAAAACATTATAATTTTTGTAAATATTTTTTTTTGGTTACCACCCCTGACTTTTTGGTAAAAAAATGTTTTTCTAACAAAACAGTCATGATGTCAAGAAGTCATGTGCCGAGTTTCACAGTGCTACGATTCATTCTCCACTAGTGGCTTACATTTGTCTATGGTTACTGTACTAATAGGTTTTCGAGCTTTGATTGGTGTCATGCTGCGCAGGGCTAATATCTCAACACTCGCTGCTTGGTAATGAACATTTTTAAATATTTGTTTTATTGTAATGTAGACATCGAGATTGTTGCAATAAACAATTGTAGATGTGGAATGGTTCGACGTGTATTTTTATTTTGCATAATTCAGAAACGAGTTTGTGAAAGATAAACAAATTCGACTGAAACTGTCCTCTCAAGGTTTCAACATGTTCACCTCAAGACGGTTAGTTGGAATCGAGAGTAATTATACAGTACGTTACGGCGAAAATTCATATTTGGAATTACTTCCAAACGGTTTATCCAACCGAAAAAGACCTGTCCATATTATGTTCCAGGAAATTTGATGGCATATGTTTTTTTGTAGAAAAAAAAGGTAATTCTTCATAAAAAGTCCTGCATATTCTAAAATATAATCTTTAATCAAATCTTGAAATTCGTCAGCGGTATACACCAGTACTATTAAAAATGTGAATTTCACGAAAGAGTACGGTATATTTTTATTTGTGACAGTATCGAAAATTATCTCCAGAGGCGTCTTTTAAAAATTTTACATGTTGTTCAATACCGATGATAATACATCAATGTCAAAAAAATAGTCCCCCCCTCTGTCCCCCGAAAACTAGATAGAGAAAAAAGTTGGAAAACTTTCGAAATTGAAATCGTAAAAATAATAAGACCGTTAAATAATATAGTTTCAAAATTCAGATGATTTCCCAATAGTATCAGACCTGGAAAATTATGACGAACAAAAGTTCGATCGATTCGAAAAATCCGTAAAAATAGTGGAAATTATCTGACCGTTGGACAAAACTTTAAAAAAAATTACCCTCCTGCCACCCTTCGAAAGCTATAATATGTATGTACAGGGTGTCATTTGAAAAACAAAGTTTGGGGTCACTTTCGGTTAAACCAGAAGTGGTAAATTATCAGTAGTGGCGTCAAAATATGCGTATTCAAGTACTATATCGACATACGAAATTTGAAATCTGTATCTTCAAAACTATAGAAAAATTGTGGGACGTACCTCACCTCGTGGTCACCCGGTAGAATCATAAAAATGTCCAGTAGTTTCGGACATCGAAAATTACAACAAGAATAAATGTTGGTTGGGGGCATGGACTCCCCCTTCTCGAAAAAGTTGCGAATAATCGTAAAATCACCCGTGCCTACCCTCGAGGGCTCTGGAAAACCCGTTAGAATTTGGGAAAATTTTCAAAAGTTTCGGACATGGAAAATTACAACGAAAAAAAATGGTAGTGATTTTGGAACCCTCTTCTTCGGAAATTAAAATGTGAAAAATCCGTAAAAGTATGAAAAACATCAAATAGTCATCAAATATTAAAGCACTGCCCCCCTGATGGCTAGATAGAGAACGTGTCGGATTTTGAACATGGAAGAAACAATGTTGTTCTGGGGCCTCGAATCGCCTCAATTTTCTGAATATTCCGGACGAGGAAAATTACGACAAACAAAATTGTTCAGTTGTTAAGTTGCGAAAACTCACGGAAATAAAATCCGCAACAACTGATGATGACCTTGGTGCGAGAAGAGGAAATCTGCGAACGCCAGTCGATTCAAAATGGCCGAATTAGTATGTATTGTTACTTTCGAGTCAATCAAAAGAAATGAAAAATTACTCGAAAGAGTTGCAAGGGGTTCACCTCTAAAAATCATTAAAAGCACCAAGTTGTCACATCGACTTGAAATTCGCACTGTGTACGTAAAATTTCATGCTCATTCCAAAAATGTATGATTTTCTATGCTCAGATATAAGATTTTGACGGCAAAAAAAACATCAAAAAACTGATTCAGAGCTGGCCAACTCGAGAACGGTTAAAGATAGACAAATTCTGCGAACGCCAATCGATTCAGAATGGCCGAATTAGTATGTATTGTATATTTTGAGTCAATCGAAAAAATTGAATATTACTCGAAAAAAATTGCAAGGGGTTCACCCCTAAAAATCATGAAAAATACCAAGTCGTCACATTGACTTGAAATTCGCACTGTGTACGTAAAATTTCATGCTCATTCCAAAAATGTATGATTTTCTATGCTCAGATATAAGATTTAGCCGAAAAAAGGTGTTTAAGATTTTGACGGCAAAAAAAACATCAAAAAACTGATTCAGAGCTGGCCAACTCGAGAACGGTTAAAGATAGACAAATTCTGCGAAAGCCAATCGATTCAGAATGGCCGAATTAGTATGTATTGTATATTTTGAGTCAATCGACAAAATTGAATATTACTCGAAAAAAAAATCATGAAAAATACCAAGTCGTCACATCGACTTGAAATTCGCACTGTGTACGTAAAATTTCATGCTCATTCCAAAAATGTATGATTTTCTATGCTCAGATATAAGATTTAGCCGAAAAAAGGTGTTTAAGATTTTGACGGCAAAAAAAACATCAAAAAACTGATTCAGAGCTGGCCAACTCGAGAACGGTTAAAGATAGACAAATTCTGCGAAAGCCAATCGATTCAGAATGGCCGAATTAGTATGTATTGTATATTTTGAGTCAATCGACAAAATTGAATATTACTCGAAAAAAAAATCATGAAAAATACCAAGTCGTCACATCGACTTGAAATTCGCACTGTGTACGTAAAATTTCATGCTCATTCAAAAAATGAATGATTTTCTATGCTCAGATATAAGATTTAGCAGGAAAAAGGTGTTTAAGATTTTGACGGCAAAAAAAACATAAAAAAACTGATTCAGAGCTGGCCAACTCGAGAACGGTTAAAGATAGACAAATTCTGCGAACGCCAATCGATTCAGAATGGCCGAGTTAGTATGTATTGTATATTTTGAGTCAATCGAAAAAATTGAATATTACTCGAAAAAAATTGCAAGGGGTTCACCCCTAAAAATCATGAAAAATACCAAGTCGTCACATCGACTTGAAATTCGCACTGTGTACGTAAAATTTCATGCTCATTCCAAAAATGTATGATTTTCTATGCTCAGATATAAGATTTAGCCGGAAAAAGGTGTTTAAGATTTTGACGGCAAAAAAAACATCAAAAAACTGATTCAGAGCTGGCCAACTCGAGAACGGTTAAAGATAGACAAATTCTGCGAACGCCAATCGATTCAGAATGGCAGAATTAGTATGTATTGTATATTTTGAGTCAATCGACAAAATTGAATATTACTCGAAAAAAAAATCATGAAAAATACCAAGTCGTCACATCGACTTGAAATTCGCACTGTGTACGTAAAATTTCATGCTCATTCCAAAAATGTATGATTTTCTATGCTCAGATATAAGATTTAGCCGAAAAAAGGTGTTTAAGATTTTGACGGCAAAAAAAACATCAAAAAACTGATTCAGAGCTGGCCAACTCGAGAACGGTTAAAGATAGACAAATTCTGCGAAAGCCAATCGATTCAGAATGGCCGAATTAGTATGTATTGTATATTTTGAGTCAATCGACAAAATTGAATATTACTCGAAAAAAAAATCATGAAAAATACCAAGTCGTCACATCGACTTGAAATTCGCACTGTGTACGTAAAATTTCATGCTCATTCCAAAAATGTATGATTTTCTATGCTCAGATATAAGATTTAGCCGAAAAAAGGTGTTTAAGATTTTGACGGCAAAAAAAACATCAAAAAACTGATTCAGAGCTGGCCAACTCGAGAACGGTTAAAGATAGACAAATTCTGCGAAAGCCAATCGATTCAGAATGGCCGAATTAGTATGTATTGTATATTTTGAGTCAATCGACAAAATTGAATATTACTCGAAAAAAAAATCATGAAAAATACCAAGTCGTCACATCGACTTGAAATTCGCACTGTGTACGTAAAATTTCATGCTCATTCAAAAAATGAATGATTTTCTATGCTCAGATATAAGATTTAGCAGGAAAAAGGTGTTTAAGATTTTGACGGCAAAAAAAACATAAAAAAACTGATTCAGAGCTGGCCAACTCGAGAACGGTTAAAGATAGACAAATTCTGCGAACGCCAATCGATTCAGAATGGCCGAGTTAGTATGTATTGTATATTTTGAGTCAATCGAAAAAATTGAATATTACTCGAAAAAAATTGCAAGGGGTTCACCCCTAAAAATCATGAAAAATACCAAGTCGTCACATCGACTTGAAATTCGCACTGTGTACGTAAAATTTCATGCTCATTCCAAAAATGTATGATTTTCTATGCTCAGATATAAGATTTAGCCGGAAAAAGGTGTTTAAGATTTTGACGGCAAAAAAAACATCAAAAAACTGATTCAGAGCTGGCCAACTCGAGAACGGTTAAAGATAGACAAATTCTGCGAACGCCAATCGATTCAGAATGGCAGAATTAGTATGTATTGTATATTTTGAGTCAATCGACAAAATTGAATATTACTCGAAAAAAAAATCATGAAAAATACCAAGTCGTCACATCGACTTGAAATTCGCACTGTGTACGTAAAATTTCATGCTCATTCCAAAAATGTATGATTTTCTATGCTCAGATATAAGATTTAGCCGAAAAAAGGTGTTTAAGATTTTGACGGCAAAAAAAACATCAAAAAACTGATTCAGAGCTGGCCAACTCGAGAACGGTTAAAGATAGACAAATTCTGCGAACGCCAATCGATTCAGAATGGCAGAATTAGTATGTATTGTATATTTTGAGTCAATCGACAAAATTGAATATTACTCGAAAAAAAAATCATGAAAAATACCAAGTCGTCACATCGACTTGAAATTCGCACTGTGTACGTAAAATTTCATGCTCATTCCAAAAATGTATGATTTTCTATGCTCAGATATAAGATTTAGCCGAAAAAAGGTGTTTAAGATTTTGACGGCAAAAAAAACATCAAAAAACTGATTCAGAGCTGGCCAACTCGAGAACGGTTAAAGATAGACAAATTCTGCGAAAGCCAATCGATTCAGAATGGCCGAATTAGTATGTATTGTATATTTTGAGTCAATCGACAAAATTGAATATTACTCGAAAAAAAAATCATGAAAAATACCAAGTCGTCACATCGACTTGAAATTCGCACTGTGTACGTAAAATTTCATGCTCATTCCAAAAATGTATGATTTTCTATGCTCAGATATAAGATTTAGCCGAAAAAAGGTGTTTAAGATTTTGACGGCAAAAAAAACATCAAAAAACTGATTCAGAGCTGGCCAACTCGAGAACGGTTAAAGATAGACAAATTCTGCGAAAGCCAATCGATTCAGAATGGCCGAATTAGTATGTATTGTATATTTTGAGTCAATCGACAAAATTGAATATTACTCGAAAAAAAAATCATGAAAAATACCAAGTCGTCACATCGACTTGAAATTCGCACTGTGTACGTAAAATTTCATGCTCATTCAAAAAATGAATGATTTTCTATGCTCAGATATAAGATTTAGCAGGAAAAAGGTGTTTAAGATTTTGACGGCAAAAAAAACATAAAAAAACTGATTCAGAGCTGGCCAACTCGAGAACGGTTAAAGATAGACAAATTCTGCGAACGCCAATCGATTCAGAATGGCCGAGTTAGTATGTATTGTATATTTTGAGTCAATCGAAAAAATTGAATATTACTCGAAAAAAATTGCAAGGGGTTCACCCCTAAAAATCATGAAAAATACCAAGTCGTCACATCGACTTGAAATTCGCACTGTGTACGTAAAATTTCATGCTCATTCCAAAAATGTATGATTTTCTATGCTCAGATATAAGATTTAGCCGGAAAAAGGTGTTTAAGATTTTGACGGCAAAAAAAACATCAAAAAACTGATTCAGAGCTGGCCAACTCGAGAACGGTTAAAGATAGACAAATTCTGCGAACGCCAATCGATTCAGAATGGCAGAATTAGTATGTATTGTATATTTTGAGTCAATCGACAAAATTGAATATTACTCGAAAAAAAAATCATGAAAAATACCAAGTCGTCACATCGACTTGAAATTCGCACTGTGTACGTAAAATTTCATGCTCATTCCAAAAATGTATGATTTTCTATGCTCAGATATAAGATTTAGCCGGAAAAAGGTGTTTAAGATTTTGACGGCAAAAAAAACATCAAAAAACTGATTCAGAGCTGGCCAACTCGAGAACGGTTAAAGATAGACAAATTCTGCGAACGCCAATCGATTCAGAATGGCAGAATTAGTATGTATTGTATATTTTGAGTCAATCGAAAAAATTGAATATTACTCGAAAAAAAAAATCATGAAAAATACCAAGTCGTCACATCGACTTGAAATCTGCACTGTAAACGTAAAATTTCATGCTCATTCCAAAAATGTATGATTTTCTATGCTCAGATATAAGATTTAGCCGGAAAAAGGTGTTTAAGATTTTGACGGCAAAAAAAACATCAAAAAACTGATTCAGAGCTGGCCAACTCGAGAACGGTTAAAGATAGACAAATTCTGCGAACGCCAATCGATTCAGAATGGCAGAATTAGTATGTATTGTATATTTTGAGTCAATCGACAAAATTGAATATTACTCGAAAAAAAAATCATGAAAAATACCAAGTCGTCACATCGACTTGAAATTCGCACTGTGTACGTAAAATTTCATGCTCATTCCAAAAATGTATGATTTTCTATGCTCAGATATAAGATTTAGCCGAAAAAAGGTGTTTAAGATTTTGACGGCAAAAAAAACATCAAAAAACTGATTCAGAGCTGGCCAACTCGAGAACGGTTAAAGATAGACAAATTCTGCGAACGCCAATCGATTCAGAATGGCAGAATTAGTATGTATTGTATATTTTGAGTCAATCGACAAAATTGAATATTACTCGAAAAAAAAATCATGAAAAATACCAAGTCGTCACATCGACTTGAAATTCGCACTGTGTACGTAAAATTTCATGCTCATTCCAAAAATGTATGATTTTCTATGCTCAGATATAAGATTTAGCCGAAAAAAGGTGTTTAAGATTTTGACGGCAAAAAAAACATCAAAAAACTGATTCAGAGCTGGCCAACTCGAGAACGGTTAAAGATAGACAAATTCTGCGAACGCCAATCGATTCAGAATGGCCGAGTTAGTATGTATTGTATATTTTGAGTCAATCGAAAAAATTGAATATTACTCGAAAAAAATTGCAAGGGGTTCACCCCTAAAAATCATGAAAAATACCAAGTCGTCACATCGACTTGAAATTCGCACTGTGTACGTAAAATTTCATGCTCATTCCAAAAATGTATGATTTTCTATGCTCAGATATAAGATTTAGCCGGAAAAAGGTGTTTAAGATTTTGACGGCAAAAAAAACATCAAAAAACTGATTCAGAGCTGGCCAACTCGAGAACGGTTAAAGATAGACAAATTCTGCGAACGCCAATCGATTCAGAATGGCAGAATTAGTATGTATTGTATATTTTGAGTCAATCGACAAAATTGAATATTACTCGAAAAAAAAATCATGAAAAATACCAAGTCGTCACATCGACTTGAAATTCGCACTGTGTACGTAAAATTTCATGCTCATTCCAAAAATGTATGATTTTCTATGCTCAGATATAAGATTTAGCCGAAAAAAGGTGTTTAAGATTTTGACGGCAAAAAAAACATCAAAAAACTGATTCAGAGCTGGCCAACTCGAGAACGGTTAAAGATAGACAAATTCTGCGAACGCCAATCGATTCAGAATGGCAGAATTAGTATGTATTGTATATTTTGAGTCAATCGACAAAATTGAATATTACTCGAAAAAAAAATCATGAAAAATACCAAGTCGTCACATCGACTTGAAATTCGCACTGTGTACGTAAAATTTCATGCTCATTCCAAAAATGTATGATTTTCTATGCTCAGATATAAGATTTAGCCGAAAAAAGGTGTTTAAGATTTTGACGGCAAAAAAAACATCAAAAAACTGATTCAGAGCTGGCCAACTCGAGAACGGTTAAAGATAGACAAATTCTGCGAACGCCAATCGATTCAGAATGGCCGAGTTAGTATGTATTGTATATTTTGAGTCAATCGAAAAAATTGAATATTACTCGAAAAAAATTGCAAGGGGTTCACCCCTAAAAATCATGAAAAATACCAAGTCGTCACATCGACTTGAAATTCGCACTGTGTACGTAAAATTTCATGCTCATTCCAAAAATGTATGATTTTCTATGCTCAGATATAAGATTTAGCCGGAAAAAGGTGTTTAAGATTTTGACGGCAAAAAAAACATCAAAAAACTGATTCAGAGCTGGCCAACTCGAGAACGGTTAAAGATAGACAAATTCTGCGAACGCCAATCGATTCAGAATGGCAGAATTAGTATGTATTGTATATTTTGAGTCAATCGACAAAATTGAATATTACTCGAAAAAAAAATCATGAAAAATACCAAGTCGTCACATCGACTTGAAATTCGCACTGTGTACGTAAAATTTCATGCTCATTCCAAAAATGTATGATTTTCTATGCTCAGATATAAGATTTAGCCGGAAAAAGGTGTTTAAGATTTTGACGGCAAAAAAAACATCAAAAAACTGATTCAGAGCTGGCCAACTCGAGAACGGTTAAAGATAGACAAATTCTGCGAACGCCAATCGATTCAGAATGGCAGAATTAGTATGTATTGTATATTTTGAGTCAATCGAAAAAATTGAATATTACTCGAAAAAAAAAATCATGAAAAATACCAAGTCGTCACATCGACTTGAAATCTGCACTGTAAACGTAAAATTTCATGCTCATTCCAAAAATGTATGATTTTCTATGCTCAGATATAAGATTTAGCCGGAAAAAGGTGTTTAAGATTTTGACGGCAAAAAAAACATCAAAAAACTGATTCAGAGCTGGCCAACTCGAGAACGGTTAAAGATAGACAAATTCTGCGAACGCCAATCGATTCAGAATGGCAGAATTAGTATGTATTGTATATTTTGAGTCAATCGACAAAATTGAATATTACTCGAAAAAAAAATCATGAAAAATACCAAGTCGTCACATCGACTTGAAATTCGCACTGTGTACGTAAAATTTCATGCTCATTCCAAAAATGTATGATTTTCTATGCTCAGATATAAGATTTAGCCGAAAAAAGGTGTTTAAGATTTTGACGGCAAAAAAAACATCAAAAAACTGATTCAGAGCTGGCCAACTCGAGAACGGTTAAAGATAGACAAATTCTGCGAACGCCAATCGATTCAGAATGGCAGAATTAGTATGTATTGTATATTTTGAGTCAATCGACAAAATTGAATATTACTCGAAAAAAAAATCATGAAAAATACCAAGTCGTCACATCGACTTGAAATTCGCACTGTGTACGTAAAATTTCATGCTCATTCCAAAAATGTATGATTTTCTATGCTCAGATATAAGATTTAGCCGAAAAAAGGTGTTTAAGATTTTGACGGCAAAAAAAACATCAAAAAACTGATTCAGAGCTGGCCAACTCGAGAACGGTTAAAGATAGACAAATTCTGCGAACGCCAATCGATTCAGAATGGCCGAGTTAGTATGTATTGTATATTTTGAGTCAATCGAAAAAATTGAATATTACTCGAAAAAAATTGCAAGGGGTTCACCCCTAAAAATCATGAAAAATACCAAGTCGTCACATCGACTTGAAATTCGCACTGTGTACGTAAAATTTCATGCTCATTCCAAAAATGTATGATTTTCTATGCTCAGATATAAGATTTAGCCGGAAAAAGGTGTTTAAGATTTTGACGGCAAAAAAAACATCAAAAAACTGATTCAGAGCTGGCCAACTCGAGAACGGTTAAAGATAGACAAATTCTGCGAACGCCAATCGATTCAGAATGGCAGAATTAGTATGTATTGTATATTTTGAGTCAATCGACAAAATTGAATATTACTCGAAAAAAAAATCATGAAAAATACCAAGTCGTCACATCGACTTGAAATTCGCACTGTGTACGTAAAATTTCATGCTCATTCCAAAAATGTATGATTTTCTATGCTCAGATATAAGATTTAGCCGGAAAAAGGTGTTTAAGATTTTGACGGCAAAAAAAACATCAAAAAACTGATTCAGAGCTGGCCAACTCGAGAACGGTTAAAGATAGACAAATTCTGCGAACGCCAATCGATTCAGAATGGCAGAATTAGTATGTATTGTATATTTTGAGTCAATCGAAAAAATTGAATATTACTCGAAAAAAAAAATCATGAAAAATACCAAGTCGTCACATCGACTTGAAATCTGCACTGTAAACGTAAAATTTCATGCTCATTCCAAAAATGTATGATTTTCTATGCTCAGATATAAGATTTAGCCGGAAAAAGGTGTTTAAGATTTTGACGGCAAAAAAAACATCAAAAAACTGATTCAGAGCTGGCCAACTCGAGAACGGTTAAAGATAGACAAATTCTGCGAACGCCAATCGATTCAGAATGGCAGAATTAGTATGTATTGTATATTTTGAGTCAATCGACAAAATTGAATATTACTCGAAAAAAAAATCATGAAAAATACCAAGTCGTCACATCGACTTGAAATTCGCACTGTGTACGTAAAATTTCATGCTCATTCCAAAAATGTATGATTTTCTATGCTCAGATATAAGATTTAGCCGAAAAAAGGTGTTTAAGATTTTGACGGCAAAAAAAACATCAAAAAACTGATTCAGAGCTGGCCAACTCGAGAACGGTTAAAGATAGACAAATTCTGCGAACGCCAATCGATTCAGAATGGCCGAGTTAGTATGTATTGTATATTTTGAGTCAATCGAAAAAATTGAATATTACTCGAAAAAAAAATCATGAAAAATACCAAGTCGTCACATCGACTTGAAATTCGCACTGTGTACGTAAAATTTCATGCTCATTCCAAAAATGTATGATTTTCTATGCTCAGATATAAGATTTAGCCGAAAAAAGGTGTTTAAGATTTTGACGGCAAAAAAAACATCAAAAAACTGATTCAGAGCTGGCCAACTCGAGAACGGTTAAAGATAGACAAATTCTGCGAACGCCAATCGATTCAGAATGGCAGAATTAGTATGTATTGTATATTTTGAGTCAATCGAAAAAATTGAATATTACTCGAAAAAAATTGCAAGGGGTTCACCCCTAAAAATCATGAAAAATACCAAGTCGTCACATCGACTTGAAATTCGCACTGTGTACGTAAAATTTCATGCTCATTCCAAAAATGTATGATTTTCTATGCTCAGATATAAGATTTAGCCGAAAAAAGGTGTTTAAGATTTTGACGGCAAAAAAAACATCAAAAAACTGATTCAGAGCTGGCCAACTCGAGAACGGTTAAAGATAGACAAATTCTGCGAACGCCAATCGATTCAGAATGGCCGAGTTAGTATGTATTGTATATTTTGAGTCAATCGAAAAAATTGAATATTACTCGAAAAAAATTGCAAGGGGTTCACCCCTAAAAATCATGAAAAATACCAAGTCGTCACATCGACTTGAAATTCGCACTGTGTACGTAAAATTTCATGCTCATTCCAAAAATGTATGATTTTCTATGCTCAGATATAAGATTTAGCCGGAAAAAGGTGTTTAAGATTTTGACGGCAAAAAAAACATCAAAAAACTGATTCAGAGCTGGCCAACTCGAGAACGGTTAAAGATAGACAAATTCTGCGAACGCCAATCGATTCAGAATGGCAGAATTAGTATGTATTGTATATTTTGAGTCAATCGACAAAATTGAATATTACTCGAAAAAAAAATCATGAAAAATACCAAGTCGTCACATCGACTTGAAATTCGCACTGTGTACGTAAAATTTCATGCTCATTCCAAAAATGTATGATTTTCTATGCTCAGATATAAGATTTAGCCGAAAAAAGGTGTTTAAGATTTTGACGGCAAAAAAAACATCAAAAAACTGATTCAGAGCTGGCCAACTCGAGAACGGTTAAAGATAGACAAATTCTGCGAACGCCAATCGATTCAGAATGGCCGAGTTAGTATGTATTGTATATTTTGAGTCAATCGAAAAAATTGAATATTACTCGAAAAAAATTGCAAGGGGTTCACCCCTAAAAATCATGAAAAATACCAAGTCGTCACATCGACTTGAAATTCGCACTGTGTACGTAAAATTTCATGCTCATTCCAAAAATGTATGATTTTCTATGCTCAGATATAAGATTTAGCCGGAAAAAGGTGTTTAAGATTTTGACGGCAAAAAAAACATCAAAAAACTGATTCAGAGCTGGCCAACTCGAGAACGGTTAAAGATAGACAAATTCTGCGAACGCCAATCGATTCAGAATGGCAGAATTAGTATGTATTGTATATTTTGAGTCAATCGACAAAATTGAATATTACTCGAAAAAAAAATCATGAAAAATACCAAGTCGTCACATCGACTTGAAATTCGCACTGTGTACGTAAAATTTCATGCTCATTCCAAAAATGTATGATTTTCTATGCTCAGATATAAGATTTAGCCGAAAAAAGGTGTTTAAGATTTTGACGGCAAAAAAAACATCAAAAAACTGATTCAGAGCTGGCCAACTCGAGAACGGTTAAAGATAGACAAATTCTGCGAACGCCAATCGATTCAGAATGGCAGAATTAGTATGTATTGTATATTTTGAGTCAATCGACAAAATTGAATATTACTCGAAAAAAAAATCATGAAAAATACCAAGTCGTCACATCGACTTGAAATTCGCACTGTGTACGTAAAATTTCATGCTCATTCCAAAAATGTATGATTTTCTATGCTCAGATATAAGATTTAGCCGAAAAAAGGTGTTTAAGATTTTGACGGCAAAAAAAACATCAAAAAACTGATTCAGAGCTGGCCAACTCGAGAACGGTTAAAGATAGACAAATTCTGCGAACGCCAATCGATTCAGAATGGCCGAGTTAGTATGTATTGTATATTTTGAGTCAATCGAAAAAATTGAATATTACTCGAAAAAAATTGCAAGGGGTTCACCCCTAAAAATCATGAAAAATACCAAGTCGTCACATCGACTTGAAATTCGCACTGTGTACGTAAAATTTCATGCTCATTCCAAAAATGTATGATTTTCTATGCTCAGATATAAGATTTAGCCGGAAAAAGGTGTTTAAGATTTTGACGGCAAAAAAAACATCAAAAAACTGATTCAGAGCTGGCCAACTCGAGAACGGTTAAAGATAGACAAATTCTGCGAACGCCAATCGATTCAGAATGGCAGAATTAGTATGTATTGTATATTTTGAGTCAATCGACAAAATTGAATATTACTCGAAAAAAAAATCATGAAAAATACCAAGTCGTCACATCGACTTGAAATTCGCACTGTGTACGTAAAATTTCATGCTCATTCCAAAAATGTATGATTTTCTATGCTCAGATATAAGATTTAGCCGAAAAAAGGTGTTTAAGATTTTGACGGCAAAAAAAACATCAAAAAACTGATTCAGAGCTGGCCAACTCGAGAACGGTTAAAGATAGACAAATTCTGCGAACGCCAATCGATTCAGAATGGCCGAGTTAGTATGTATTGTATATTTTGAGTCAATCGAAAAAATTGAATATTACTCGAAAAAAATTGCAAGGGGTTCACCCCTAAAAATCATGAAAAATACCAAGTCGTCACATCGACTTGAAATTCGCACTGTGTACGTAAAATTTCATGCTCATTCCAAAAATGTATGATTTTCTATGCTCAGATATAAGATTTAGCCGGAAAAAGGTGTTTAAGATTTTGACGGCAAAAAAAACATCAAAAAACTGATTCAGAGCTGGCCAACTCGAGAACGGTTAAAGATAGACAAATTCTGCGAACGCCAATCGATTCAGAATGGCAGAATTAGTATGTATTGTATATTTTGAGTCAATCGACAAAATTGAATATTACTCGAAAAAAAAATCATGAAAAATACCAAGTCGTCACATCGACTTGAAATTCGCACTGTGTACGTAAAATTTCATGCTCATTCCAAAAATGTATGATTTTCTATGCTCAGATATAAGATTTAGCCGAAAAAAGGTGTTTAAGATTTTGACGGCAAAAAAAACATCAAAAAACTGATTCAGAGCTGGCCAACTCGAGAACGGTTAAAGATAGACAAATTCTGCGAACGCCAATCGATTCAGAATGGCCGAGTTAGTATGTATTGTATATTTTGAGTCAATCGAAAAAATTGAATATTACTCGAAAAAAATTGCAAGGGGTTCACCCCTAAAAATCATGAAAAATACCAAGTCGTCACATCGACTTGAAATTCGCACTGTGTACGTAAAATTTCATGCTCATTCCAAAAATGTATGATTTTCTATGCTCAGATATAAGATTTAGCCGGAAAAAGGTGTTTAAGATTTTGACGGCAAAAAAAACATCAAAAAACTGATTCAGAGCTGGCCAACTCGAGAACGGTTAAAGATAGACAAATTCTGCGAACGCCAATCGATTCAGAATGGCAGAATTAGTATGTATTGTATATTTTGAGTCAATCGACAAAATTGAATATTACTCGAAAAAAAAATCATGAAAAATACCAAGTCGTCACATCGACTTGAAATTCGCACTGTGTACGTAAAATTTCATGCTCATTCCAAAAATGTATGATTTTCTATGCTCAGATATAAGATTTAGCCGAAAAAAGGTGTTTAAGATTTTGACGGCAAAAAAAACATCAAAAAACTGATTCAGAGCTGGCCAACTCGAGAACGGTTAAAGATAGACAAATTCTGCGAACGCCAATCGATTCAGAATGGCAGAATTAGTATGTATTGTATATTTTGAGTCAATCGACAAAATTGAATATTACTCGAAAAAAAAATCATGAAAAATACCAAGTCGTCACATCGACTTGAAATTCGCACTGTGTACGTAAAATTTCATGCTCATTCCAAAAATGTATGATTTTCTATGCTCAGATATAAGATTTAGCCGAAAAAAGGTGTTTAAGATTTTGACGGCAAAAAAAACATCAAAAAACTGATTCAGAGCTGGCCAACTCGAGAACGGTTAAAGATAGACAAATTCTGCGAACGCCAATCGATTCAGAATGGCCGAGTTAGTATGTATTGTATATTTTGAGTCAATCGAAAAAATTGAATATTACTCGAAAAAAAAATCATGAAAAATACCAAGTCGTCACATCGACTTGAAATTCGCACTGTGTACGTAAAATTTCATGCTCATTCCAAAAATGTATGATTTTCTATGCTCAGATATAAGATTTAGCCGAAAAAAGGTGTTTAAGATTTTGACGGCAAAAAAAACATCAAAAAACTGATTCAGAGCTGGCCAACTCGAGAACGGTTAAAGATAGACAAATTCTGCGAACGCCAATCGATTCAGAATGGCAGAATTAGTATGTATTGTATATTTTGAGTCAATCGACAAAATTGAATATTACTCGAAAAAAAAATCATGAAAAATACCAAGTCGTCACATCGACTTGAAATTCGCACTGTGTACGTAAAATTTCATGCTCATTCCAAAAATGTATGATTTTCTATGCTCAGATATAAGATTTAGCCGAAAAAAGGTGTTTAAGATTTTGACGGCAAAAAAAACATCAAAAAACTGATTCAGAGCTGGCCAACTCGAGAACGGTTAAAGATAGACAAATTCTGCGAACGCCAATCGATTCAGAATGGCAGAATTAGTATGTATTGTATATTTTGAGTCAATCGACAAAATTGAATATTACTCGAAAAAAAAATCATGAAAAATACCAAGTCGTCACATCGACTTGAAATTCGCACTGTGTACGTAAAATTTCATGCTCATTCCAAAAATGTATGATTTTCTATGCTCAGATATAAGATTTAGCCGAAAAAAGGTGTTTAAGATTTTGACGGCAAAAAAAACATCAAAAAACTGATTCAGAGCTGGCCAACTCGAGAACGGTTAAAGATAGACAAATTCTGCGAACGCCAATCGATTCAGAATGGCCGAGTTAGTATGTATTGTATATTTTGAGTCAATCGAAAAAATTGAATATTACTCGAAAAAAAAATCATGAAAAATACCAAGTCGTCACATCGACTTGAAATTCGCACTGTGTACGTAAAATTTCATGCTCATTCCAAAAATGTATGATTTTCTATGCTCAGATATAAGATTTAGCCGGAAAAAGGTGTTTAAGATTTTGACGGCAAAAAAAACATCAAAAAACTGATTCAGAGCTGGCCAACTCGAGAACGGTTAAAGATAGACAAATTCTGCGAACGCCAATCGATTCAGAATGGCAGAATTAGTATGTATTGTATATTTTGAGTCAATCGACAAAATTGAATATTACTCGAAAAAAAAATCATGAAAAATACCAAGTCGTCACATCGACTTGAAATTCGCACTGTGTACGTAAAATTTCATGCTCATTCCAAAAATGTATGATTTTCTATGCTCAGATATAAGATTTAGCCGAAAAAAGGTGTTTAAGATTTTGACGGCAAAAAAAACATCAAAAAACTGATTCAGAGCTGGCCAACTCGAGAACGGTTAAAGATAGACAAATTCTGCGAACGCCAATCGATTCAGAATGGCAGAATTAGTATGTATTGTATATTTTGAGTCAATCGACAAAATTGAATATTACTCGAAAAAAAAATCATGAAAAATACCAAGTCGTCACATCGACTTGAAATTCGCACTGTGTACGTAAAATTTCATGCTCATTCCAAAAATGTATGATTTTCTATGCTCAGATATAAGATTTAGCCGAAAAAAGGTGTTTAAGATTTTGACGGCAAAAAAAACATCAAAAAACTGATTCAGAGCTGGCCAACTCGAGAACGGTTAAAGATAGACAAATTCTGCGAACGCCAATCGATTCAGAATGGCCGAGTTAGTATGTATTGTATATTTTGAGTCAATCGAAAAAATTGAATATTACTCGAAAAAAAAATCATGAAAAATACCAAGTCGTCACATCGACTTGAAATTCGCACTGTGTACGTAAAATTTCATGCTCATTCCAAAAATGTATGATTTTCTATGCTCAGATATAAGATTTAGCCGAAAAAAGGTGTTTAAGATTTTGACGGCAAAAAAAACATCAAAAAACTGATTCAGAGCTGGCCAACTCGAGAACGGTTAAAGATAGACAAATTCTGCGAACGCCAATCGATTCAGAATGGCCGAGTTAGTATGTATTGTATATTTTGAGTCAATCGAAAAAATTGAATATTACTCGAAAAAAATTGCAAGGGGTTCACCCCTAAAAATCATGAAAAATACCAAGTCGTCACATCGACTTGAAATTCGCACTGTGTACGTAAAATTTCATGCTCATTCCAAAAATGTATGATTTTCTATGCTCAGATATAAGATTTAGCCGGAAAAAGGTGTTTAAGATTTTGACGGCAAAAAAAACATCAAAAAACTGATTCAGAGCTGGCCAACTCGAGAACGGTTAAAGATAGACAAATTCTGCGAACGCCAATCGATTCAGAATGGCAGAATTAGTATGTATTGTATATTTTGAGTCAATCGACAAAATTGAATATTACTCGAAAAAAAAATCATGAAAAATACCAAGTCGTCACATCGACTTGAAATTCGCACTGTGTACGTAAAATTTCATGCTCATTCCAAAAATGTATGATTTTCTATGCTCAGATATAAGATTTAGCCGGAAAAAGGTGTTTAAGATTTTGACGGCAAAAAAAACATCAAAAAACTGATTCAGAGCTGGCCAACTCGAGAACGGTTAAAGATAGACAAATTCTGCGAACGCCAATCGATTCAGAATGGCAGAATTAGTATGTATTGTATATTTTGAGTCAATCGAAAAAATTGAATATTACTCGAAAAAAAAAATCATGAAAAATACCAAGTCGTCACATCGACTTGAAATCTGCACTGTAAACGTAAAATTTCATGCTCATTCCAAAAATGTATGATTTTCTATGCTCAGATATAAGATTTAGCCGGAAAAAGGTGTTTAAGATTTTGACGGCAAAAAAAACATCAAAAAAACTGATTCAGAGCTGGCCAACTCGAGAACGGTTAAAGATAGACAAATTCTGCGAACGCCAATCGATTCAGAATGGCAGAATTAGTATGTATTGTATATTTTGAGTCAATCGACAAAATTGAATATTACTCGAAAAAAAAATCATGAAAAATACCAAGTCGTCACATCGACTTGAAATTCGCACTGTGTACGTAAAATTTCATGCTCATTCAAAAATGTATGATTTTCTATGCTCAGATATAAGATTTAGCCGAAAAAGTGTTTAAGATTTTGACGGCAAAAAAAAACATCAAAAAACTGATTCAGAGCTGGCCAACTCGAGAACGGTTAAAGATAGACAAATTCTGCGAACGCCAATCGATTCAGAATGGCAGAATTAGTATGTATTGTATATTTTGAGTCAATCGACAAAATTGAATATTACTCGAAAAAAAAATCATGAAAAATACCAAGTCGTCACATCGACTTGAAATTCGCACTGTGTACGTAAAATTTCATGCTCATTCCAAAAATGTATGATTTTCTATGCTCAGATATAAGATTTAGCCGAAAAAAGGTGTTTAAGATTTTGACGGCAAAAAAAACATCAAAAAACTGATTCAGAGCTGGCCAACTCGAGAACGGTTAAAGATAGACAAATTCTGCGAACGCCAATCGATTCAGAATGGCCGAGTTAGTATGTATTGTATATTTTGAGTCAATCGAAAAAATTGAATATTACTCGAAAAAAATTGCAAGGGGTTCACCCCTAAAAATCATGAAAAATACCAAGTCGTCACATCGACTTGAAATTCGCACTGTGTACGTAAAATTTCATGCTCATTCCAAAAAATGTATGATTTTCTATGCTCAGATATAAGATTTAGCCGGAAAAAGGTGTTTAAGATTTTGACGGCAAAAAAAACATCAAAAAACTGATTCAGAGCTGGCCAACTCGAGAACGGTTAAAGATAGACAAATTCTGCGAACGCCAATCGATTCAGAATGGCAGAATTAGTATGTATTGTATATTTTGAGTCAATCGACAAAAATTGAATATTACTCGAAAAAAAAATCATGAAAAATACCAAGTCGTCACATCGACTTGAAATTCGCACTGTGTACGTAAAATTTCATGCTCATTCCAAAAATGTATGATTTTCTATGCTCAGATATAAGATTTAGCCGAAAAAGGTGTTTAAGATTTGACGGCAAAAAAAACATCAAAAAACTGATTCAGAGCTGGCCAACTCGAGAACGTTAAAGATAGACAAATTCTGCGAACGCCAATCGATTCAGAATGGCAGAATTAGTATGTATTGTATATTTTGAGTCAATCGAAAAATTGAATATTACTCGAAAAAAAAAATCATGAAAAATACCAAGTCGTCACATCGACTTGAAATCTGCACTGTAAACGTAAAATTTCATGCTCATTCCAAAAATGTATGATTTTCTATGCTCAGATATAAGATTTAGCCGGAAAAAGGTGTTTAAGATTTTGGACGGCAAAAAAAACATCAAAAAACTGATTCAGAGCTGGCCAACTCGAGAACGGTTAAAGATAGACAAATTCTGCGAACGCCAATCGATTCAGAATGGCAGAATTAGTATGTATTGTATATTTTGAGTCAATCGACAAAATTGAATATTACTCGAAAAAAAAATCATGAAAAATACCAAGTCGTCACATCGACTTGAAATTCGCACTGTGTACGTAAAATTTCATGCTCATTCCAAAAATGTATGATTTTCTATGCTCAGATATAAGATTTAGCCGAAAAAAGGTGTTTAAGATTTTGACGGCAAAAAAAAACATCAAAAAACTGATTCAGAGCTGGCCAACTCGAGAACGGTTAAAGATAGACAAATTCTGCGAACGCCAATCGATTCAGAATGGCAGAATTAGTATGTATTGTATATTTTGAGTCAATCGACAAAATTGAATATTACTCGAAAAAAAAATCATGAAAAATACCAAGTCGTCACATCGACTTGAAATTCGCACTGTGTACGTAAAATTTCATGCTCATTCCAAAAATGTATGATTTTCTATGCTCAGATATAAGATTTAGCCGAAAAAAGGTGTTTAAGATTTTGACGGCAAAAAAAAACATCAAAAAACTGATTCAGAGCTGGCCAACTCGAGAACGGTTAAAGATAGACAAATTCTGCGAAAGCCAATCGATTCAGAATGGCCGAATTAGTATGTATTGTATATTTTGAGTCAATCGACAAAATTGAATATTACTCGAAAAAAAAATCATGAAAAATACCAAGTCGTCACATCGACTTGAAATTCGCACTGTGTACGTAAAATTTCATGCTCATTCAAAAAATGAATGATTTTCTATGCTCAGATATAAGATTTAGCAGGAAAAAGGTGTTTAAGATTTTGACGGCAAAAAAAACATAAAAAAACTGATTCAGAGCTGGCCAACTCGAGAACGGTTAAAGATAGACAAATTCTGCGAACGCCAATCGATTCAGAATGGCCGAGTTAGTATGTATTGTATATTTTGAGTCAATCGAAAAATTGAATATTACTCGAAAAAAATTGCAAGGGGTTCACCCCTAAAAATCATGAAAAATACCAAGTCGTCACATCGACTTGAAATTCGCACTGTGTACGTAAAATTTCATGCTCATTCCAAAAATGTATGATTTTCTATGCTCAGATATAAGATTTAGCCGGAAAAAGGTGTTTAAGATTTTGACGGCAAAAAAAACATCAAAAAACTGATTCAGAGCTGGCCAACTCGAGAACGGTTAAAGATAGACAAATTCTGCGAACGCCAATCGATTCAGAATGGCAGAATTAGTATGTATTGTATATTTTGAGTCAATCGACAAAATTGAATATTACTCGAAAAAAAAATCATGAAAAATACCAAGTCGTCACATCGACTTGAAATTCGCACTGTGTACGTAAAATTTCATGCTCATTCCAAAAATGTATGATTTTCTATGCTCAGATATAAGATTTAGCCGGAAAAAGGTGTTTAAGATTTTGACGGCAAAAAAAACATCAAAAAACTGATTCAGAGCTGGCCAACTCGAGAACGGTTAAAGATAGACAAATTCTGCGAACGCCAATCGATTCAGAATGGCAGAATTAGTATGTATTGTATATTTTGAGTCAATCGAAAAATTGAATATTACTCGAAAAAAAAAATCATGAAAAATACCAAGTCGTCACATCGACTTGAAATCTGCACTGTAAACGTAAAATTTCATGCTCATTCCAAAAATGTATGATTTTCTATGCTCAGATATAAGATTTAGCCGGAAAAAGGTGTTTAAGATTTTGACGGCAAAAAAAACATCAAAAAAACTGATTCAGAGCTGGCCAACTCGAGAACGGTTAAAGATAGACAAATTCTGCGAACGCCAATCGATTCAGAATGGCAGAATTAGTATGTATTGTATATTTTGAGTCAATCGACAAATTGAATATTACTCCGAAAAAAAAATCATGAAAAATACCAAGTCGTCACATCGACTTGAAATCTGCACTGTAAACGCAAAATTTCATGCTCATTCCAAAAATGTATTATTTTCTATGCTCAGATATAAGATTTAGCCGGAAGAAGGTGTTTAAGATTTTGAGGGCAAAAAAAAAAACATCAAAAAACTGATTCAGAGCTGGCCAACTCGAGAACGGTTAAAGATAGACAAATTCTGCGAACGCCAATCGATTCAGAATGGCCGAATTAGTATGTATTGTATATTTTGAGTCAATCGAAAAAATTGAATATTACTCGAAAAAAATTGCAAGGGTTCACCCCTAAAAATCATGAAAAATACCAAGTCGTCACATCGACTTGAAATTCGCACTGTGTACGTAAAATTTCATGCTCATTCCAAAAATGTATGATTTTCTATGCTCAGATATAAGATTTAGCCGGAAAAAGGTGTTTAAGATTTTGACGGCAAAAAAAACATCAAAAAACTGATTCAGAGCTGGCCAACTCGAGAACGGTTAAAGATAGACAAATTCTGCGAACGCCAATCGATTCAGAATGGCCGAATTAGTATGTATTGTATATTTTGAGTCAATCGAAAAAATTGAATATTACTCGAAAAAAATTGCAGGGGTTCACCCCTAAAAATCATGAAAAATACCAAGTCGTCACATCGACTTGAAATTCGCACTGTGTACGTAAAATTTCATGCTCATTCCAAAAATGTATGATTTTCTATGCTCAGATATAAGATTTAGCCGGAAAAGGTGTTTAAGATTTTGACGGCAAAAAAAACATCAAAAAACTGATTCAGAGCTGGCCAACTCGAGAACGGTTAAAGATAGACAAATTCTGCGAACGCCAATCGATTCAGAATGGCCGAATTAGTATGTATTGTATATTTTGAGTCAATCGAAATAATTGAATATTACTCGAAAAAAATTGTAAGGGGTTCACCCCTAAAAATCATGAAAAATACCAAGTCGTCACATCGACTTGAAATTCGCACTGTGTACGTAAAATTTCATGCTCATTCCAAAAATGTATGATTTTCTATGCTCAGATATAAGATTTAGCCGGAAAAAGGTGTTTAAGATTTTGACGGCAAAAAAAACATCAAAAAACTGATTCAGAGCTGGCCAACTCGAGAACGGTTAAAGATAGACAAATTCTGCGAACGCCAATCGATTCAGAATGGCCGAATTAGTATGTATTGTATATTTTGAGTCAATCGAAATAATTGAATATTACTCGAAAAAAATTGTAAGGGGTTCACCCCTAAAAATCATGAAAAATACCAAGTCGTCACATCGACTTGAAATTCGCACTGTGTACGTAAAATTTCATGCTCATTCCAAAAATGTATGATTTTCTATGCTCAGATATAAGATTTAGCCGGAAAAAGGTGTTTAAGATTTTGACGGCAAAAAAAACATCAAAAAACTGATTCAGAGCTGGCCAACTCGAGAACGGTTAAAGATAGACAAATTCTGCGAACGCCAATCGATTCAGAATGGCCGAATTAGTATGTATTGTATATTTTGAGTCAATCGAAAAAATTGAATATTACTCGAAAAAAATTGCAAGGGGTTCACCCCTAAAAATCATGAAAAATACCAAGTCGTCACATCGACTTGAAATTCGCACTGTGTACGTAAAATTTCATGCTCATTCCAAAAATGTATGATTTTCTATGCTCAGATATAAGATTTAGCCGGAAAAAGGTGTTTAAGATTTTGACGGCAAAAAAAACATCAAAAAACTGATTCAGAGCTGGCCAACTCGAGAACGGTTAAAGATAGACAAATTCTGCGAACGCCAATCGATTCAGAATGGCCGAATTAGTATGTATTGTATATTTTGAGTCAATCGAAAAAATTGAATATTACTCGAAAAAAATTGTAAGGGGTTCACCCCTAAAAATCATGAAAAATACCAAGTCGTCACATCGACTTGAAATTCGCACTGTGTACGTAAAATTTCATGCTCATTCCAAAAATGTATGATTTTCTATGCTCAGATATAAGATTTAGCCGTAAAAAGGTGTTTAAGATTTTGACGGCAAAAAAAACATCAAAAAACTGATTAAGAGCTGGCCAACTCGAGAACGGTTAAAGATAGACAAATTCTGCGAACGCCAATCGATTCAGAATGGCCTAATTAGTATGTATTGTATATTTTGAGTCAATCGAAAAAATTGAATATTACTCGAAAAAAATTGTAAGGGGTTCACCCCTAAAAATCATGAAAAATACCAAGTCGTCACATCGACTTGAAATTCGCACTGTGTACGTAAAATTTCATGCTCATTCCAAAAATGTATGATTTTCTATGCTCAGATATAAGATTTAGCCGGAAAAAGGTGTTTAAGATTTTGACGGCAAAAAAAACATCAAAAAACTGATTCAGAGCTGGCCAACTCGAGAACGGTTAAAGATAGACAAATTCTGCGAACGCCAATCGATTCAGAATGGCCGAATTAGTATGTATTGTATATTTTGAGTCAATCGAAAAAATTGAATATTACTCGAAAAAAATTGCAGGGGTTCACCCCTAAAAATCATGAAAAATACCAAGTCGTCACATCGACTTGAAATTCGCACTGTGTACGTAAAATTTCATGCTCATTCCAAAAATGTATGATTTTCTATGCTCAGATATAAGATTTAGCCGGAAAAAGGTGTTTAAGATTTTGACGGCAAAAAAAACATCAAAAAACTGATTCAGAGCTGGCCAACTCGAGAACGGTTAAAGATAGACAAATTCTGCGAACGCCAATCGATTCAGAATGGCCGAATTAGTATGTATTGTATATTTTGAGTCAATCGAAAAAATTGAATATTACTCGAAAAAAATTGCAAGGGGTTCACCCCTAAAAATCATGAAAAATACCAAGTCGTCACATCGACTTGAAATTCGCACTGTGTACGTAAAATTTCATGCTCATTCCAAAAATGTATGATTTTCTATGCTCAGATATAAGATTTAGCCGGAAAAAGGTGTTTAAGATTTTGACGGCAAAAAAACATCAAAAAACTGATTCAGAGCTGGCCAACTCGAGAACGGTTAAAGATAGACAAATTCTGCGAACGCCAATCGATTCAGAATGGCCGAATTAGTATGTATTGTATATTTTGAGTCAATCGAAAAAATTGAATATTACTCGAAAAAAATTGCAGGGGTTCACCCCTAAAAATCATGAAAAATACCAAGTCGTCACATCGACTTGAAATTCGCACTGTGTACGTAAAATTTCATGCTCATTCCAAAAATGTATGATTTTCTATGCTCAGATATAAGATTTAGCCGGAAAAAGGTGTTTAAGATTTTGACGGCAAAAAAACATCAAAAAACTGATTCAGAGCTGGCCAACTCGAGAACGGTTAAAGATAGACAAATTCTGCGAACGCCAATCGATTCAGAATGGCCGAATTAGTATGTATTGTATATTTTGAGTCAATCGAAAAAATTGAATATTACTCGAAAAAAATTGCAAGGGGTTCACCCCTAAAAATCATGAAAAATACCAAGTCGTCACATCGACTTGAAATTCGCACTGTGTACGTAAAATTTCATGCTCATTCCAAAAATGTATGATTTTCTATGCTCAGATATAAGATTTAGCCGGAAAAAGGTGTTTAAGATTTTGACGGCAAAAAAAACATCAAAAAACTGATTCAGAGCTGGCCAACTCGAGAACGGTTAAAGATAGACAAATTCTGCGAACGCCAATCGATTCAGAATGGCCTAATTAGTATGTATTGTATATTTTGAGTCAATCGAAAAAATTGAATATTACTCGAAAAAAATTGTAAGGGGTTCACCCCTAAAAATCATGAAAAATACCAAGTCGTCACATCGACTTGAAATTCGCACTGTGTACGTAAAATTTCATGCTCATTCCAAAAATGTATGATTTTCTATGCTCAGATATAAGATTTAGCCGGAAAAAGGTGTTTAAGATTTTGACGGCAAAAAAACATCAAAAAACTGATTCAGAGCTGGCCAACTCGAGAACGGTTAAAGATAGACAAATTCTGCGAACGCCAATCGATTCAGAATGGCCGAATTAGTATGTATTGTATATTTTGAGTCAATCGAAAAAATTGAATATTACTCGAAAAAAATTGCAGGGGTTCACCCCTAAAAATCATGAAAAATACCAAGTCGTCACATCGACTTGAAATTCGCACTGTGTACGTAAAATTTCATGCTCATTCCAAAAATGTATGATTTTCTATGCTCAGATATAAGATTTAGCCGGAAAAAGGTGTTTAAGATTTTGACGGCAAAAAAACATCAAAAAACTGATTCAGAGCTGGCCAACTCGAGAACGGTTAAAGATAGACAAATTCTGCGAACGCCAATCGATTCAGAATGGCCGAATTAGTATGTATTGTATATTTTGAGTCAATCGAAAAAATTGAATATTACTCGAAAAAAATTGCAGGGGTTCACCCCTAAAAATCATGAAAAATACCAAGTCGTCACATCGACTTGAAATTCGCACTGTGTACGTAAAATTTCATGCTCATTCCAAAAATGTATGATTTTCTATGCTCAGATATAAGATTTAGCCGGAAAAAGGTGTTTAAGATTTTGACGGCAAAAAAAACATCAAAAAACTGATTCAGAGCTGGCCAACTCGAGAACGGTTAAAGATAGACAAATTCTGCGAACGCCAATCGATTCAGAATGGCCTAATTAGTATGTATTGTATATTTTGAGTCAATCGAAAAAATTGAATATTACTCGAAAAAAATTGTAAGGGGTTCACCCCTAAAAATCATGAAAAATACCAAGTCGTCACATCGACTTGAAATTCGCACTGTGTACGTAAAATTTCATGCTCATTCCAAAAATGTATGATTTTCTATGCTCAGATATAAGATTTAGCCGGAAAAAGGTGTTTAAGATTTTGACGGCAAAAAAAACATCAAAA
The DNA here is from genome assembly GCA_958298965.1 of Chrysolina haemoptera. NCBI lineage: Eukaryota > Metazoa > Arthropoda > Insecta > Coleoptera > Chrysomelidae > Chrysolina > Chrysolina haemoptera. The sequence goes on along the minus strand of OY282590.1, from coordinate 17,837 downwards.
AACTGATTCAGAGCTGGCCAACTCGAGAACGGTTAAAGATAGACAAATTCTGCGAACGCCAATCGATTCAGAATGGCCGAATTAGTATGTATTGTATATTTTGAGTCAATCGAAAAAATTGAATATTACTCGAAAAAAATTGCAGGGGTTCACCCCTAAAAATCATGAAAAATACCAAGTCGTCACATCGACTTGAAATTCGCACTGTGTACGTAAAATTTCATGCTCATTCCAAAAATGTATGATTTTCTATGCTCAGATATAAGATTTAGCCGGAAAAAGGTGTTTAAGATTTTGACGGCAAAAAAACATCAAAAAACTGATTCAGAGCTGGCCAACTCGAGAACGGTTAAAGATAGACAAATTCTGCGAACGCCAATCGATTCAGAATGGCCGAATTAGTATGTATTGTATATTTTGAGTCAATCGAAAAAATTGAATATTACTCGAAAAAAATTGCAAGGGGTTCACCCCTAAAAATCATGAAAAATACCAAGTCGTCACATCGACTTGAAATTCGCACTGTGTACGTAAAATTTCATGCTCATTCCAAAAATGTATGATTTTCTATGCTCAGATATAAGATTTAGCCGGAAAAAGGTGTTTAAGATTTTGACGGCAAAAAAAACATCAAAAAACTGATTCAGAGCTGGCCAACTCGAGAACGGTTAAAGATAGACAAATTCTGCGAACGCCAATCGATTCAGAATGGCCGAATTAGTATGTATTGTATATTTTGAGTCAATCGAAAAAATTGAATATTACTCGAAAAAAATTGCAAGGGGTTCACCCCTAAAAATCATGAAAAATACCAAGTCGTCACATCGACTTGAAATTCGCACTGTGTACGTAAAATTTCATGCTCATTCCAAAAATGTATTATTTTCTATGCTCAGATATAAGATTTAGCCGGAAGAAGGTGTTTAAGATTTTGACGGCAAAAAAAACATGAAAAAACTGATTCAGAGCTAGCCAACTCGAGAACGGTTGAAGATAGACAAATTCTGCGAACGCCAATCGATTCAGAATGGCCGAATTAGTATGTATTGTATATTTTGAGTCAATCGAAAAAATTGAATATTACTCGAAAAAAAAAATCATGAAAAATACCAAGTCGTCACATCGACTTGAAATCTGCACTGTAAACGTAAAATTTCATGCTCATTCCAAAAATGTATTATTTTCTATGCTCAGATATAAGATTTAGCCGGAAGAAGGTGTTTAAGATTTTGACGGCAAAAAAAACATAAAAAAACTGATTCAGAGCTGGCCAACTCGAGAACAGTTAAAGATAGACAAATTCTGCGAACGCCAATCGATTCAGAATGGCCGAATTAGTATGTATTGTATATTTTGAGTCAATCGAAAAAATTGAATATTACTCGAAAAAAATTGCAGGGGTTCACCCCTAAAAATCATGAAAAATACCAAGTCGTCACATCGACTTGAAATTCGCACTGTGTACGTAAAATTTCATGCTCATTCCAAAAATGTATTATTTTCTATGCTCAGATATAAGATTTAGCCGGAAGAAGGTGTTTAAGATTTTGACGGCAAAAAAAACATGAAAAAACTGATTCAGAGCTAGCCAACTCGAGAACGGTTGAAGATAGACAAATTCTGCGAACGCCAATCGATTCAGAATGGCCGAATTAGTATGTATTGTATATTTTGAGTCAATCGAAAAAATTGAATATTACTCGAAAAAAAAAATCATGAAAAATACCAAGTCGTCACATCGACTTGAAATCTGCACTGTAAACGTAAAATTTCATGCTCATTCCAAAAATGTATTATTTTCTATGCTCAGATATAAGATTTAGCCGGAAGAAGGTGTTTAAGATTTTGACGGCAAAAAAAACATAAAAAAACTGATTCAGAGCTGGCCAACTCGAGAACAGTTAAAGATAGACAAATTCTGCGAACGCCAATCGATTCAGAATGGCCGAATTAGTATGTATTGTATATTTTGAGTCAATCGAAAAAATTGAATATTACTCGAAAAAAATTGCAGGGGTTCACCCCTAAAAATCATGAAAAATACCAAGTCGTCACATCGACTTGAAATTCGCACTGTGTACGTAAAATTTCATGCTCATTCCAAAAATGTATGATTTTCTATGCTCAGATATAAGATTTAGCCGGAAAAAGGTGTTTAAGATTTTGACGGCAAAAAAAACATCAAAAAACTGATTCAGAGCTGGCCAACTCGAGAACGGTTAAAGATAGACAAATTCTGCGAACGCCAATCGATTCAGAATGGCCGAATTAGTATGTATTGTATATTTTGAGTCAATCGAAAAAATTGAATATTACTCGAAAAAAATTGCAGGGGTTCACCCCTAAAAATCATGAAAAATACCAAGTCGTCACATCGACTTGAAATTCGCACTGTGTACGTAAAATTTCATGCTCATTCCAAAAATGTATGATTTTCTATGCTCAGATATAAGATTTAGCCGGAAAAAGGTGTTTAAGATTTTGACGGCAAAAAAAACATCAAAAAACTGATTCAGAGCTGGCCAACTCGAGAACGGTTAAAGATAGACAAATTCTGCGAACGCCAATCGATTCAGAATGGCCGAATTAGTATGTAATGTATATTTTGAGTCAATCGAAAAAATTGAATATTACTCGAAAAAACTTGGAAGGGAATTATTTATGACTTTCTGGATCTTATTTTTATACATAAGAGTTAAGTTATGTCTATACAACGTATCCGCGTAATTGAATGGTAATTATCTTTCGATGCCACCTAAAACTTTTTCATTATTTTTCATTAGAGATAATTACTTCACTGATTTCATTAGGTGTACAAAAAAATGACTGGTTGTTTCTCCCTCGTCCAAATACATGTGTTTTTATTGTTTTTGTTTTCATTGATTTTTAATGTCAAAAGAATTGACAGCGAGAGATGCTCCATTCTTCCCCCGAAACACAGACTGTTATAACTCCTTTCCTTTAATATCTTATAGAACATTGCGAATATTTTCTTCATATTATAATTATGTCCATACAAAACAGAAATTAATCACAAAAAGTCATATTTGCTGTCGAATAAAACCGGTTTTTGCCAAAAAAAGTTCTTACAAGGATCCTCGTATTGTTGAAAATCTAAACTAAACAAAACTAGCTGTGAAATTGTAATAAATATCAAGAGTGTTTCAGTTTTCAGGCATCTCAAAGCTACAACCACTCACTTAATCATACCTTCCCCATCACATCATTCTCATTGTTTTCCTAGTCAATATCCCAAATCCTCCCGTTCACCTTCCTGATTGAACACCTTCAACAAAAGCTGCCATCCTCTATGCCTTCGCCAATCCAATTTAAATGATGAATAGGCCCTTTTGAGCGCTTCAAGCGGAGATGATTTCCGTACAATAGACCGCACTGGTACAGTTTGTAAACACACCGCCACAATAAACGCATTGACTTCCCGATGGGGATGAAATTCATGCGAAAAAGATCAGCTGACACGGTAATCGGAAGATCTCGCCCCTCCGGAAAGATGATAATCCGACTAATATGCGGGGATATAGGTGTCCACAACCCTCGGGATATGTATCGATGTTGATAATGATGATACGAGTGTATTTTATGTGTTGAAGGATTCGTGTCAGGGTATACAGGGTATTTCATAATTGAATGCTGATCCTGAAGGGTGATTTTCTCTGATTGTGGTCGTTTCTCCAGCTACACCTCAGCCTCTTGGGCTTTTGTGTTTTCCGGGTTAGTTTCACTACTCCCCTGTACCAATCTACAAAGGTCCTCCACCGGTATTCTTCGGGAGTTATTCTAGGTTTCCCAAAGATTGCCCGTCTCTTGCGCAGGCCTCTCTTCCCCACTGAGCACACTGGGCACGTGCCTAGGTCACCGCGATGGATTGGGGCCCCCTAGTCCCTACTCCATTACTAACCGATAACCGGGGTCTCTTTCCCTGTCTTCAGGAAAGTTCTCCGTTGTACAACCCCATTTTGTGCAGGTGTTTTCTCGTTAGGCTGTGAGCAGTGAGAAGGCCCGTTATTGTTTTGACTTGATTCCTGCTGAACTTGAGTAGTTCTTCAATTTTGGGTTTTGACGGTTCTTTGATGAATGTTTTCCCGTGGTGCATGAAAGGGGCTTCGTTCCACCTTCCCCTTTGTTTCGATTGACCGAGTCCCGTATGCATCCTCGAATGTCAGATTCAGTAATACCGAGTGAGGGTTCTGGTCCAATATATGGAGTTGATGAGCCCTTTCTGACTAACTCATCAGCTTTTTCATTGTCCTCGATACCACAGTGTCCTCCTGTTCAAAGTTACTTTATCGTGTTCTGTGAGAGCACCGAGTTCTTCTCGGCATTCCCATACCAGTCTTGATGTCACTTTCGAGTTCATAAGAGCCTTCATTGATGCCTGGCTGTCTATGCATATTTTGATCGGTGCATTGCAAGATAGCGTACATTTCTGCTTGGAATAAGGAGATGTTTGTTCCTAGTGAGACGCTTATTTGAGAGGTTCTCCCTTCACTGTATATTCCAGCACCAGTTCCTTCCCTGGTTTTGAGTAAGTCTGTATACCAGATCCTCTTTCTGCCTGATGTCATCTGTCCATTCCCTTCGATCTTGCATAATAACCTCGAAGTTAATGTTGAAGAAGTACCTAGGAGTCATGTGGTCCGTTGGTTCCATTTCGAGAATGTTGCCTCGCACTATATCTTTTTTCTGGTTGTGTTCGATCTATTGCTCGTATTTTGTTGCCTTAGAAGTCCAATTCTTGGCTCTCCCATTGTTATGTCAATCGGTGCGAGATCCAACAGTACTTCCATGGCTGATGTTGGTGTTGTTTTCATGGCTCCCGTTATACTAAGTTATACTTAGCCGCGGTTATGTTCTGTGTTATCTTTGACCACCATACCAAAGATGCAGATGTGATCATGGGTTCCACCACAATGTTGTATATCCAATACACCATTTTGGGATTTGGCCCCCATATTTTCTAGTGTACCCGCGTGTTGGTTCCAGGTGAGTTTCGAGACTAAAATCACCCCGAGGTATTTGTCTTTCCCTTGTTCCCTTGTTCCTTGTTCGTGTAAACGCTATAATAGTTGATTTGGAAGGACTACTGTTTAGGCCCTCCTTATCTATCCATGTTCTGACCAGATTTAGGGCCATTTGTACTTTTTCCGTAACCGTGGTGTTGAATTTAACTTGGACCTATATGTCTATATGATCTGCGTCCCCAAGTGTTTTGTGGCGATTACCAGGTTCTCCACCATTAGGTTCCACAGTAGTGGGGACAAGATACCCCCTTGCGGATAGCCCCTGGTGACCTCTGCTGCTAGTATTTCTTCCTCTAAAGGGGAGTAGATAATTCTTTCTTTTAGCCTTTTCTGTGCCTTGTCAATCCAATGTAAAAGATGAATAGGCCCTTTTGAGCGCTTCCAGCGGAGATTATTTCCGAACAATAGACCGTGCTCTGGAACAGTTTGTAAATACACCGCCACAATAAACGCATTGACTTCCCGATGGGAATGAAATTCATGCGAAAAAGATCAGCTGACACGGTTCTCAGCAGATCCCTCCAGATGGTTAATCAGGGCTAATATGGGAGGGTAGGTGGTGACAACACTATGAATTTATTCTTTTTAGTCCGTTAAAAAAAAGTAGTATTCCTATATTTCTTTTTTTATTTAGGTTTCACTCAGTTTGTAACCCCTTAATCCCTTATTTCAGTTTTCATTCTTCTGTGTCTGTTTTTATTTATGGCCGTTATAATAATATCATCTCAACAATACTGGTTGACTCCCTCAAATAAAGGCAGAGGAGTGTCCAAACTAACCAGATTCAACTCAATAGACCTTTTCACAGCCAGATTCAGAATTCCTGAATGATATACGCCAACAAATCATATACAACTTTCGGCAAATTACTTTTAATCATACAGCAACATTTTTTCTTGTGAAATTCGTACAAAAAAGTTATTGAAATAATGTGTCTTTTTCTGTAACACCGTATATATCAGTATTTGTCCACATCAGTCATGGTATGGGATCATCAATAGTTCATATTTACTGTTACATCACAACATTCTTCCTAGAAATATCTAATCTTTGTAGGCACACTCCCCGTTTTTGGTACAGCTATAGAGAGAGGTGTCATCTCGAGTACATACAGCAGATAAATTTCGCCGATGCAATTTTGTATTTGATCAGCGAGATTAGATATCAATTTCCTTATTCTGAATTATTATTCAAACATAGATCGATGATAACAAATTGCGCCCAACAGGAAATGTTTTTAACTCTCTTAACTTTTCAGACGAGAATTATGCATTAGTATTTTATTATTATTCTTGCACGGCCAATTATCGCTCACTCTATGATTATATTTCTTCCAGTATATTCAATGTCTTGACGAAATATTCCAGCTTCGACGCCTTCCAAAGTTTTGGAACCATTGCATCTGTGGTCTGTGGGTCCTTCACATACGTCGCAGATGCTTTCGGTAGCTTCATTGATAGGTCTGTGGGTTCTTCGAAGTCCTCCGTTGAGGATTCCACTAGGTTGGTTTCTGGTTTGGATTCCTCAGAGTTAGCTTTGGTTTCTTCTAGCTCGGTTTCGGTTTCTTTGAAGAACTCCTCCAGAACAGGTACCGATTTCAGGATGTTTTCGGCGTCGCTCGTGTAATCTTGTTCGGTGGTTTGTTTATTCTGGAAGCTAGAATCGCAGTTGGCCAACTCCGTGCACTCGGGGCTCCTAAGAGACTGCTCTAGCCTGGTGAGGATGTCATCCATGGCCAAGTTGTTATCTTCGTCTTCCGTATAGTCACACTCGTCAGTCTTGTGGTGTTCCGTATCAAAATCAGTGGACATTTCCAGCTTCACCTTCTCAGATTCGATGAGCTCGTTGAGCTGCTCCAGATTCTTCATGAACTCTTTGTCCTCGGCTGACGACACATAAATTTGTCGGCACCGCACTTTAGAGTCGGAGTTTGCGCAGAATGTTGTCAGCTATTATGCCCTCGAGCATGCTGCTGCTTCTCATGGCATATGCCTGCTTGGTAGAGGAAGTAATCCGAGCAGGCAGTTCTGCGTAAAACTGTTCTGCCCTCCGCTGTCAGGTCTACCTGTTTCTCACGAGGTTGCCCTGTGGGATGATATCTTCTGCACTACAGCATCTGAAGATAGCCATCCAGCGAACCAGAGCTTTGCATCCAAACACAATGTGGTAGGCTGTTTTTCTTCTTTTAATTACAGAATCTGCGTATACTGGCAAAAAATACGCCTCTAAAAACCCAAGTATTCTCAACCCTCTAAAAAAAATCAGATTTTCAATCATTTTTCCAAAAAATCCGACCCACTACTTTTTTTAAAATCTGTCCCCCTTTTTTTCCAAAAAAATCCGATTTACCCCCCTGAAGAGAGGGGTTCTATCACCCCTGCTATGGCCATCCTAATGGACGAACTGATAGAAAGGTTAACATCCAGAGGCTTTCATTGCCTAGGATATGCCGACGACCTTGCGATTATTGCAAAAGGTAAATTTGCAAGGACAGTCTCGGAGCTTACACAAACAGCCATAGATATAATCGACAGGTGGTGTAAAGAGGAGGAACTGGCAGTAAACCTGCATAAAACCACAATAGTTACATTCACACGAAGGAAAGTACTGGTAGGACTAAAGTCACCTGTTCTAAACGGGATATAAATTCCTTTTGCCAAAGAGGCAAAATACTTAGGAGTCATCTTCAACCATAAGTTAACATGGAATCTATATCTACAAAAAGTAATAGAAAAAAGTTCAGTAGCCTTCAATCTGTGCAGGAGAATGTGCGGGAAAAATTGGGGGCTACAACCAAAAATGACTACATGGCCATATACCAGAGTCATCAGACCCATGATAACATATGGGTCAGTGGTATGGTGGCCAAAGACCAAGCAGGTAGGAGTGGTACGACGGCTGGGAGTACTGCAAAGACCATGTCTGAGTGCTACCAGTGCCAACTCTATGCAAATCACCTCAAAACTTATTTGGGACTGCATAGATGCCCTAAAAGAGCTAGACAGTCAGAACAGACTGATACTAGCTTGGGTAACAGCACACACAGGTTACAGAGGCAATGCAGAGGCTGATTCACTAGCTCGAGAAGGAGCAAGTAAGGCCCTGAATGGCCCAGAACCGTTTTGCGGTATAGCGAAAGCTGTTCTAAAAACCAACACCAAATCATGGATCCAACAGAAATCTCAAGAATGGTGGAACGATTCACCAGGAATGAGACAGGCCAAAGAGTTTATCAAAAAACCGTTGCCAACATTCACAAAATATCTACTAAACCAGAGAAGGAGCAATACTAGAATAATAGTTGGACTCCTCACAGGGCATAGTAGGCTCAACAAACATATGAGTACTATTGGTCTGGCAGACGAAATGCTATGCAGGTTCTGTCAGGAAGAAGAGGAAACATCGGCACACATACTATGCCACTGTGAGGGCTTGTCAAGGCTAAGATTTCTAACGCTGGGAGAAGAAAAACCAGAAGCTCCCGGTGAGTTCTGAAAACTGGCCTATGGATTCTCGTGACGAAGACAGGGCTAGATAAAGAACTCTAAACGATTTCGAGGGCGAACACAATAGATCCCCCCTTTTCCCCAAAAATTTTCGATTTCCCACCTTTTCCCCACAATTTCCGATTTCCCCCCTTTTTTCCCAAAATTTCCGATTTTTAGAGATTTCAAATTCCGAAATTTTTACAACACCAACTCACAAAGCGGGACAGGTGGGATAAAGAGGCTATGGGTGGGGGAATATTGGGGGAAAAATTGGGTGATGTTCGGAGGTACTATTGTGAAGTTCCGTAGGGGGTTAGAGTTTGGCCCATGTTCAGAGGTGTTTGTCCCCCTTTTTTTCAAGAAGGCTAAATTGTTAATTGCTTTTGAACATTGGAAAATATTTGATTTTGTAGCAAAACCTCAGCTCATCTTTCTAAAATAAATCTAGCATTTCAGATTTGCTTATCCGAATACATCTTGAGCACGCCTTTTCTGCTTGGCCTCTCAAACTGAGACACTCTGTATTCTTGGAGTTCCGCTGGTTGAAGATGAACTATTCTCGGGGAAGATTTCATTAAAGAGAGCCATTTCCGTTACGGTGTGGTGGTCATCCTGACTGTCTTTCATAATATACGAAGAGCATCTTTCGGTTTCATTATAAATATATTGTGACGGAATTATATTAACTTACAGAGTGTATCGTTAGGTAACGTCTCTCCGATTCAATTTAATTGAATTTAACAGATCATTATCGAGAATCGTATTACATCACTCGACGGTTGGTAAAAGTTGTTAATTTTTCACTCAGCTCGTTGAAATTTATGAATAATCAAGTTTTTCATAACTGATTGCCCTACTATCTCTTCCTGCATCAATTAAGAAGTAGGCAATGCTCTCGCTGGATATAGAAACTGAAATTCTTGAAGCGCAGCCTTGATGGTATGAATCGACAAAATCAACAGTAAAGAACCCCCCTCAAAGAGCTGGTTGAACGCTCCCGAGAGACAAGGCCACAATTTGAAGATGTAGATGATGAAGAGAATGTGTCAAAAGGTACGTTCTAAATATTGCGCATGCGCTTCCTCTTAATAGAGGACGAGCGAAAAATTGCGCCAGAGATATTTTTTCTTTAACTTTTTCGATACCAGTTCTCATTATGCATAACGCATATTGCATTTTGGTAGATATATTTCAATTTGTTATTGAAAATCTCAAATTCTGTACCGCCAAGAAAGGAGCCAGCATGTAAATTTGGAAGCTGTTCAGTAAATTGAGATATTATTCTGTGTTAAAAATTTATTCATGTATTCACATTAATTTTGAAGAAGAAATCTCATAATTCAACTGGGTTTAACAGAATATCTATTATCTTTCGCTAAGTGAGGAAATTATTGAAATTAAGCAGGCTTCTTGATTAGGATTCAGACGCAATGAAGAAATCATCTACGCATGAAAGAATAATAATAATAACGTTCATTATAACCTGATAATCATAGTTCACTCAATGTTGAAATCAGTTTGTATCTTTCAGGAAATTCTGTAAGCTTAAACAGAAATCGTATAATTCATTATTTTGGGCGATGATGAGTTAGAACGGCATATTGATTAGTTGTCGCTTTTTATAGCACACTGTTTTTATTTCGAACAATTCACTGTATTTCATCTTTTTCCAAACTGATTTTCAATTAATAAATAGTCCAAATATTGATGAGCGTTTCACACGAAAGTTCGAAAGTTTTAGTACAGCAATATCAGGAAAAGCTAGATTACCGCCTAGTCGTAGAAAAAGTATGGTGTACAACTCGAGCATAATTCTTATGTTTATTTGTATTATTTTCAAAAGAAAAACTCGGATAATTCAGAGAAGTCAAATATGTCCTTGGTAATGTGAGAAAACACTCCAAGAACACCTATCCACAAAGAAAAAACCGCACAAACTCGAATAACAGGTCTTGATAGATGGTCTTATCTGTAGACGATAATTCTACGAAAATAGTTGCCTTCCTGTTTTGTCACTTGTGTGTACAAAAAAAAAATCAGCTGGAAAATAAGAGTTGTCGACTCGAGATTATTTCAGAAATACGGGTTGACTCAAAAATTAGTCTTTTGGAAACATGCTCATGAGTAAGTTCTCTTGAACCATGGTGTACCACAAGGATTAGTCCTGGCGCCACTGTTATTCATCAATAACTTTTCCGGGCGATTTTCCGTTTTGAAAGTTGTACTTTTCTGTACGATTTTACTTTTCTGTACGATTTTTACTTTTCCGCACGATTTTTACTCTTACGCACGATTTTTACTCTTACGCACGATTTTCTCTTTAAAGCACAATATTTTAATTCAAAATATACTATTTTTCAGTGCATGAAAAAATCGTGCGGAAAGATAAAATCGTGCGAAAAAGTTACTTTTCCGCACTAGTGCTGAAAAGTTATTTTTCCACACAATTATTGAATTGTTGAAAATGAGGATATACAGGGTCAAGTAGCTCAGTGGTTGAGACTTTCGCGTTCGAAACCAATGACTGCTGGTCGGCTAGGTTCGAATCCTCAGCGACTTCAGATTTTTATCTGATGGCCCGAGAAAGTGCTAGGAATCGCACGTTAAAAGGTAAGACCTCGTTAATCCTTGGCTCGCACAAGTTTCGACTTTTGAGGGCTGCCGTTCGTAAGGGGACGACAGCTGGTTAACGAAAAAAAAAAATTTTTACAATTTTTTTTTTAACTATAGGACTAATTAAATGATCTATGTAACTATTCTGTCTTATGTGTCATTTTGTAGCATTATTATAAAATCTTGTTATTTAAAAACTTTTTTCGTAAATAAGATAAACAAAAACACTTGTAGGAAAAATATTGTGCCTAACTCTTGCGGAAAATGTCTTTTCCACCCTTACCTCACTTCTCCAAATCTAAATAAGGAAACTATTCTGTACACTATTAATTGAATTAATTGATAATATCATTTATGCAAGGAGATATTAGTTTTTGGATTGATGATTTTGTTATATCATTTGTGTTGGTCACATGTTACTCGATGAATTTTAATATTATTTTAATCTCAAAAAGAAAGATCTACCATAATATTTTTAAGTTTCTTGACGAAAGTTTCAAGACTTAATATAGTGTGCGGTATCAAATTAATTGTAATGAAATGCTCCTTTTTTCTGACCCAACGAGGCACTATGTTACCATTTAAAAAAATAGTAATAATAATTTGAAAATTAAATTTTACCCATCAGCAGATGCATGTCAACCGAAAACCATTGTAGTTTCCCAATACTTTAGGACTAAAATTAATAATTTGAACGTATTCGTAGCCCCCTAGATTCAAAAATGAATTTCAAAATTTTAAAAATTTTTGGTTACAAAAAGTAACAAAAATAGTGAAAATATAACGGGTGTCTCATTTAAAAATCGAAATATCACTTCCGGTGAGACCGGAAGTTGCATGAAGCTGAGTCACTTGTCAAAAAATGCAGTTCTATGTATTATATACATCCTCCAAATTTCATTCCAATATCTTCAAAAACAAAAAGGTTACAGTGGTACCAATATCATTTTTGATGAATGAACTCATTATTATTATTTTATTGTCGAGCTGTGTTTTCCCTAGTTCTGTGTTAAAAGTGTTATAATTGATTTCTTGACATGATTTTTTGGTTTTATGACCTTCCACAATCTGAAAATATATATAGGTGAAACATCAAGACCATTGATTGTGCGCCAGGAAGAACATAAAAGTTACATCAGAAATCGAAAAATAACGGGTTCGAAAATATCCGAACATATTCTAACATCTGATAGCGATCATATGATGGAATGGAATAATACCAAAATTTTATTGAGAGAATGAAATCAAGAAAAAAGAAAGTTGAAGGAAATTCCTCTGAGATGAAATAAGAACTAATAGAATGGTGATTGATTGATACCGAACACCCTGTATCAAGATACCAAATGTCACTCAAAAGAAAATGTATGACAGATTTCATTTGACTCTGAAATTCAGTTTCTTCAGCGTCTTTCCAAGAAGTTTTGATGACGGAGGCAGATACAGCCTCCGAAACGTCAACAATTTTCAAAAAAATAGAAGTATTCTTTGTTAATTCGATCTCATTTTTTCAGATAGGCAAATTCAGTGTAGGGTACGTTACTGACAAAAATTAATTTCTTTCAAGACAGCAGTCTTGTGAACGCAGTAACTTATCGGGCAAATTTTCTACACTTGTACAGATTTCTTTGGATTAAAAATTTTTTTCATTTTCAGATTGTGGAAGGTCAAAAACCCAAAAAATCATGTCTAGAACTGGATTTCCTCCACAAAATCAAACTTTCAATCAATATTGTTATGATTGACTTTTTCACTTTCACGAAAAAAATTCGTTAATCATTCGTGCCGGATAACAGACTCTACTCCTCGTCTCTTCATTATTATTACAACGATATTGTGTAAATCGTAATTGTGGCGTGTCCGGGGATAAAAAAGGGGTCCAGCACGAGCCCTAGAGCAGGTGTGCGTCGAGCAGGTGAGACAAACATATGCTCGTTCTCCTATCTGACAGATATTTCATTGAAATCGACCGAGGTACCCGCGTACGGTGTCTTTTTATCGTCGTGCATGCGCTCCGAGTCAGTCACAATGAATTTTTTGTTTCGACTTCTATGATTGTCTCTTTTGTCGGACTAGAACAAAACAATTCTAGTGTAGTAGGTATATCTGTCAATCATAAATGATACAAGTTTCTCTGCGACTGTTGTATTCTACATTGATTACATATCCTAACACATTATTCAACGGTACTCGGCCAATCACAGATTCAGAATTTTCAGAATCCACGGTAACTAAGAGGTTTAGACAAATGACAAAACAGCAAATGTACCAAACAAATTTCTCGAGAAGGCTTTGCTTCATTGGACTTGTCACGGCTTGGCATCTGCGAATGTCAGATTGACTGTTTTCTTTCTCAGTTTTAACTTTAGCTCCTAATGAAATCTTCTTGCAACAAAGGTACCTATTTCGAGTAATATTTATCTGAACATTCCACACGATCTCGGTTTTTGGTCGAACAGAGTTTAGTCATATGTCATGCACAAATTTTGTGAGTACCTGTGTGGTCCAGTGGCACGGACCAGCGGAAAAGTTAAAGGTTGTAGATTGTCTGAAGAAGGCACTGGTGATACCTATTCTGAAACCGGGTAAGGATGGCCACAAACTCGATAGCTACCGACCCATTTCGCTCTTGAGCGTGATCGCTAAAGTCGTCGAGAAGATCCTCCTGAGACGATTGTTGAGTCTCGAGGGGAAACTCAAAATGATCCCCGCTGAGCAATTCGGCTTTAGACAAGGACATAGTACCACGTCTCAGGTCGTAAGGATTGTTCTCGGGGTGAAAGAGGCAGCCCAACGTGGACCCAACACAGTTATGGTCCTGCTGGACATGAAAAAAGCCTTCGACTCGGTATGGGTGGAAGGTCTTATCTCTAAAATGCTGGGTGCAGACATGCCCTCATACTTAGTAAAATTGGTGAATTCCTTCCTTGTTGGGAGGACGTTTATGATGCGGGTAAATAATACTCGCACCGCGGAGTTCCCGATTGAAGCAGGTGTCCCGCAGGGTTTATGTTTGTCCCCACATCTGTACTCTCTACATACGTATGATCTCCCTCAGTGCGAGAGATCTGATGTGGGCACGGCGGTGCACGCTGATGACACCGCCATCTTCGCCTATTCCTTCTCAAGCGCCGCTGCCCAATACAGGATCCAAGTTCACTTGGATAGGAAGATCATAACGTATTTAGCGGAGAACAAGATGAGGTTAATCCGGCTAAGTCGGAGACGATCAACTTCACGAAAAAGTACACTCACTCAAAGCTTTATCGGAAGTTGAAAATCAATGACGAGGCCGAGACCTACAATGATGTACGCTAATCCGGTGTTCTGCAGCCTGAAGCCAACTCCACTGGCGAGATTGGATAGGATGCAGAACAAAGTACTCCGTATTATCACCGGTAGCAGACGATACCTTCGATTGGAAGCTCTTAGGGAGCTTGCAGGCGTCGACTCGATTCCGACAGTTATAAACAACTTGTCCTACAAGTTCTATAAGTACATGCTCGATAAAAGTCCCCTCACCAGGGAAATCACTAAGCTCAGAGTGTATGATAATGAGCCCCGCAAACACGGCGGGCTCATCTATCAAGCGCTCGATATCTTCAAAGAACGAAGGGAGGAACCGGTTCCATAGGGAACCAAATCGAAAGTATAACTGAAACGTAGAGTACCTCGACCCGGTTTTTTGCTGCAGCATTTTCCGGGATTCAACATTGAAACAACCAGCCCCATAATCTGCAAAGATCATTATCTACATTGAATAAAATTCAACAACACGCATGAGCTTTGCAGGAGGCGTGTATCATGCCGAGCTACGTGATATAATGAAATATCCGGCCAGCGTTACCACCAGCGCGGGCGGACTACAGCGCTCTCTCGCGGGGGTGTTCGCTTGGCAAGGCGCTCTTTTGCTACCCTGACCGGGGCAAAAGAGATGCTCCTATTGCGCCTATCTTCCCGTCCTTCCCCTTACCCCCTGGGTTATGTAGAACGTGAACGATGTTTATTTATGACATGTCATTAATCATGCAATGTAAAAATGTGATAGTTTACAATAAAAACCTTTTTAGTTAGTTAGTTAGTTAGTTAGTTAAAGGTTGTTATAAGAGCGTGAGTTCGAATCCTACTGGTGGAAGTTTTTTTTTTATTTTTCATCCGCGAATGTCAGATTGACTGTTTTCTTTATTAGTTTTAACTTTAGCTGCTGATGAAGTCTTTTGCAGCAAAGGTATTTCGAATAATATTTATCTGAACATTCTACACAATCTCGGTTTTTGGTCAAACAGAGTTTGCTTAGTCATATGTCATGCACAAATTTTGCGGTACTGTTTTTGGTTAGTTTGGAAACGTAACTGAGTAATACTACAGGTCCATAATTTTCGAATGCTTGTGGTTGATTTTTGTTCATATATTGGTATCACTTTTCCTAACTTTAGATCATCTGCATTGGCGCAAAAGGGGCGCCCCCTCTCCTGGATTTCATCCTTTTCAGTCCAATCGTAATAAACGTAAATTGCGAATGTTTCAAATAAGAGATAAAAGCTTTGATAAAAAAAACTGCCACCCCCTGAAATTTTTACTGTCGGCGCCCATGATCATCTGGAAATTTTGCTAGCTATATACCTTTGTTTAGAAGAAAGGTAATGGATTCAGATTGCTCATTTTAGCAAAACTTAATTGATTTTATTGAAATTTCATTCGTGCCTGTTCCATTTTCATTTTTTGAATTGCTTATTAATTGGACCATTCTTGTGACAGGTTCAACAAAAATTGTATATTTAATGTTTTGTTTCGGATTGATAGTACCAGAAATGTCGATGATATTCTGGAAGCAAAGGTTCAAGGAAAATGTTTTGGTGAACTAGGACCATTATGTTAGATATGTGAACACAAAGCTCAGAGTTGTTTCGAGAGATCGTTTAATAACGATAGTAGTCGCCGACCTTTTTACTCCCATATACATTTCGTCATCTTGTTTCCAGATTTGACACCCATGGCTTTTTTCTATGAGATTTGTGCACTGTTCTTCCAAGAAGACCCAGTTGCAATTGCTCATTGTAATTCTACAAAAAATTATCCTTCATTCTTGGAAAAATATCTGTCAGATGTAATTCAGTATCCGTCGTGGTATTAGCCAGGTTAGTAGTTGTTTTCTGCCAGATTTTGGCCTCATATTTTCCACATGGTGGAAATACTTGGAGAGAAGGGTACTTCGACATCGTCGATTTTACTATTTCATTTATTTTATACTCTCCGGCAAAAATTATCGAACATAATTCTCAGTTATGAATTTCGAATTGTTTCATGGTTTATTTAATTTTTTTTTATTAATCCCAATATTTTCGAATGAGTTGATGGGCCAGAAATTGGTGTCACCCCTGTCAGATCTACACATTTTTATTTTTTCCATATGGCATCCTTGTGAAAACTCAAGAAGTTTCACGAAGGTAACATCATTTAAAACACCCAGTATATCCAGTTTCGTTCATTCTAGATATAGGGAATCGTTCACAAAAGTCATCTGTAATTGCCTGTGGAATAAATTCAATTCTGAACGGAAGAGGTGCCCAATTGAAAAAAAAATTGAGTCATGATGAGTTTTAAAAATTTCAAATTTTTGAACTCCCTGTTTAATAGTCCTAAATATCGATACTGAATTGCCAGTACTGAAATTTTTGCTAAAAAAATTAGTGCGTTGGTCGAAATTTTGAAAAAACTGTCGTTATTTCTTGAACGGTATCGTTCAGGTATAGGAATGCCGAATATGTCGAGTTCAAAGTTGAATTTTAAATTCAGAACTGTAAAAAAATAGCTGGCATCTTAACCAGAAGTGGGGGTATTCAAATCATTTGACTTCGGTAAACTAACTAGCCCTCATTGAGGATCAACCTGTACAACCGAGAAAATTGTCACCGTTCGCTTGCTATTTCGCATCATTATGCATCATTTTCTTGGGTCGTTTGCCTCTACGGGTTTTTCCAATTGCTGCCTCAACTATGATCAATCCTACAAAAAGCACACCCATCATCCGCAGTGATGTGCACATCGATCAATAACTTCTCCCGAAGCTAATCAATTCTTCCAACGTCCAACGTCACGCCGAGATATATCACAATAATGTTAACATTTTTAACATAGATCCACACTTAAGTTACATCTTTTAATTTATATTTGTTGCCGATAATTTAAGATTTATCTATAAATACACCTTGGATATTAAATGACATTAACTCACGTAGTTGGCCATGAAAATAACATGCGTCCACCCATGTATCGTTTGTTTTTCGATTCTGAGATCGTTTATTGGATGAATACGTTTCTATGTCGATTTTCTTGGAAGTCGTTCAGGTTGATATGCTGTTGTATGTACAAAGATAAGGAAGAAACTTTTGAGGCTAGTTGGCCGCCATTTCAGAGGCAGCATATTCGCAGAACATTCGTCGAATAAAAAAAAACTCAACAAATGTTTCTAATTTGATAACTCAGCAGATTACTGAGCTTCGAGAAAAAAACGTGCCTACTGGATTACCAGATCTGACACCATTGGATATTTTTTTAAGGGCACCTCAAACAGAAGGTTTATGAGTCACCACCCACATTTATTTTAGATTCATGGAAAATGATAACTCATGTGTCACATACTATTGGCATTATCACATTCCTAAGTGTGTGGGGGGTAGTGACCGATAGATTATTC